>QLNU02014176.1:102783450-102796978 GCA_006491805.2 Dysdera silvatica | reverse complement strand
GAATAACTGCAAAACTCATATCTGTCTTTACTTTGATTTTGTTATCTTGGTAACTTTCATTTTGTTGTCTTTTAATATAGTAATAAAAAACAATTCTGCTTGATTATGTTCTTTTTTAAGTCTTGCACCCTACTATTTTCTTGAATTTTTTTTAATCATCCATTTTACATTTTCCAAACCAACCACTTCACTTCAAGGTCTTCATAATTTTGACATTTTTTCTGAAGCTCATTTTGTAAATTTTCTTTACAGAGAAACAATGCAGGAAAAGCACTTACGTATAAAGGAACATCTTCGATTACATTGTGTAATTCATTTACAGCAGTGATGCAGTTCTCGTGATGTTTGCATACGCATACATTATGTGGTGATTTGCTGTTGAGC
Source organism: Dysdera silvatica (assembly GCA_006491805.2). Lineage (NCBI taxonomy): Eukaryota > Metazoa > Arthropoda > Arachnida > Araneae > Dysderidae > Dysdera > Dysdera silvatica. The sequence goes on along the minus strand of QLNU02014176.1, from coordinate 102,796,594 downwards.
ATGACATGTGGTGAACAGAGTTCTGCAAATTTACTTTTATCAATTGTTATGCCATCTTTGGAAAAAATAGCATATGCTTCTTTCAAGCTGAACATTAAATGCCTTTTTGGAATTTTAGTTTTTTCTGTACCATTCATGACAGTAATTACGTTTTTTCTTCCAGGAGCTTTTCTACTAATATCTTCTCGTTGATAAAATGTAACAACAGCTTCCACTATTTCAGACTTAAATGCTGTAGATTTTAAATCAGTTTCATTATGATTTGAAAATACAGGTGAAATTTCATTTCCTTTGCATAGCTGTTTAATCACTTCAGTCCTTTTATATGGTGATCGTAGAAGCACATGACAAGTTCTAGCTGCAGCTTTACCTAAAGATGCAGAATTTTTATATGAAGATATAGGTGATCCAAGTGTAACAGAAAGATTTACCTTTTCTTCTTTTTTCAATATTTTGCAACTCTTTCTCTTAATATAATTTTTCTTTTCAAATCAAGCTTAAGTTAGCCTGAGGTGAAAGTTCTTTTACTTCGTTTTTTTTCCTACTTCTTTTACTATGTTCTTTTTACTTCTGTTTGTATTCTTCATATTTACCTTTAAGTTTTAAATTTTCTCTCATACACGTCATCTTTTCAGCTGATGTTAAAGGCATTTTTAAAAATATTCAACTGCTTTAAGTAAGCAAAACTTTACAAACACTACAGCTTAACCACATGCTTATTTTTGTAAACGATGTGTCACAGTTGAGTATATGAAATGGTTAAGGTTACAAAATTCTGTAAAGGTTAATCGAAAAACATATTTGCTTGAATGAAACACAACTTTGAAGTAGCTAAACCATGTGCTCAATGTGGAAAACAATGTGTCCAGTTAAAAATGTGAAATGGTGATGGTTAAAAAAAAAATCACATAAAAATTATAGTTAATGTATTTGGGTCAATTTAAAAAAGAATAATTGTGGTTATTAACAACATGTAATAATATTAGGCATTAAGGCAGTTTTGGTAACTCGCATTAACGTGATTCTGGGCACTCGCATTACACAAATTGTAATATTCATAATAATAAAAAATTTTACTGCATCCTTCTTAAATTTTATAATATTCATGATTAGGCAGTAAATGAGGAGAATACTAATTTTAAACCACGTCATTATACTACATATTTTATGACAAAAAAAAAAATATATGTTTTGGTCACTCGTATTACAAAAAAAAAGAGAGATTATATTTATCTCAGAGTAACAAAAATTATATAATTGTATTTACCATTTTTATTGAAATTATTAAAAAGTATAAGTCTTTAAAAGAAGAATGATGAAAAAATAATTTCATTTTGTTATACATTTTGCTTGTAAAGAGCCGTGTCCTTTTAGCCGTATATAACCAAAAAATTATGTTTTTTTAGTAATACTCATGATTACAATGTTGCCACTCAATAAAAAAAATTATTGAGGTGATGTATTATGCTAGTAATAAACATTGAACATATTGCTATTGATATTATGAAAAAAATGATAATTTTTATTTTATTTTTTATGGTGTCATATCCCTACTTTCATGGAATGACCCTTCAATAATACCTCCTCTAAAGTACCTCTGCCAAAATACCTTTTCTAAAATATCTCATCCAAAACATCACTTCTAAAATACCTTTCCAAAACTTCGTCCTCTAAAATACCTTCCTTAAAAATCGTCCTCTATATTACCTTTCTTAAAAATCGTCCTCTATATTACCTTTTCTAAAATACTATCTCCAAAGTATTTCTTCTAAAATATCTTCTCTGAGCTATTTTCTCTTCTGGTCAGATGTTAGTTTTCTAGCCAAGTACGTATTATTATTGTGGGGAAACATTGATACCAATTTTGGCGAAGTCCACAAACTTGCGCAGGAGGATTGCTCTCCAGCCGATCTGCTTTCCCGCTATGGGCTAGTGACTCTGTTACGTTACAAATCCATCTAGTGCAATTTTTAGTGATTTCTAGCAGAAAGTGAGGTAAGTGGGTGATGTCTCGTGCAGTGACCCCCTAGATTCAAATGCTCAGACATTTTTGATGTAACGAACACAACCAGATGAGAGAGTAAGGTGAAATAATCCCAAAATGGCGTCTCAAAACAGTTATCACTGCATTATATGCGAGGCCATACTCTTAAGTCAAAAATCCATCCAGTGCAATTTTTAGCGTAATAGGATTTACGTCAAAAATCTATCCAGTGCAATTTTTACCGATTTCTAGCACAAAATGAGATAAGTGGGTGACGTCTTGTGCAGTGACCCCCATTTTTCTCATTTATATGCAGTTAATTTTACGCAGCATTGAATTTCATGCCACGTGACTTAAGCTATTTCTGAAAACATTTACGTTTTTAATTTTACAGAAACCACGCAAAGTATGTTAATAATTCTCATTTTGTATTCGATTACACAAGTTTATAAAAAACAAAATAACATTCCTGAAAAATAATATAGTTTATATGAAACACACTTTAACAATTTGATCACTTGAACAGGAGGCCAACCGTTCGCCGTAAAAATCGAAGGCAACATCGTGAATAAGGTCTTTGTGGTCTGTTTCAATACTACGGGATACAAACATAATAAATTTAAAAAATTATGGCAGGCTTTGAATGAAACAGCATCTATTGCTAACACCGATTAAACTATAAACAAAGCATGAAAGAGAATCAAAACAACACTTCTTGCTTCTTTCGTGAAAGTTAAAATGGGCAACGACCATCTGTCTCGCGCTTTTCAACCATAAGAAAAATCATAAACGAAAATCCTTCAATTCTTTATTAAATTTTTTAAATAAAATGTAAATTAAAAATGTGCTAAATTAAAAAATCAGTCAAAAAATAATATTAGATATTTGTAAAACACTTTTAATAAACGTTGTATATGCACCTTTCTGAAGACATAAGAAAAAACAGATGAAATTAGAGTTAGCGAAAGATAATGGAATATCATAATAGATTAAGGTCTCCTTCATGGTCGTTTGTGAATAGCGTAAACTTTCATTTTACGAACACTTTTCTAATTCCTGATTTTGTTATCCCTGGACCCTCCCGAATAAAGGACATTTCCTAATAACGAACATATATTCAAGTCCCGATATGTATGCTATTCAGAAATTTTACGGCGTTGTTTTTATTTCTATTAAAAACCATTAATTTCCTGAAAACGAAAGGAACATGGCAAAGAGCTCAAAATTGAAAATCGATTTTCAAGGTTCAATTACCTTTAGCCGTAACTGTAGCTTCATGACATTGTTTACATTTTATCCACGGATACGAATTTAAATAATCACCTATACGAAATGTCTGAAATACCAATGGAAATTGAGTAGGCTCCTTTGCACTCTCTCTTCCTTTTCCGCTTCAGCAAATTTTTTGGGAACCTGTTAATTTCTGATTTTTAAAGTATACGTTTAATTTCTTGAATTTCCCGGCATAAAATTTTACGTTTATGTAAATCTATGCGTAAATTTAGAAAAGGTGGAGTTAATATTTACTGTATTTTTTCGATTAGCTTAACGAAACGGATTCGAGTTTTTCATGCTTGTATTTAAAGTTGGTGTTTTTCGTAATGTATGTAATAGCATGGATTTGATGCAATCGACCAGCGTCTAGGATGGGAATAAAAGTGGAGATGTAATACTTCATGAAAATAATCGTCCATAACATAATGATTAATTACACATCGGACTGAAGTAGGCAATTAGCGCTTTTCCACATTAATAGCAGGCCTGTCTTTCACCATGTTTTTGCTGCGATTTTGGTTGATGTTTCAGTAGTAGCCTATTGTTTCAAAACATGCTCTTATATCTACATTTGAATATGAACACATTTATGAGTATGTGAATGACCATAGTTATCTAGTAATCATAATCATTAATATACTCATAAAAATCAAATGATCCCCCATTGATCTCAAATGTTCTTAATTTATCATTCACATGATCTTCGCCCATCATTTAAAACAATCTTTACTAATCCTATAAAATGATTTTTGTTGGTTTTTCCAAATGATCTTACAAGTTCAAAAGCATTCAGCTAAGCAATATTTTTCATGTTGTTTTAATACATACCCCAGTTTTATTTTTTGCTTATACCAAAAATTGATATAAAATGAAAATGTGACTATTTTTTAATACATGGGAATGTAATTTTTCAATGCTCTTTTACAATACAGTAATTGCTACCATTTTGGTGATTTTTGTTTGCATGCATTTTTTACTTTGATTCTTGTTTTCTCCTACTTTTTTTTAAATATCTTTTTTGTCTAATTTTATAGTTTTTATTAAAAAAAAATTAAGCACGGAGCTCCTGAACACAGGCGAAGAACCCTTCCACGTTGATGAACCATGAAACTTGTAGCGAGCCCTGCGGTGGCGCAGTGTGGTAACGCGTTCTCCTAGTGCGCCGCTAATCCGGGTTCGACTCCCAGCAGTGCAAAAAGAACGCTTACTCAGAGATCTCATAAAAGATCGCACTGCTCACTGTAGTCCGGGGTTTGGTTCCCCAGGCCTTAAGAGGTTCGGATTCCTCGGAAAACAGTAGGTCCCGGCGCAGCATGACCACTGTAGTCTTTGAGCCGTAAAACCACAAACAAACCAAACCGAAACTTGTAGCAGCCCCTATGTCCTTTAATTCTGGTTTTCTTGTACTTTTTTATCATTTTTCTCTAATTCCATAGTGTTAATTAAAAAAAATAACCACTGAGCTCCGACGATGGTCTCTCCTCATTGATAAGCTGCAAAACTCCTAGCAGTGCTCTGCATTCTTTGATTCTGTTTTTCCAATACTATTGGGTTTTCTAATTTAAATAAAACTTTTTTTTTAAAACAAAACACTCGCCAAAATGAAAGTGGTTACTGTATTGTGAAAGAGCACCAATTTTTCCTATATTTTGTATAATTATTATTAATTTTTTTGTGCTTGTTGTAATATATCTCTAGGGACTCTGCAGTTTCAATATTTAAACCTACAGAAGATATCAGACCTATTGTTCTTCAATCCAATGTGCAATTGAATGGTACAGCACGTTCTAAAACTGTATCTCCACAGCTTTTTGAAGATAACTCTTCTAAACTGATTTCTGAACCCACTGAAAGTAGCATTAATACTGATGATATGGGGCTTCCCGAAAATGAAGATCCACCAACAGAAACACTGCCATCTAATGACAGTTCAGCTGATAAGTCTTCCATTCCTGAACCTCAAGCGACCACACAAATATCCTACTGTAATGGTGCAATTGAACCTGTTAGTACTGTAGGCAATATTATTTCCGAAGCTGACAAAGAAGATAGCAACTTGGATAGTAATTTGATTGATAATAACAATGATCAAAACTCGATGGATGTACCACCAAGTGATGATAATGATGATGGTGGGAAGAACTGTTACTGGTAATTTTTTATATATAATGGTAAATAGCTGTAAAACGAATATTCATTTGTTGTTGTATTAAATTTTTTAAGTTTTTGTTCTTATTTTTAGCGGTAAAAGAAGGAACCTAAATTTAGTGGAGCTACAATGCGCAGGTTGCTATAAATGGTTCCACGATACCTGCATAACCTTCGATATAGGGTATGTATAACTTCGCAATGAAAGAACTATTTTGCTAATTGCACATGAGGGCCGTTCTACAGAAGTTGAAACCAGAGCTAATTTTAAGTTTTTTTTAATAGGTGACTATCATTATTTTATGTTAAGATGTATTATTCTTGCCAAAAAATATCTAAGACTTAAAATTTACATGTTGAAACACCGTATGCTAAAAAGTCTTTCATTTTCATGTATTGAACATTTTTTTTTTTTTCAGAATTAATTACACTCTTAATGATTATTAACTTTTCTAATATAGCAAGCTACTTTTTATACATAACTACTATTTTATAATGCATTAAAGAACGTCGTTACGTCACATTCTTTTTTATTCAACTTCCATTGAATACATGTAATCTTAATGTCACATACATAATACAGACTTGCATTTATTATTATTATAGGCAACTTATTAGTATAGCAAATACTTTCTTATCACCAATGCAAAGTTAATTTGCTTATATCATCTGGAAAAAGAATTAACAGAATATTTTCATCAGCAGTTCGTGAGTTTTAGGCTACCATGTTTGTGACAAACCCAATCATATATGTGACAATGAAATTTGCTATCCCGTTCTATTGGTATTTTAAAAAAATAATAAAGCTGTTATTCACAATTACATATTTTCATGCAAGAAAATATATACACAGATACGGAAGAGTAAATCACACACATTGTCTAGCGACACTGCAATATGCATCATTTTTGAAACCAAAGATCTAAAACTTCATGAAGGTTATGTAGCAGAATTATTACATGAAATTAAAGCAGTTCTTCCAGATTTTCAATACCATGTCTGTGTTAAACGAATTCAGGCTTCTGTATTTTAAAACTACGAAAAGAACAGTTTGGTACTGCAACTTGATTTTGCAATGAGTTATTCATGTGAGTGGCAAAGAGAGGTGCAGTCAGCATTATGGAGTCACAAAAGTGTTACTTTGTTTACAGCAGTGCTCTTTGATGCAGAAAAAACTAAATGTTTTCCTATAGTTTCAGACACAAATGATAAAACCAAAAGCGTAGTTATTGTATTTTTAACTAACCTCCTAAATGTAATTCAACCTGAACGCAAATCAAAATTAATTATTTGGACTGATAGACCCACCAAGTGAATTTAAGAACAGATATATGGCATACCTTTTACATAAACTAAATTTATAATTCGAACACGAATTTTATAACATTGATTGAAAGTACACTGTTCCATCTCATGGCAAAGGTGCAATTGATGGGATTGGTGGTTCAGCAAAATCAAGAGTATGTGCAGAAGTGATGGGACAAAGAGAAATAGTTCAAACGGCTACGTTTTGTCATTGTTGCTGCTAAAGTTACGTCTAAAGTCGTTGTTGAGCCGATAATGCAAGAGCAAATTGACACAGAGTCTAAACTTATAGACTGGTCAAAAGCAAAGGAATACAAAGTGTACGTGCAATTATTTGCTTCAGTTCTTAATTGTGTTTTCGCAGTAATTCCAGATTTCCAGCCATCATTTTAAAGTATTCTCAGTCAGATGTTGATCCAATGGGAGTGAACATTCTTCTGGAAACATTTATTTTGGTAAGAGTTGTAGGGAAAAAAAAGATTCGAAAACTTTGTGAAGTTATAAACAATATAGACAAAAATGACTTCGCTATTTCTTATTTGAAGGAAGTATTGGGAAATACTCTTTCATGTGTTGAGAATGCTAAGCAAGCTGGACAAGGCTGGTTGTATTGCAAATACCGCCAATGCCTATAATTTCAAATAGGCGTTTCATATTTAGTGAATCTGTTGATGCACGCGAGTAGATAGATATATAAGCGTATAACATATTCCATTCTTTTTTTGTTATATTGCCATTGACAATGTCAATTGCATTTATCCTAAACTTCTAACATGGGTGCTCATATGAGTACTTGGTGTTGGGGGTTGAGAAAAGTTGCTACCTCCTTCTCAAGACTATTAGACATTTTAGTGAATGTACAAGATACTAAAATGCTACAAAAATAATTGATACTACTTGGCAATTAGTAATGAGCTAAAAAGTACCTTATTTTAAAATGCGCTTGTAAAACTTTTGAAAGTAAATGCACGACAGAACCTTGCAAATCAAATTTTTAAACGGCTAGGTGGGCTGAAGCCCCCCCATATGGATACTCATGACTTCTAATATGTATACTTTGTAAACCAATTTTATTCCAGTTATAGTTACTAGTAATATTTGTATGGGGATTAACCATTTACACAAATGCAACAATATATTTGAAGTGCACATGCAATTTTCACTCTGTCACATAGATGATCACCTTGGCACATACATGATAGCATGCTCAAATTTTTTCGTCAACAGCGCTTTAATTGTATATAAGAAAAATATTTTCCATAATTTCAGTTTCTCTTTCAATTTAAAAAAAAAAAAAATTCAACCTTGAAATCATTGTACAAGGCGTGTTTGTAAAGGAAGTACCGTTTTGAAATATTGCATATAGATCTTTGAGGTTGCCATTCTACTCATGCTTGCAAAGTATCTTCATCTGTTGGCTATCAACAACAAACGCCATTACAAAAGATTGCTGTGATAACGTTTATATGTGTTTAAAATGGCTCAGTCCATTAAAAATACTGCCAATTGTAAAATACGTGCTGTCATTCGTTTCTTAAATGCAAGAGACGTTAAAGCTGCTGAAATTCATCGGCAGATTAGTGAAGTATATAAAGAAAATAGTGTAGAGCATTTAAAGATGCCTGTACAAACATGCACGATGAGGAACGAGGTGGGCGACTCTCCATCATTTCTGGTGCAGAAAGTTGATGAAAAAATGTGAGAAGATAGATGCTGTACAATTTCATTATTATCTCATGCCTGGCACCTAGTCACTATCATTTGTTCTTGAACTTAAAGAAGCACCTTGCTGATCAGTGCTACGAGGATGATGTCAAAACGTCAGCATAGTAACAGGTATGTGCTAAAGAATCAGGTGGCAGATTTCTATGAGGATGGAATTCAGAAGCTGGTCATATGATACAGTGAGTCTTAATAGAAGTGGAAATTATGTTGAAAAGTAGATTAGAGTCCAGGCTTTCATGTAAAAGTAAAATTCTTGAAAATATCGTCTTTGTTTTATTTCAAAATGGTATTTACTTTACAAATGCACCTCGTATATTCACAAAAATAAATATATAAAGAGTTGCAAATTGCAACTCTTTGTATATTTGATACATGAACTTCCAAAAACTGTCACATACATGATATTAACAAATTTAATTACCATACTGTTAATTATTCTATATGTCTGCAACATTTTTTATACAGATGCAAGAGTGAAATTTTTAGAATAATAAAATTAAGTTTAAGTTCGGCTAAATATTTAGTTTTATTACCTTTTAAAAGGTTAGGGAAAATACCATTTACAAATTTAACCAGTAACGCTCATTAACTTTTAACCAAAATAATTTTACCCTTCATGACATTTTATGTGACTCTTTTAACCATGAAATCATTTTTAACTTTTTATCTAATATTGGTTATTCTCATCTCACGATTTATTTATTTTTTTGTATCATTTCGTTTGGTACCTTTTGATAAATTGTTTTGAACACATTTTGACCATTTTAGCTTTAATTTATTTTTATATCAAGCCCATGTGCACATTCTCACCTTGTTTGGTGCAGAATGACCCTTGCTGTCCTTGTGCCATAAAAATGCAACCAACCATTTATAAATGTCATGAACATGGAATGGCCCATAAACATATGCTGCTGCTACATATGAACATATTAAAATGAAGATTTTGGCCCTGCAGTAGTAATACAGTCACCTAACATATGCAGTTATCCTCCCAACTGCATACAAAAAACACATTTACTTACTAGTAGCTCACCATTGTTCGAAGTTTGGTTCCCTAGGCCTTATAGGATTCCGATTCTTTGAAACACTCTAGGTCCCTGCTATGCTTGTACCATAACATTCAAACAACCACATACAATTATATGGGCCTGTGTGCCCTGCTGAATCATGTTTATAGATAGCATTGCATTACTTTTTTGTATTCGCTTTTTCAATGAAGTACTATTCTTAATGTTCCTTGTTGTTTTAGGAAATGTGTACCATTCATGACATATTATACATTCTTCTGTAAAACTTGTAGTCCATCTGGTTCAGAGACATTTTTTAAAAAACAACCAAGTAAGTTATTAGTTTTAAATAGTTATAAATAGTGCATGTGCATTAAAAATTGTGAATTATAATGCAAAATGTGATATCTATAGATTTCAGTCAGATGTGTGCTACAGCCATTGCCAACCTTACACAGCAATCCAGTATGGACGGGGAATTGAAAACCATGTTTTCAAAAGATAAGGTAAAGTCAATGAAATGTGTTTTATCCTTCTAAATTGTAATTGATATAAATTTCGGTAAACCGTTGAACAGTCGTGATGTCTAGAAAAATTTAATTTTACTTTTTTTTTGTCTGGCATCTTATCTTCATGAACTTCATTTAACATAATATTGGTAGTCTTTGTGTGGTAAAACTCGATCATGTTCTACCTTCGCAGTTAATATCAAGTCATTGTGTTGAAATAAACCACCCTAATAATACAATTTGTTGCTTCGCATTCACTGAATGAAATAACACAATTTGTGGTTTAGCACTTTGTGAACAACCTTAATGGGCACAAATTATAACTTAGCATTCACCAATCTTCCTGGTGATCCAATTGTTAAATTTCTGGTTTAGAACTTGTACTTTTAGACAATAATGTGTACTTTTATATAATAATTCATTTGTACCTTTATGCAATAAGTAATTTGTACTTTTATATGATAATTTGTTCTTTTATATAACAATTAATTCGTACTTCAGTTTTTAACATATTAGTTTAATTAATTCTCATTTTTCTTCAAATTTGTATGTGCGGCCTCACCTTGTTTGGCATAGACTGTCCCTCACTGTTTTTGGGCTATAAAAATACAACCAACCTAATTTATACTTTTATGGAATCACTTCTACTTTTACATAATTATTAATTTCTGTTTATGTAATAATTAATTTATACTTTTATACAATAATTTGTACTTGTATGCAATAATTTTGTACTTTTGTGCAATAATTTATTTGCACTTTTTATACAATAATTTGTACTTTTACACAATAATTCATTTGTTACTTTTATAAGTTTAGTCACCTTAACAGTATTGCAGTGATAACGTGTTTGCCTAGTGTGCCTTCAACCCAGATTCAATTCCCAATGGTGCTAAAGTGGAAAACTTCTTGGCAAATTGCTCATTGTATTCCAGGGTATTTGTTCCTTAGACCCTGAAAACTTTGAATTTCTCGGAAAACTATAGGCCCTGGAGCAGCATAACCTTCATTGTGCTTATGCCGTGAAACAAAGCCTAACGTGCTGTTAACTTGAGTCTGACTGCCAACTGTGACAAAATAGTTTTGCCAGCATTGTTGGCCAGGGGTTGGTTCAATAGGTCCTAGCAGATCTGGATTCCTCAAAAGACGGTAGATGAAGACATAGCATGATCTTTTCTGCTCATGCATCACAAAAGAAACGGTATTTCTTATTGCAGTGGTTCTTTAACTTTCCTAGACCGCTAACCCCTTCACCAATCACTCGCTCTTGCGAATCCGCAAGAATTAACTCAAAGTTTAAAGCCCGGAATTTGCATCATACATATTTATTTCTAGTGTTTCATCACTGATTTTCACCATTTAAGGAAGGAATTTTTCGTTCCCTCATAATTTATTCTTAGCATTAAAGAGTAAATGCTCTTGTCTTAGTATTTTTTCGAATCTTTGTGGAACACTGGGTGAGTCTTGCGGACCCCCTAGGGGTCTGCGGACCACAGTTGAAGAACCGCTGCATTGGTACTAATTACCATCAATATAAAAACATAATTTCATCATAAAAGACCACAGGAACGTAAAAAAAAATCAAAAATATTATGGATTAGTTATTATTGCTCCTCCATGATGTGACATTGGAAAAATGGTTTGACAACACAAATCAATCAGAACTAAAAATAAAATTTTCTTAGGTGCTTGTCTGACTGACGCTTGTTCCTTTGAAAAATGCATGCATATACTTATTTCGTGGGCATGCTTTACACAGTTTGAGAACCATGGCTCTAATGTATAAAATCAACATTTCCAACATTTTGCGAGTGTTTATATGTTTAAATAGATATTTTTCATGTCCTTAGTGAAAGTTTATGCACTATTTTCAGTCATTTTCTTTTGTGCATAAATGTCTTTATAATCAAAATCCTAACACATGTCCGAAGTGAACCTCTTGAATAGATCAAAAATTAGTCTGCAGTAGAGAAAGTACTTAAAAATTATCCATAATTTTTCATTAAAGACTTCTTGGTATTATAGTGGTCTATGCCAAGTTATTAGTTTGTATATTGCATTTACAAAATTGAATTCATGAATACCTTGACAATTTCAAATTAAGTTTAACAATTATACATTGAACCCTAGGATGTCATTCCATACATTGAGTCCAATTGGGAATACCTGACGTCTATGCCTCGAAGAGTGAAGCAAACCTGGCATTTAACAGTGTACAAAGCTATGGTATGTTTTGTTTTTATTTTGTAAATCGTCAAAAGTGTAAGTTATTTTAAAATTCACTCGACCAGAAATATCGATTTCTTATATCCGAATGGTTATATCTGTGTGTCAGATGAACATTTTTCTTCCCTAGCTAAAAGATAACGACTTGTTTGTCTGTGATGAAAGAAGAGACGAATCGTTCCCAATGGAACAACCTACCTTTGGTTTAGCCAATCAGGTGAGGGGAGAATCTTCGTTCATTTCATTTATTCTCTTTGTTGTCACCTGTAATGTATTTAATCTACAAGTTTTTCAAACTTAGATGTTCCCAAGCCCATAAAACAGAACATGATTTTCAACTTACTGTTCATTCATGGAAAGAAATCCGATGGAAGTTGGAAATAACGGGATGTGACGTCACAAACTGCCTATCTCATTACAACAGAGAACTCCACTTTCAGAACCTCGATTTTTGGCACTGGCAGACGTCCACCAAAAACCAGTTCTGAAATTGTAATCCTCCTCTGCTTTAATAAACTAGCCAGTTTGTGACATAACCTCCCATTATTTCTGTTTCACTGGACTTCTTTTCATGAATGAACAGTACCTATTATTTAGGTTCTAACTAACACCTATTTTATTATATTGTTAAAAAAGGTTCTTTAGATTGGATGGATTTGGAGCTTTGAGTTCTCTGAACCTAAATCGTGCATATAATGAAAACTGTGTTCCTGCATAATTTTGTTATGCTCTTGGAATATAGCTAACATGATTTGAGGTTGATGATAAATGCAGGTTAAATCCATTTGATTTAAAAACATATTTATCTAAGTGTTAAATCTTTAGAAAATTTAATTAAAACTCCAAAAGATGAGATAATTAAAGCACAAACATTAAAAGAATTTAGTATACCTCTTTTTCTGTCTCCGAGGATATATATGCATAGATTGAGGTGGTAAATCAAAGACTGATTCTTTTCTGTCAAT
>QLNU02014176.1:102756696-102773569 GCA_006491805.2 Dysdera silvatica | reverse complement strand
ATATATGTATTATTATTATTATTATTATTACAAAATTTTAACGTTTAAGCATCTTATGTGTAAAAACTTGCATACCCCGTTTGACGTGGAAGAACCTTTACCGTTCTGAAGTTATAAACAAATTCAATTAAAACTGCTCGTGGAATATGAAAAGTCTCACTTTGATTTAAAATATATATATAAATCTTTCGCTTTTTGAACTTTTGATAAGAGCACAATTTTTGGGTCGCTGATATTTCCGAAAACCTAACGATAGAGTTCTCTCAAAACCTGAAAAACAGCAGATATAACGCTATATGGCCCTTCTCTCAAATTCGTTTTCCTTTTCTTGAATTCGGCTGTTCTCCTCATTTCTACTCTTTGATGTTTACGCAAAAACAATTTAACAATAAATGTTTGTTGGTGGCAACGATTGTTTGAAGTATGGCTATGTGTTCAAGCTTTCGGGATTTGAAGCCGGAATGGAAGGTCATATTATATATTCCCGCCGAATGTTTTCGTCTTACCAGCCCTGATCGTCGCAAGCTGCTGCCAAATTTAATTGAGAAAATTGTTAATTCTGGTTTATGGTTTGTTGGAGGAAAAAAAAAAGTAAAAAACCATTCTTGAGGCTGGCCTTTTGTTCTTCAAAATTGTGCGGATGTGTGGAATGATTTCGTTTAGTACTGAACGTTGAGAACCCATTTTCCGATGAGCATTGAAATTATACTGGACAGAGGTGAGTAGTATGCCAGTTAAACCAATGTGAATTTATATATATATATATATATTTTTTTTTTTTTCGTTTTTTGTAAGTTATTTGCCAACTCAATCTACAAGCCTTCTATTGGCTTAGTTAAATCATTAAAGTTAGTGTATTGGATATTGCATGTTGACGGTTAAACTTTTGGCTAAACTTGGGTTTGTTTACCTAGGTGAAAATTCTAAAGAACAATTGTGTTAAAGCTGTTCCTCCATAACATCCTTACAATACGAACTTACTAGCATTGGCGTACGCAAGACTGTAATTGGGGGGGGTTGTAACCCCCCATTGCAATGAAATTTTGTATATTTAACATAGGAATATGTGAGTTGTAGCTCTGTAAACCCCCCCCCATTCTGCGTAAGCCTATGGCAAGCAGCCTTATGAAATGAATTCCGTGTCAATACGTCCCTGTTTGTTGATGGCGTTTTCCGACGGATAATCGAAGTTAAGCCATAGTGTGCACGGTCTGTTTTCGAGAGGGTTACCACTTCCGAAACCGGCTGTGGACGGGTGTTGATTTGAGATGAGTTCGGGCTCATTTTTTGAAGCCCGAGAGTTTACAAGTTGAGCCCGCCCGAGCCTGAAACTTCGAATGTAACTTTAACCCCTTAACGTGCGATTTAAGTTTTAAATTTTTTTTTTCAAGCATTTAATTCCCTTCGAATTCTCATATACACTTATTTCTACAGGTGATCTGAGATAAGAACGTTACTGATGCAATTAGTGAAAAACAAAAGCATGATTTTTTTTTAAAGTTTGAAATGAAAGATTGTAAAAACGGTCTGTTTTGATCAAATTTTCTACAAGCCTCGAAAACGAATCACGTAATTGTATTCCTTGGAGAATTTTGTTATGAAAAGGGGTTTCGGCTTCAGTTGCATTCGTTTGATGAGCCCGTCTCATCTCTAGTGTTGATGCCAGTCGTCTAATATTGTACAACAGTGACCGACCGACAGTTGGCCGTAAATGTTTGATAGTTTAACTTTTGGCCATCGAAGGTCCAAATAGTAGGCATCGGTTGTGGGGGGACTCCTGTGTTAATTATATTTCAATAATTATTAAAACTGTTACGAAGCTGAACTATATGTTCCTGTTATTCATCCACATAAAGGAAATAGAAAATTGTAGCTCGATCTTCTTCTTCTTCTTTTTTAATATATGCCTCTGTTTTAAATTCTAATGGTTTTTATAGCGAACGATTACGTGGAAATTTGTTTCCCCTCAGTTTTTAGAAATTCAGCGGCATTAGGCGCAACTGCAATTCGTGAGACTAGTCATGACATAGGCCTCTGACCTAGAAAATCCGCAACGATGATGTAAGGTAGGCAAGGGGGATAAAATATTTTCCAGGGTTTGAGGTTACACAACGCTATAAAATTAATTTAAAGACCTGTTAAAAGTATACATTTCTTAATATGGTTGATTGATTGATTGTTTGGCTTTTTTATGGCGCAAGAGCATCTGGGCTATACTGCGCCAAACACGGTTTCTTAATATTGGGGGTGGGGGCATCCTCTGTGCAACCCCATGACGTGCCTTTGAGTGCAGGGAATTCTGCTCTTTGGACCTTTTTGGCTCCTTAACGATTGTCTGTAAGGGGACCTATAGTGATGCAGGGGTAACGCGTTCACGTAGTTTGCTGTTATCCCGGATTCGACTTCCGACGATGCCAAAAAAAAAAAAGAACGCTTTCTGATAACTGCTCACCGTAGCCGGGGGGTTGGTTTCCCAGGCCTTCAGAGGTTCGAATTCCTCGCAGAGTTGTAGGTCCCGGCCCAGCATGACACTTGCCCCGTAAAACTCAACGACAACGGTCTGTAAGCTAACCCTTGTTTCAGTGTTAAGTGTTCCGTCTTCTGAAATGCCCCATATCCGGGATTGTTCACATGGTAAGAAAATGCCTACCATGCGAACAATCCGAGGTTTGGTTTTACTACAGTGTTGCCAGATCTGAAGATTAAAAAGTAGCAAACTCTGCTCCAAAAGTAGCGGATTTGAACAATTTGTAGCCCAAACATAAAAATGAATTATTTTGCAACTAGTAGTTGTAGTAGCTCCAGTAGCAGCCTAGAAAAAGAATGGGACTCCGGTCCCTTTCGATACTACCCTGACATACGACGTTTTAAATTCCTTCACGTACACTCTGAATACGGAATATCGTAATCGTATCTCCAATGGCAGCCTAGGAAAAGGATGGGGGCTTCAGGCCGTCCCCGATACGACCCTGACATGTCCGGAGGTTGTTTTTTGTTTTTTTTAACCCTTGGATTTGGCATTTTTGAAACGGCCACAATGCGTTGTGGTCATTTTTTTCACTCATCGATTGAGCGTTTTAGATATTTGAGCCTAACAGATATACATGTACAAACGGGTCAGCATAATCTTTTGTATACTACTTGCATTTCTGAACGAAAAACTTAACAAAAATTGAATGGAACGCAAGTTAAACTAAAATCATTAGTTTAACTGTGGAAAGAACTGCCAAGTTAACGATTTTCCACAGTATCCCGAAGTGTACAATTCAAGGTTTAAGCTGCAGTCGCATTTTTCGCAAAATGCGACGAGTTGCTCGAAAATGCGAAGAAAAAATTATTGCCCATCGCGAAAATGCGACAGGCATTTTTAACCACAGTTTATTCTCTGAAAACAGGATTTCTCGATTCCAGAATATCCGTTTTGCACTTCAGCGATCTTTTCTTGTTCCTTTTTGTTTCCTCTTCAAAATTCTTAACAGCACCTGTTAAGCATCGTTGATATAAATAATTTCATGGATAGGGTTCTTGGAGCAACGAAAGCAACTAATATTTTTTAGCATTTTGCTACAAATTATTTTCCCATTTTAGCATTTTTGCGACAGCATGTTTTGAGCCAGCTTAAACAGTGGTACAATCTACACTTAAACAAGCACGCACCATTATAATCAAGAGCGGATACAGACTTTCATTTTGGGGGAAGCGGGGTCAAGGACAAAATTCGCCATGGTCTGGGAATAACGTTTTTCATGAAAGTTGGAATGTTTATATATTTGGGGAGTCACGGCCTCTGTGACCCCTCCGTATCCATGCTTGATTATAATTACGTACTGTAACACAGGAAAATAGAAAAATTGACCTCACTAATGTGGGTCCACGGTTTATAATACCGTGACGTAACATATAAGTGACGTAACGAGCATATAAGGTTTGCACAGACCTGCAATGTTAAACGTGTTTCGGAGTCACGTGACGTTCCTTCTAGTACATATAAAATCTCTGTGATTAAAAAGTACCAAAACAATAATTGAACCACAGAGGTCTTTTATGAATTGAACGAGTATCGAACATGTTATGTTTTAGTGAAACTATCGTTCACTGCGAATAGAAATGTTCAACAAACAAAATTTGTATTGCAGTATTATGTAATACTAATAATATTTTGTGATTTTATATATAAAAATAAAAAAGTAGCATATTTTTCAGATTTATAGCCTGAAGGTAATTAAAAGTAGCGTGTCGCCCAATTCGAAATGTTTGTAGCGAGGGCACTTAAAACATCGCCCAATACCATACTTGTAGCCCAATCTGGCATCACTGTTCTACTATCCGGTACGCAGCTCACGGGTTGTTTTGTGTAAGTCCGCATTCCGGGCAGTGGCGTGCGGTGACGTTTTCCTTTAGGCAAGCAATATGCTTATTTTTGGGATATGTAAACAAGAGAGTATATTTTATTTTTGCAGTACATTACAGTTAGTCCTGTTTATATAAAAATTCCAGTCTTCTACTTTTTTTAGCACATACATCAGTGACACTTTCGTGAAAAGTTGTTCTTTCTTTCTCATGTTTGTCTGAAGTTCTTTTTTAATAGAAGGCAAGAGTAACTTTGAAAACATATCTTGTGTTTGAGTATTTCGCAGGTAAGTTTTATTCTTCTTAGAGCAGAAAATGACAGCTCCGCAAGACAATTAGTGACCGGAATTGCACATACAAGTTTGCATAATTTGCAAATTGAGGCATTGCTTCATCAATGCCATTAGATTTCACAAAATTAGAAACTTCTGAAACTTGTTTGTTTTTAAAATCATCTGTTGTGTAAAATACTTCGAGTTCAGATCGCAAATGCACGAAGTGGAAATGTTTCTCATATTTGCTTTTTAGGCTCACGAAAGCGTTTTCGTGAAATTTGATCTTGAAATCACCTCTCTTATCGCCATCTAATAGTTCGAGGAATTGTGCGTTTTCTAAATCCTTAAATCTTGAGGTAATATGAGTGCTCACATTATCTAAAATTTCGTAATAGAGATAAAGATAGTATTATGGACCCCTTTAGTATCGTTTAATACAGCGCGCTGAACTTGGCGGCAACGACTTGAATTACAAATTTTTAGTAACGTCTTTTGTCACCAGAGCGTTTCCATTCAGTTTTTAGCTGATAGTTTGTGAGTGAACCGGTTTTTTTTGTTTTCTCGTTCTGAAAAACTTCAAAAGAAAAGTGTTTTGCTTTTATTTGCAGTACTTTTTCATTTAAATTCATCTTACAAGGGAAGGGGTGGTCGGAGGGTGGACAACGCGGATTTTAATGGCACTAGGCTCATTTGAAAGCTCTTAAAAAAATTATTAGGCACGTATTCGGGCATTTTTCAGAATGTCCATAAATATAGGTATTATAGGGGCGGAGAGAGCAAAAATGGGACTATTTTTGGAGATTTTATAATGTCATATTTTTAAAAGAATTTAATATTTTTTTATTGTTTTGCTTCATTACGTACCTTGCAGAAATCCATCGGATACGCGTTTCACGGTTTTTGGAGACGTAACTTATTAATAATGTTTTTAAAGGGTTATAAAACGCACGCGGAAACGAGTAGCCCAGCGCAAGAATTCGCCAACTTGTTGGCTGCTTGGCGAATATAATATGTTGCATTTCTTTTTCCTGTATACTTATGGTATGATAATGACATAAAAATAACAAAAATTGTGATGGTTGAAGGAGTTAAAGTAATAAAGGAAAATCGAGATTTATATCATTAGAAGGAAGGAACATAAATGAAATTGAACTTTCTGCATTTTTATTTAAGAAAGGAGAAATGTATTTATTACAATTTTTATCGAATATTACGATTTTTAGCAATCAATTGTATGAAAATCCCAAATCATGAAAAATATGAATTTTTCCTGCAGTGGCTGGCTGCATCGAATAAAAGGAGAATTTTTACAATTAGGTATTTTATCACAAACATTTCCTGTGAATGTGAAACACATTTAGCGGACATTTAAAAAATCAGGATTTTCGTCTTCTGATAACCCAGATGTAATCCATGCTATTGATCATGGGTTGAAAAATATCAGAACACATTTGGAAGTGTATCAAGGACTGTAATTGGATAATATTATTTCGAATTTTTAATTCAGAACCATGAGCAGATATTTTAAAGTATCGACATATTTCTCGCGCTATATACTTTATTTCTCTAAAAAAAAGCGATCTAAAGGTTGGCAAATGGGAATTGTCTGTTCAGAAATAATTTTAACTACCCCATCTGGCTTCCCCCAATGCTACACCTCTTTTCAAAAATCTACAGATTTTTATGAACACTACAAGAATCGCACGAAAGGACACAATTTTCAGTCATATTTCTGAAAAAATGCTCGTCCGAAATTTGCTGGAATAGGTTTGTCGTTAATTTTTTCAATGGGTTGCAAGTTATTGCCACATTCGGCGCTTTAAACAGAGAAGATTGGATTCTTTTTCCAAATTGGCCTGTGCTTTCGTGTAAACATAAAAACGCATCACCAACAACTTTGCCATCGGCATTTATTAAATATTGAACGGTGTACGAGTGAGTACACTGATTAGTTGGAGATGATGCACAACCCAATGTTATTTTTTCCCCTCGGAAACAAAGCGTTCGACTATCTGTTAATTCGTCATTGAATCCGCATTGATCGGTATTAAATATACAATGGGGAGGATATGTTTTAAATAGTTTTATCACTTCTGTTTGAAATTTTGTTGCAACGTTTCGGATCATTTCCGAAGAAGTCACTAGTTTTTTCGTTACAAGTTTTGTTACCTTCGTAGATGTTATGCCATGACGTTTACAAAAGTCCTTTACCCATGTGCTTGAAGCAAGAAACTTTAATTTAAGGAAACGTAAAGATGTTTCAATTGCCCATTTCCGAATATCGAAACCATGTATAACTCGTAGTTTTTTGCCCATAATTTCCATAAATTTCACCAAACTTCCATTTCGATTGCTTTATACATATCGATTAGTGACCCTTCGCTTACTATATCCTTTTTAAAACGCAGATATGTTTTCTGATTAGGCATTTTTTTACAGCCCTTTTTGATTAAAGTGTCCCATTTCCAGGTTGGATGAGTTTCTTTAATAGCGACCATACGCTCCTTTTCGTCTATACTTATATAACCAGGCTCACATTTTATTTATACCCCATTATCATCATGTATAGAATAATGTTCTGGATCTTTTTCGGAAATCTCGATAACTTTACCATCTTCAAACTGCGATTTTGTTAAATAATTTTCCAACACACTTAAAAGTTCCACAACTATAGCTTTTTCACAATCGGTGGTATCACTGGACATGTTCAAGAAATTTGAATACGTTGCTTCGGTTACTTTTTGCAAATGATGAGTAACATTAATTGCATTTATGAGCAATAAATCCATTTTAATGTATAAAGCGAAAATCAGTAAACAGGAAAAAAAAAGTTAATTTGCCAAAAATTAAATTTTCTGTGGTTTTCTGCAGAAGCTAAACTTTAGCTTAATATTAAAAGAACAAGATATATCACAAAGATTTAAGTTATAAACTAATAAATTTTAAATAGGTATAAAAATATATGTTGAATGCGAAGTCAAATTTTTTTAAATACGAAACTAACAATTTATTATGCGTACGATATATAAGAACAGTTTAAATGAACTGTCATGCAACACTCCCGAATGTGTCACTTTCTAATACTACCTTCAAAAATAATACGTTATAATTACAGTAGCAAATGTGCCAAGCAGCCAATAAGTTGGCGAATTCTTGCCCTTGGCTACTTGTTTCCGCATGCATTTTATAACCTTTAAAAAACATTATTAATAAGTTACTTCTCTAAAAACCGTGAAACACGTATCCGATTGATTTCTGCAAGGAACATAATGAAGCAAAAAAAAAAATAAATATTCAATACTTTTGAAAATATGATATTATAAAATCTCTGAAAATAGTCCCATTTTTGCTCTCTCCGGCCCTATAACACCTATATTTATGGCCATTCTGAAAAATGCCCGAATACGTGTCTAATAATTTTTTGACAGCTTTCAAATGAGCCTAATGTCATTACAATCCTCGTCGTATACCCTCAGACCTTCCCTTGTTAGTGCATTATTGCATTGGATAAAACATGTTTAAAAATCTTTTTTTGGTAGATATTATTAATTTTGCAAGTAACGAAGATCAGTTATGCTTGTTCAAACTACAATATTGTAAGGGTTGTAAAATGAGCCCCTCCAAACTTTAAGGGGCTCATATTATATGCACTACAGGAGTATTAAAATAAAACACATTAACACAGTTAAAATAAATACGATGGTTTATAGCTATTTCGGAAGCGCGTTTAGGCTTCCTTCTTCAGAACCCTAGTTACACTAATGTGGCACACGTGCTAGAAAAACTATCGATGCCAAATTGCTAGTCCAAAATTAGTTCGGGTAAACCAGTTGTAAATATCACATAAAGTGGGTGAAAGAGAATTGTCCATATGCAAGGCCATCAGTTTGCGAAAATAATTGATCACGGAAAGAAAAGCAAGTCTGTGTGATACAGATCTCCGTAAATTTGACTAATTCACGGATTTCAGCATCAGCAAAATGAAATTCTTTCATACGAAAGATAAGAGCTTCAAGAGCTCCCTGAACGGGAACATTTGTGAAAAGGCTTTTGACATCGAACGAGACCATTTTTGAAGAAGCGAAAGAAGAAGAGGACTTTAATTTGGAAATGAATTCTGAAGAATTAATTACAGTATCATGGTTGTTAGCCAGGAGCAGAGAAAATACGAACCAGAAATTTATGTAGAGGATGGGTGGCAGTACCGATGTTGGAGATTATGGGCTACAATGGAATGCCGGGTTTATGAACCTTCGGGAGGCAATACAGTCTTGCGACATTAGCAATAGAAGGAACTACGGATTTGTTAGTTTCGGGATCCAAGATGTTTGATGACCGGACTATTTTACTAACATTAGAGAGTTGAGCGGAAGATGTGTTTTTCTTGAGCACTTTATAAGGACCTTCACTGATGAGGTTGTCGACTCCTTCAATGTATTTCTCTTTGTCCATAACTACTATCTGCCCGCCTTTGTCTGCTTTAGTGATAATCAAATTATCGTTTGAATACAAGTCCTTGATCATACACGTTGATCTGAGATCGCAATGTTAGGTTTGGAATTAGAGGACAAAGCTTCCGCCACCAGATGCCTCAGTACCTCTTTTTGGCCGGAGTTGATTTTGCTAAACTGTAGAGCACCGTTCCACAGGAGCAATAAATCTTTTAGGATGAAAAGATTTTGAAATGCAAAAATTAGAGTTCAATGACAGCAGCTTCAGTTGTTTTCCCGAAAGTGGGACCTTAGAAAGGTTAAGAACCGCTTTCTGAACTACTGATGGTATGTGGAGTGTCAATAAGCTTCGATTCAATTAAATTTTTGAAGCTTATTGATACTCCATATATATATCCTGTGGATTAGATATGTGGATGACACATTCGCTATCCTTCCAAACGATTGTTCAGATCTCTCTGTAATCCTCAACCACCTCGAATTCCGTCTGTGATAATTTCTAATTCAAAACACTGTTTGACTATATTTGGATTTATTTAAATTGAAAATCAAATCGCGCGAAACGAAGTCAGGTTATGGCGTCTATTTAACTACTTTGTGAAACACTTTTGAGTTTGCTATTGTGTTTAAGAGGTGTGAGAATTTTTATACAGTCGATGTAAATAAATCGAAATTCCAGGAAAGTGTATTTCCTTTCTTATGGTGTTCTGACGACATATGGCGTCCGCGACAGGATTCTTTTTCAAGAAATAAGGTCAGAAGTTTCGATTGATTGAGCTATCGACAGAGAAAAAAAAATGGATTTAATCATTGCACAGAGGAAACCCGTAAGAGCCATGTTCACAAGAATGTTCAATAGTCTAATCGAAGATATAGAAGAAGCTGGTATTGAAGAAGTTGAAATTAAACTTATCTCATTGCAGAGAATAGCAACGGATTTAAATAAATTGGATAATGAGAATAATGCAACGTTCTCTTACAAGAAGAAAAAACAAACTGCTTTGAAAGAAGAATATATAGCTATCGAAGAATATAAAGAAAAACGACATGATTCAAGTTAATGTTAGAAATTACTTTAAACGACTTGAAAAACAACTGCAAATAACTGTGTGGGAAAATAAAAAACAAAAATGAAACTCCCAAAGATAGAACTTATGAAATTTGAAGGAGACATAAAAGAATAGCTTTCTTTCTGGAGTCAATTCAAAAGGATCCACGAAGACCAAGCAAATGCAAAATGAGGACAAGATTCAATGCATGACTGTAGGTAGCAGAGCCAGAGAAATTGTCGACAGCTATCGTGCGACAGTGAAAAGTTATGAAAAGTCAGTTGAAGGTTTGAAATGTAGATTTTAGCGCAGTATAGCCCAGATGCTCGTACACCATATAAAACATCCAAACAAACAAATGCAGATTTGGTCGTGAAGAATTACTCATCGAATATTATGTAAGAGAACTATCAGGAATAGTTGCAAAGAATGCTGCGAACCTTAAAACGAAAGTAAACCTCACACAGTTATACGACAAATTGGAGTCTCATTTAAGAGCATTAGAATCAACGGGAATGACGACGGGCATATACTCGGCTATTCTATTCCCTCTAGTGGAATCTTG
Source organism: Dysdera silvatica (assembly GCA_006491805.2). Lineage (NCBI taxonomy): Eukaryota > Metazoa > Arthropoda > Arachnida > Araneae > Dysderidae > Dysdera > Dysdera silvatica. The sequence goes on along the minus strand of QLNU02014176.1, from coordinate 102,762,879 downwards.
TATACCAGAAGAGATGCTGAGAATATGGTTAAGAAAGCACGCGGTTGATGTTGAAGCGAATAATTATAGTGATAAATTAACAATGTTATTGAAATGTGCGAGAGCCGAAGTAGAAAGTGAAGAACAAATAACTCTTACGAAAACTAGTTTTATATAAACTAATATCGAAACCAAAAGATCAGTCATATGATTACAACGTACCTGCTGCAGAAGTGCTAATGACAGTCGCAAAAGAAGGGACTAAACTGAATTGTCTATTTTGCGGAAAACATCATTAAACTAAAGATCGTTTTAGAGGACAAGGTTTGTCATATACTGAGAAACTAAACATTTTGAAAAAGAGTAAGGGTTGTTTCGTCTGTTTACGGGTTGGACATACAGCAAAAACATGCAAAGCGAATGTGAGATGTTTCATTTGTCGAAAAGGACATTGGGGTATCATGCGCCCTATTTTATCTTCTATAACGCCCAATAAACTAAAAAATTCTGGAACTTTGGATGGGACTCAAAAGGAAGGAGATGGGAAAGTCGCCGTTTTGACTAACCACTGTAGCAATCGAAGGGTTCTATTACAAACCTTGATTGTTTTATTAAACGAAAAAGGAAAACAAAGAAAGGTAAGGGCTGTAGTAGATTGCGGCTCACAGGGTTCTTATGTTTTAAAACGAATTGTGAGGGAATTAAGAATAAGACCTTTACAAACCGAAACACTTACACAAGTGGTTTTTGGAGGAAGGAAGAACACAATTGTTATAAATTGTTGGGAAGTAATTTGAAAGGAGATTATAATTGCGAAATGCTTGTACTAGATCAACGTGTCATATGTGGCTCAATTCCTAAATTAGAAGTTGTTCGGGAAAGAGAATTAAAAGCAAGAGGTATTGAATTATTTGATTTTGATGAAGATATCAGTTCAATTGAACTGCTCATTGGAGCTGATTTTGCTGGTTGTCTTTATACTGGACTGATACAAGAACTTGCTTTTGGATTATTAGCCGTACAAACTTTTCTTGGATGGGTAATTATGGGAAAATGTGAACGTCCTTCTACAATAATGGAAGCACATTCCCTATTAATACAGGAAAAAAAACACTGCCTGAGCTTTGCAAACTTGAAACTATTAGAATAAAAGATCGTTGTGAAAAAAGGAATCAAGAAGATTTAGAAATGTTAGCTTTGGATCATTTTAACAGAACTGTCACAATTGAAGAAGATGGAAGATATGAAGTTAGTTTACCGTAGATCTTTGATAAGGAAGAATTGCCTAGCTATCGAGATGCGGCGGAGAAAAGACTGAGAAATCTTACCGTCAAGTTAAAAAGAGAAGGTAAGTTGGCAGATTATAACAACGCCTTTTTAGATGATTGGCTGAGAGAAGGAATGATTGAAAAATGGGATGAAAATACTGGTAATTTTTTACCACGTAAGGGTGTGTTTAAAGTGAGTTCATCAACAAAGGTAAAGCCAGTCGTCGATGCTTCTCATAAAATTAAAGGGTTTTTACTCTTGAATGATCACTTGTTGAAAGGGCAAAATTTATTGGAAATAATCCCTGCTACAATGCTGAAATTTCGAGAGGGAAAATTTGGAATCACTTCAGACATAAGGGCTGCGTTTCTTCGAGTAAGTGTGCGAGAAGAAGATCGGGAGTTTTTAAAATTCCTCTGGTGGGATAAAGAAAGCCCGAATGTAATAAAAAAAAAGATTTCCACACACGAGGGTAGTTTTTGGATTAATTTGTAGTCCTTTTCTGTTGGATGCAGTAATACAGCATCACTGAAATCGACATTTATTATCCCCCTGAAAAAGAAATTGCTTCTAAACTTAAAAGCTTCCTTCAATGTTGATAACTGTGTTACTTTGGTAGACACAAAAGAAGAATTATGTTTTTTTTTTTTGTAAAACAGCTACACAGATAAGGAATGATGATAAATTTGACCCAAGAAGACGGGAAACCATTGCTCTGAAGAATGAGGTTGCTTTAATAGATATTGTTTCGGTCTTGGGGTTGATGTGAAATTAAAAAAAAATAAAAAAAAATCATACACTTTTTGTGTGTGTGTGTGTGTGTGTGTGTGAAGTAAATGACGTTATTGATATATTGGAAGTTTTGACAAGAAGAAATATTCTGTCAATAACACAAAAAAAATTTGACCCGATAGGGTTTACTTGCCGAATGACATCACTTCCTAAGCTACTCTTACAAGAAAGTTGGAAAGCTAAATTTACTTGGGACGCAAGAGTTCCGTCGGACATAGAAGAGCTTTTTAAAAAATGGGTAAGAAGTTTGAAGATGCTATCTTCCATACAAATTCCCAGATGTGTTTTTTCTGGCAGAAGACTTGAGATTGAATTACACACCTTTTGTGATGCCAGTATAGTGTCTTATGTGGCTGTAGTTTTTTTAAGAGGTAGAGAGGATTAAAAAGTATCGGTTCAATTATTAATGGCAAAGAATTGCCCCTCTGAGGCAGATCTCGTTGCCTTGTTTAAAGCTTTTAGCTTGTTGTGTCGGAGCACGTTTAGCCAACACCGTAAGAAAGGGATCGAACCCGAAAGAAATGAAGGAGTTTTATTGGACCGATTTGGCAAGTACCATACTATGGATTCAAAGAGATGAACCATGGGAAATTTTTGTATAGAATAGGGTAAAAGAAATTAGAGGGTTGACTTCTTTATGAGCATGGAGGCATATACCCGGACGATTTAACCCAGCCGATTTGCCATCACAAGGATGCTCGGTGGAAAAAGTAATTTCATCAAATTGGTTGGAAGGACCTACGTGGCTAAAGCAAAATGAAGACCAGTGGCCGAAATCAGAGAATTTAGCAAATTCAGAAGATTTATTTAATGCTAAAGAAAACATTGTTTTAAACATGTTAAGCATTTATCTAAATGGAACACTAAGCTGATTAAATTAAACAACAATATAAATCAACGTTTATTGGCGTAGTGATACCAGCGCAGATATTGTGGCGTGATTAGATGGTGAAACGTTCGAAAGAAAATAAATATTTCTGCGTTCGGTGGGACCTGAACCCACGACCTTCCACTTGCCGGGCGGAGGCTCTGCCTACTGAGCTACGAACGACAATATCTAATCTCTTTACGAACGTATATAAAGACTATTTACTGAAGCCGGTTATTTAGCAGGGTGGTGTAGTACATGGACTACTTTTTAAACCAAATTACGAAGATGCCGTATCTTCGTTGGCTGAGTTTATACGGCGCGCCGTATAAACTCAGCCAACTATTGACAGAAGAAGAAGAAACTGTCTTATATATCTTCTCTATTACATGGCGTTTACTCTTTTGAATGATCCCGTGCACGCCTGTAGTTAAGCCGGGGTCGCGGCCCCAGATATCCCTTCAACCTGGCTACAGGCTTGATCTCGTATCACTAATGCTATTCGCTTTTTAAATACTCTCATTCCGAGTAACCACCATTGTAAAACCTTTCTTCGTGCCACTCTATTACAACGAAGGTAGCGCTTACCCTACATTGCCGTAGTGATAAACGCGTTCGTCTGTCTTACCGTTCGCCCGGCTTCGATCCCGGTGAGTCCTTAGAACGGCTGTTAATACATTGCCGACCAATGTAACCCCCGTTGGCACCATAATTTCATGACTGGGGTGAGGCTACAACCTGGCTACAGGCTTGATCTCGTATCACTAATGCTATTCGCTTTTTAAATACTCTCATTCCGAGTAACCACCATTGTAAAACCTTTCTTCGTGCCACTCTATTACAACGAAGGTAGCGCTTACCCTACATTGCCGTAGTGATAAACGCGTTCGTCTGTCTTACCGTTCGCCCGGCTTCGATCCCGGTGAGTCCTTAGAACGGCTGTTAATACATTGCCGACCAATGTAACCCCCGTTGGCACCATAATTTCATGACTGGGGTGAGGCACGGGGGAATTGCGGGCCAGCGACTAGTTCTCAATTTACCTATAGTAAAAGAAAATACTAAAGCGGACGTTTAAAAATTTTAATCAAATTACTGACGGTCGCCATGATGGAATGTTGCTTTTCAGACATTTTCTGGACCCAGTATTTTCCCCGAATCATTGCATATCTTGCCGTCAGGCACTCCTTCCCACACATGTTTTGCTTAAGTAATCGAGTGGCACAGAGCGCTATCGTCACAGCATAAGACCCTCTTCGCAGTACACCGACGACTGTAGCCTTCGCGCAGTCTGGTAGGGGCCTGCGTCTGCTGTGTGTTTAATTTTTCCTAATTAAGTAAGTGTGCAGGACGCCGCTATCGTGTCGTGGACGCGATTCATTGACGACGGTAGCACTCGCAGGGGCTCGGGGACCAGCGCGCGGGAGACGGATTTGAGTCATATAGCGCCCTCTCTCTCTCTCTTTTTCACTAAATATTAATTTCAATTATCAATTTGATTTGCAAAATGTGTAGTTATAAAAGGATTGAACTTATAACCATTATGATTATGCCATAATTAATTATTCATACGTATAGTTTAATGTGTGAACTTTAGAAAAAAATGGAAGGTATTTACGAGTAAATATGTCGAGACCGGGCTCTCGTCTTATAAAAAAGGATTTACCGGGACGCGGCCTCATATAGTTTGAGAAGCATACTTCAAATGATCAAATTCGACTTTGCTTCTGCACTTCGGGATCGTTAGGCCATTTCATCGCCCCCTTCTTTGCTTGGCGCCCAGTGCGACGTCACCAGTCAAGTCGGCGAAATTTGAATTCGTACCTCAATTTTAACATTACGCGGAAATTCGCTAGTCTGATTGGCTGCTCTCAAAATCCCTTACGCTGTATTAGCGTAAAAAATGCCAAATTTTGCGCCGCATGTTATCTCGTTACATTTTGTAAGAAAACTAAGAGTAACGGGCATTACGACACAGCATCGCTGGTGGTGGTTTTTTTTTTTAACGTCGACAGAAAGGTTGCTGAAGTACTTTTTTCACAAAATACACACCTGAAAACAAATTACTCTTACCTGAATCAGAGAAGGGTTGGTGCGGGGAAGACCCACACATACACACACACTCATAGGCGTACGCAGAAAGTTCTTAAGGGGGTTATATGCTCAATGGGAGGGGGTTACAGAGCTACAACTCACATATTCCTATATTAAATATACAAAATTTCATTGCAATGGGGGTTACAACCCCCATAAACACCCCCTTCGTACCCCAATGCACACATTTCGGAGTAATCCCCTTACTGCCCTTTTGGATAGACTTCCAGTTATGCCTGGATTAGTTGAAATGTTAAATCACCTATTACCAGGGCTTAAATTGGCGGGAGCCCACCGAAGCCCGGCTGCGGTAGGTACTTCTTCATTTTTGGCGATTATTTAAATATTAGCCGGAGCCCCTAAATAGTCGCTGTTGTTGAGCTCCGGAAATCTCCAAAGCCCATAAATAGACGTTTAACGCATGTGTTCAAAAAACGTAATTTTTCCATTGAAGCAATACAGCGAATGCATTATGCAAAAGAGTTCATTTCGATACAACAGCAACCTCGATACACAAAGGTGATTACGTAATACTTGAATTCACTAAATTCCATGCACCATCTTTGGGAGGAGTTCTGGAGTATGCGCACTAAATTCGCATGACGTCAGAGTAGAAGTGGGTGTGGCTTTACCGGGCAGGTACAAAATACATATATGCTAAGGCTCCTGTGCTTTTTTTGTTAGAAATTAAGCCCTGCTTATTACCGATGTTGACGTCATCGCTCTAGATACCAAACTGCAGAAATGCAACAAAAATCTATCCCCGAGTTTATCATATATTGATCAAATTAAATTTTTATTCGGGGGGGATTTTTTTTCACTAATACAGCATAACGTGGTTTCGATAGTAGCCAATCAGACTGGCGAATTTCCCCGTAGTGTTAAAATTGGAATACAAATCCAAATTTCGACACCGGTCGCACCGCCTTTAATCCGTTACTGAGCTATGTGATTAGTTTTTCTCAGTATTTTGCCTAATTAAGTAACCTAAGGGTGCAGAGTTCGTGATTCATCGACAAGAGCCTGAACCGAAGTTGGGGCTTGTGGCAACTCATTGGTTATTGTTTTAATCACAATACCCCCTCCCTATAATGTATACATTCTGAAAATCATCAGAAACTGCTTTGGAAAGAAAAGCGCCAAGAAGTGTGTAATCGTCACTAGGACCGAAAATAATAAAA
>QLNU02014176.1:102728097-102745864 GCA_006491805.2 Dysdera silvatica | reverse complement strand
CCCACACACACAAACGAACATGTTCTTGGTTTTTATATTTTTGAAATGATGTGCTATTACCACAATCTCCAGATCCCCTTTCATTAAACGCATGCAGAGTGTTTATGACAAAAAAAAAATTATTTTATTCTCACAATTTTTATTTTTCAGATCCATGAAGTTGCACAAGAAACTATTATCGAACAAACGATGACTGATCTACTATATTTCACTGAGAACAAAGGAAAATTGCGACTAGAGAACACATTGTGAGCTGTTTTATCAACAGAAACAAATAGTGTTTGTAAAAAAAAAAAAGGTTTTGAAAAACGTCAACACATGGACTCTTTTGGCCATTTTGTTTTGTACGCAGCTTCGCTGTAACGTCATTTCATATTTGAAAAACTTCGTTTCTTTGTATTCACATGTATTTTTAAGTGATAAAGAGGACCCATTTGTAAAATAAACATTTTTGTTTCTTTGTTTTTAAGAGGTTGGAATCCCATTGAATTGTATTTATTAAATCTTTCGGAACCCTGCTGCAGTGGTGCAGTAGTTATTCTTAGTAACTGTAAATAATCCGGACCTGCTCCCAGCACTTGCCAATTTTTTTTTATATATATATATGGATCTGTAGCCCAGGGTTTAATAGGTCAAAGAGGTTGGGTTCTTCAACGAACTGTAGGATGCAGCAGGATCTTAATTGCATCATAAATATTTCAAATGTAATTAACGATATACACTCGTAGCATATTTAATGGTAAGGATAGGTTCCTTAAAGATTGGACGCTGTATGAAACGGCGCTAGGCAAGGTTAAATGTTAGTAGTGGTGTCTGTATAGAGCACTCCCATTGGCTGATTAAATTTTTTCTGCGACAACAGCTATTATTCTTCAGAAGTTATAAGTATTACAGTAAAACCAAGAGCCCATCTGAAAATGCAAAATATCCTTTTTTTTTTCTCTCTTTAATATGCAAATGCATATATGGTTGATTCTCTAGTAAACGACTGTCAAAGGACTGAGGAAAAAAAACCAGGGTGTTCACCGGTATGCAAAATATGGACAGGAAAGTGACATCATCTAGTTGCTACACAGGGTCACAAGTTCGATTCCAAGCTGCAAGATTTGAATTTCTATACCAATTTTAATGTAAGGACCGATTTAAGCAATCTGATTGGCTAACGATGGCGCCACTTACGGGTTTGCTCGCCAACGTTTCATGCACCAACAGACCAGCACCGCTTCAGGATTCACTTGTGTTCGTAAATCGCATTTTAATAATTGGAGAATTTTAGGATGACGATCTTCAATATTTTTTTAAAAATAACTCTAATTTGCATTGACAGTAAGGCTAAAAAATACGACTTTCGTGACTTTTAACCTGTTAACCGGGGAATAAAATTTTGTGAAACTCGTTTCACACTGGGGACTTTTTTTCACAGTGATAAGTAATGTCATCACACCATCACGCTAGGATTAAATATATAAGAACTACATAAAACGTAATGCGTTCAACATAATACGGTTAATTTTAATGACGAAAAATGTCGTCATTCGCATTTTGGTAGTCTTCTGGGCATGACGAAAAATGTCGTCATACCCAGTTAACAGGGTAAAAAATTATTTGAAAATGACCTATGCCTTAGAGTTAAAAATTAAAATTGTGTAAAAATATGCATTAGATGCAAAAAAATGTGTACTACTTTATGCAATTTAGTTTGTCAAACAGGTAAAATTTGAAAAAGTGATAACAATGGCTTATGCCTGAAGGGGTGTCGATGAATCCAGGATCTCTTTGGCTGTGAGGCGAGTGATGTCACCTAATCATTACACATGGTCGCAAGTACAATTCTGTGGTCACAAGGAATAAGTGGTTAAGTTAAAAACAATTGCACTGTGATTTCAGTGCACACAATTTCAGCAAATTATTCTTCAAACCATTAAATTTAAACCGTTATTTGAGTCGCATTGATGTAAACCAAATTTTTTTCAAAAAGTATATATACAGAAGAAGTTCGAAGTAAGAAAGTGCTGCCCTGAAAAATTGTGATTTTATACTTAAGCAGTTATTCCCTGCATCGGAATCTTTTTTTTTTTACCTAAAAAAGTTTGACTCGATAAACTGAATAAGCAACGCAGCAAATGAAAAGGGGGAAAAAGTTTGACGAGGCACATAAAAAAACCTTGTTTGCCTCAATATTAAGGATGAAAAAGGAATACTTAAAAATCAAAAACTAGTTTTTTGTGACTTCTAAAAATTTATTTAAAAATGACTTGTTCCTCTTAAAATTGTGTAAAAATATACTTTAGATGCAGACAAATGCATTCTATTTTATGCAATTTGCAGTTTATCAAATGGATTAAATTAAAAAAAAAAATGGTGAAAATGGTTTCTGCCTGCAGAATGGAACATGGACACGCTTGTCTGCCAGGCGACTGATGTCACAAGTACAATTTTTGGCATGGGAATGCCTCTTTTTTTCTCTTCAATTTTGCGTCTAGAAAAGGAAGTTTGAGTCTATGAAATGAAGTGACACACCAAATTGGAAAAGAAAAACTTATTTACATTAACGATAAAAAAAATTAGTGGGAAAAGAGTATTTAAAACTGTGATTTTATGTGACTTCTAAAAATGACCTATTCTTAAAAATGTTCAAAAATTTGCATTAGGTGCAGGAAAATGTATTCTACTTTATACAGTTTAGTTTTTAAAATGGATAAAATTTGAAAAAACTGTGTCAGTGGTTTATGCGAAAAGGGGACTCGAACCCAAAATCACTTGGTTAAGAGGCGATTGACATCACTGGTTCTCTGCATAGGGTCGTCAGCAAGATCCCCAGCATGGGAATGTCTTTTATTTTAAATTTTCTGCCTAAAAAATGAAGTATGGAGCTATATGTGCGAGTTAGTTTGTGATTTTATGGATCGCAGACTACAATGGTCATGCTGTGCCGAGACAGAAAATTAGGGACAGGCAAAATTTTAAAAAAAAAAGTAAATTTGACATCTAAGAATTGAACTCTGAAAGGAATGAATGCAACAAACGTGTCATTGACAATTCTTTGTTCGCTGAACAAGGAAACCTTTTGGAAAGAAGTTGTATAAAGGTGAAAAATATTTGCAGATGGGTTTTGTCAATCAAATAAAATATTGTGATTCAATATCCAGCACAGATGATATAAGGAATTCCTCCTCTACCTCTCTTGTTTTAAGCAATTTGCTCGATATTTTTCATTACAGACACGAAGTGCGCACAGCCTATGTTTGATCAATACACGATTTCAACACTTAAATAAAACTCTGTGAATTGCTGTCAGAAATCCTCATATCTTGTTTCTATTTAGAGGTACCAATTCGTTACTTGAGGAGAAAATGGTTTTAAATAAAATTCAAGCTTGGGGACGTTTTGGAGTTGATGTTGGAAATAAATGGGACATGCATGTCCTTCAAAACATTTATACTTTCAAAAGACAGCAACTGGTTTATGCATGGAAATTTTCAAGAGCTTAATCACAACTGAATGAAGCCCCAATACATGACAATGTTTGTGTGCGAGTTAGTCTAATTCTTTAAATAAATCTTCAGTGGAACAGATTTTATGAGTCTGACACATACACCAAAAAAACTATTTTTTTTTTTTTTTTTTCACAATACAGTTTATCAAACAATGTGGTAAAAAAAAATGCTTGAAGTAGTCTGGAAAGCAGATTATACTTGTATATTTTCTCTGGACCTTCTATATTATGTTGGTTATTACACAATTATTTGTGTTGACATCCCATTGAATAATGTAGAGAATAAATAGATTATTAATAAATAAGCCTTTTAGACAATCTGAATACTATTTGTTCCCAATATTAGATTCAAAGTCATTTCAATCCTGAAAGAATTTCATTCCCCTCCAAATATGAACTGTGCAGTGTTGTCCTATTTCATTTTAACTAGATATAATTAAAAGGCAACTTTAAGATTCCTCATCTTTCGCTACCCAAAAACAAATCTATAAACTATTATGAACTTTCGCAGCTCCTTATTGTTGTTTATAATATATAAACCAACAAAACTTTTACCCTAAGCAGTTTTAATTGCCAAAGTAAAATCGAAATGTCATCGTAGGCATTCCCACTTTAAATTAAAGAAAGAAATCCGTTTCAGGTAAAATTCCGTAACCAATCACCAGCAACTTTCAAATGAACTTCGGTTCTGAGCAAAATAGCTTTGCGTTCATGGAAGATTTGACTATTCAAAACAGAAGTTAAGGTTTCTGCTGACTTCACCAGGTTTGACCAAAAACTCTCGGTTTTTCTGGCTTTCCCTGACAATTCCAAGTGTGCGGGAACTCTGCTTTTTCCAAATGAAGGTTAATTTTAAAGAGTAGATGTGATTCAATAGCACTGGTAACTTGTTAGTACTTTTTGAAATAATGAAAAACTGGAGTTTTAAAATCTTTAATAGTTCTTATACAAAAAATAATTTAAAATTAGTTAATATGTTTCTGTTTCATCACCTATAAGTATTCCGGAATCTTCTGTTTTATCTTGACTTTCCTGAATAGTTCTTTGTGAAGATTCTGTTTCGCTAACATCTGGTTCTGCATCCTTATCTAACTGAGTATGTACACCACAAATATATTGATAAAGTGTCGGTCTGTAATCGGAGTGCATCTCCATTACATTTATGCAGTAATCAGAAAGTAATGACCAAACTGAACCTGAAAATTACATGGTAATTAGAATAGCATGGATTGGTAATGGGTATAGCACATACACACATTGCCCAATATGACAAGAGAACTTTTTTCAAAACAAGTACAATAAATCATGTAAAAATTTGATTCAAGTAAAGGGGAAAAACACTTTAAAGACTTCAGAATTTTTCCAAGGACATACACAAATGAGTGATAAATGTGTAAAGTAACTAAAATAATGGAGTAACTTCTCTCTCTCTCTGCCATAGCATAATACGATGAATTAATTATTCATGTTATATGACAATGGCATTGTAATTGGCTGTCAACAATTTTGCCTCACTAAACAGGACAGCCTCCAATGTCCAGTTTAGTAAATGACACATGGTCATTCAGTGTTTGCTATCTACTGCCATCATTCATCTGCTTTGCATAGGTCCTAACAATGACAGCTTGTGAAACCCGATAAACCATGTAGTTTCGAAGACGCTCTTCTTGAGCTGTTCGGCCATTACAACCTGCCCTCTACCAAACTCACATTAGCAGCCTTACCCATCACACACACACACAAACGTAATTGAGGAAGTCATGCCTCAGAATCACTGCCAACCATTAAATACCCTTCCCATCTGCTCATGTGCCCTCTGTATCATCCAGGCGAGTCTATTTGTACACGGTGGGGGTGGTATGTTTAATGTTTGTATGACGTTTTTGCTTTTCAGTGTACAAAAGAATAAGGATCCAAACTACTTTTGTAGTGGTCCGATCACTATGTGTAGTTGATCATTATAACTGGTGGTGTTATAAACGATTTCAACTTTACTTTCAGAGTTTTAAAGATTAGTCGATTAGAGTAAACACAATGGGTCACCATTTCATGCTATTGTTGATTGTGGGGTAACAGCACCAACTGTTGTTTGAAAATACAGTGTAACTTGGATAATTTGAATATTTTATATGGTCTGATGAATCCAAAATTTGTAAAAAACAGATTTTCGAGTGCAGACTGTGTAAAACTTCTCTTATCTGAATTCTTAGACAGTTCAAACTAACAAGGAAAGTACCCAATGGCGATCCCTACGATTTTCCTGAAATATTCAAAGTAGGTGCAGACCAATGTTTGAAACATAACCCTCATGGCTTTGCAATTGCAAATTCGTGGATCTGAAGATATTAACATTTTAGGGTGCTGCGAGACTTATTTTCCTACTGTTAGTGACTAAAGAAAGGCCTGGCAGACTATGTACGTACATGCAGTTATCTGTGCCAGCGACGCTTTAATAATTAATAAAAAAAGAATTCTGCAACAATTCAAAAAATTTCATGACTGGTGATGTGCAAAGACATTCACTCTGATGATTTGTAACGATCGGTCTTAGTCATTTAAATGACTCGTTCTTTTGGCCCTTCCTTTTAACCCGTTCACTTGAAGTATGCTTACTCCTTAAATCACCTTTTTAAGGCATGGGAGGGGGATAAAACATGTGGTCATGTGTGCCGAATTCGTACCCATTGTAAGTTTGAAAATGAAGCGGAAATGTATATCACCTTTCATTTAAATAAGATAGTTTGGCAAAAATTCTACCCATATACCTAATGCTACGAAATTTCGCCAAATATTTACTACTATATATTATACTGTGCCCATACATCCTTTATTTTAGAGGACAGTCCTTTAATTCACAGATCTGCCCTTTAGATTTATTTTTTTTGCTAAAATGACTATTTTGTACTTTATTTTGTGAATTGTAATAGAAAACTGAATACCAGCAATCAACAGAAAAATGACTATTGCATTTAATTAAGTATTTTGTTTTCTTTCTTTTGGTGCAACACAGCAATTGCATTTTTATAACTTGACCCTTGTTGTGAGAAATCCCTTTGTGAGCAAAAATCGAAGAAAGTATTTTATTTCCAGTAACAGGAACTTAAATATAAATGACGGTGAATTATTTCATGTTTCGTGTAAATTAAAAGTTATGTCACCAGTGAAAAGATCGAAAAATGGTGACAAATCCAGCCAACATATATGAGTTGGAATTTTTAAACATTTCACAGACAAACACACATCATTTAAAAATTGTAGAATTTTGCTTCTGTCTCCCAGGATCTAATGCCCCACTGAAAGGGTATTTTTGTTAGTGAATAATATGTGGACCACTGAGAAAATGCAATTAGAAGTTCAAACATTGAAAACATGCAATTATACCAACTGCAACTTGATGTGTATGTAATTTTAGAATTTTTGAAGCACAACAAACCTGATTTAGTAAAAATGGTGCATTCTTGCGAAAAAAGTTAAGTTTTTTAAAGTAATAATACGATTCCTTAAAACATTGCGTTGTTCGTTATATTACGTTGCATATTATATTTTATAATAAATATTGTAAGATTTTTCAGTTTCAGTTAAAAAATATAAATGCAACTTATTCCTTTCTTATCATGAAACAATTTTTGATTTATCCTTTATTTTCCCAATAAATAAATACGGTCACCACATCTGTAAATTATTTAGAAGTAAATAACGTATATAGTTTCGTGTTTCTCATCAAATTTTAAATCTTTACACATTAAGCTCATGATGAAATTATCTGATAGGTATCTTACCGATTAACTTGAAATTTACAAAATGGTATATAAAGTATAAGTTTTTTGATTATGGTGAAAAGTCAGTACAGGCAATTGTGCAAGCATGTGACTTTGACTATGAAATCAGATGGGTTTTAACCATTAATTCTAAGAAAATACTGGTTTCATAATAACTTAAAATATTAATTTAATATTTCGCATTGACAAATTTGCAAATAAAAGATTGCCAAGGTTATGCTTCAAAAATTGGTCTGAACCTGTTTTGTATATTTAAAGCAAATCGTGAGATCGCTGTCAGGTGCCTTCTTCGACAGCAAAACGATGTCTGAAGATTAAAACCGATTAATATCTTAACCAGAAGCATGGGCCTACTTATTGACTGACACAGATTCGTTCAGACCGTCTGTCAATATGTCTGCTATTCTTCATTTGAGAATAAGCGAGTCATTCGCAAATGAATCCTGAGTAGCGAGTCAGCTGGGAGCAACGTAAAAGTCAGCCATGAAGGAATTAACTTACAGAACTATAAGTATATCATCCAAAAAGCCAGCTGAATGTCAATTTAAACAAAACAAACCTACCTCATATTCATTTGAAAGACGAACTAAAATGACCGATTTGTTTAAAAACGATCCATCCAAAATAACCAATTCAAATGGAACAATTCCTTCATGAACGACACGTAGCATTAATAACTTCGGATTCCCAAACTTGCAAATAAAAAGCTGTGAGGGTTATGCTCCAAATATTAGTCTGAATACATTTTGAAAATTTCAAGCAAATCGGAAAGCTCGTTATGAGGCACTTTCCTCGTAAGGTTATGGTCAACCCAGCTTTGAATTAACCAAGACTGACTGCATTTTGAAAGCCAAGACATGAAGAGCAAAATTGAAAAGGAGCAGTTGTCAGTGAAAGGAATTCAATAGGGCCTTCCACATACGCACACGTATGCATAATTGTAACTAGGATTAGCTTTATAGTCATTAACGGAACTGTGCATAAACATGGAAAGTTTCCAGAAAGCCCAACAACAACCTACGTTGACAAAACATGCCGGTTCTTATGCATGTTTAAGATTCTGTCAAATACTTACCAACGGTTAGTTTCTTCTCTATAATCAATTCATACATGTTTTCAAGTGTCTTCTTAAGTTCTCGATCTTTAAAAGTAAAGTAAAGGAGGTCTCGACCACACTGGGCTGCAGCCATCAACTGTATTAGAAACTTTAGGGTTGGATGCCCTCTGAAAACGCCACAGCCCCAGTTTCCAGTCGCCACTGCAGGTAGATTGGTTTGTGAATCGTCCAGAAAACCAACGTAAGCCTAAAACAATAAAAATATACGCATTTCAAGTCTGTTGCTTGATTCGTGGTATAGACACATTCTGAAGCCAGGCTGCACTAAATAGAGTTAAAAAAAATATTGATAATTACACCAGGATTTTCTAAAATCTCAGTTGTCCAGCATTTTTATAAAGTGAGTGGCATATTTTGTTTCTACAGCACAAGGACAACGAAAGCTGTCCTGCGATCAGGGTTCCCACTCATATCGGAGAGAAAACTTCCTTGATTTTTCCAGGTTTCTCCCAGCAAACAATTCTCTGACTGATCATGAACAACTTTCAGCTGAACTTTGGTTGCCGGGAAAGAGATTTAGCTATTCAAAATAGACATTAAGAAGATTTTCACTGACTTTTCCAGGTTTGAACACACGGTCCCCACTCTTTTGTCCTGATGAAATTCAAGGACTTTTCAAGGACCTTACATTGGAAATAAGGGAAATACCCTCTTTTTTTTTGCCAAAACTTGAAAAAAGGTTTTGGGAAACATTCAAGGACCAACCACATTTTTGTCAGTTTTCAAGTACTTTTCAAGGGCCCTGACTTAGCAAAAAAATTCAAGGACAGTAGGAACCATGGAACAAACACTGTTTTTCTCTGACCTTTAAGGATGATTTTAAATTCCTAGACAATTCCATCCCTGCAGGATCTACCACGTTCCCAAGAATCTGAACTTCTCTTGTTAAGGGAAACAAAACTACTAATACCATTGGAGATCAAATCTAGGCCACTGCCATGACAGACAATTGTATTACCCACTACACCACCGGCAGTGGATCTCAGTGGCGTGAGGTGGCATTTTTCTTTAGGCAAGTAATACGTTTATTTTGGTTTGGTGTCATTTAAGTTTGCATTGGCGTTACTAGATGACAGTATTATCGTTCATATGCCCTTTTTTGGCACAGTATAGCCCAGATGCTCTTGCGCCATAAAAACAAGCCAAACGAACAAATCATAGCCCTTTTAAAAGTGGTGCTCAGATTGAAATTATTTTGCATTTGTGAGGCTTAAAAAGTTAAAATAATCGACATTTATAAATTTAATTGATATTTGGTTTGGTTGCTTGTATTTATGGCACAAGGACAGCAAGGGTCATTCTGCGACAAACAAGGTGCGAAAGCAAATTTGATTTTAAAATGAGATTAAATTAAAACTAAAATTGTAAAACTATACAGAAAGTAATGAATATAACTGACACAAACGAAACAATATAAAGAACTTGGATGAGATGGAAGAAGCCAATATTAGATAAAAAGTTAAAAATAAGTTCATGATTAAAATTATCACCAAAATGTATAAATGCATGTTCATCACCAAAATGGGTAAAATTATTTTGATCAAAAGTTAGTGAACGATACTGGTTAAAATTATGGCAAATATGCAAAACACATAAGATATTTAATGGTTCACCACATGTGGCACACATCGGGGCATCTTCTCCCTTTAAAAGACGTTGATGGGAGAATCATGTATGCACAATGCGGTCTAGCCATTAATTGATATTTAACTTAACAAACTTACAGACTTCAAGCGGAAAACATGGTTATATAGAAAAGTAAAAAACGATGACAATAAAATGCTTATGTAGGTATACCCGTAGTTAACATACACACACTGAAAAGCAACTCTCCAAGCTGCTTCTAATCTGTGCTATGAACCATGCGATCAGTATGTGGCAACCTTCAATCAGCAAAAAATATTACAAAAGACCGGTCTGGCCTCGGACAAAATTTCAGTTGGACAAACAATGCTTACATTGCTTTTATGGAATACACACTTCTGGTGGATTTTCACTTTACCCTAGCACTTCAAACCTCTCAAAGACCAGGAAACCAACCGCACACTATAAAGAGCAATTAGTTTATTCCCTACCCCTTAATAAAATACGAACACTGTTGTGAGTGAGGAACTCAGATTAAAGGCATGATGGACAAATGTGCTGTCATTATACCACTAAAAAGTCATGACTAGCATTAACTGAAAGCTGTTGCAATGACCTAGCATAGGAGCCTTCGATTATTTTCAATGGCAAGCTGTTTTAAAAATTTGTCAGATTCCTCAGTCTTAAAAACAGAAAAAGGACTAAAAAGTACTTTTATGAGAGGTCTACCAAATCCATCGAATCCTCTCCATGCTTGCTGTTCAAAAAAGCATTAGAAATCAGACAACGCTTTTCACTTTCTCAGTTGCCACCATCTTGTTTTTTTGAAACAGTGTTTCCAACTTAATAGTAATACTACGTTTTTACCCAAAAAGCATAATTTCTTCTATTCATCACCATTTTGATGTAGTCCGTGAAAAAAATGTTGGTGATTCAGATGCAGACCAGGCTCTGTCATTTCGTAACCTCTGACCTAGCACATTGGTTAGCAACTTTATCTCTGAACAAGAATCGGAAAGGTATTGTAGATCAGTGAATTTTTGAATACTAACACAAGAATTATACGAACATAAAACTAATCCTTCGATTTATGTCTTCAGTACAAGAACAGTAAAAGCTACGCTGTAATAAACAAAGCCTGCATGCACAATTAAGTAAAATTTTAATAAAATATTATCTGGAGTGAGATTAGTGATTTAATATGACCCACAAACTTCTACCCATTCACAAACAACTAAATTTCGCCTAAAGTTACATAAGAAAAATAGCAGTTGGCAAATGAATTACATTATTTTTTTATAAAATGCAATGGTGAAACTTACTTTATTGAGATCTCTTTTTATCACTGAAAGCTTATACTGATCATTAGGGTTTCGGAATCGCAGTGCATCTATTGCAACGACCTCAGCATACCTCCGACCCCAAGGATCTCTGAAATTATTTACAACCAACATTAACAAATTAAAATACTATTAAAAATTTAAATAATTAATAATAATAATTAAAAATTTAACTATAAATATATCATACTAATTAATAATAAAAACTTTTCCATGTACATTATTGCTTACAATCGGATACAACTTGGATTACAAGGGCCTGATTTACAATTTTCAAATAGAAAAAAAAGTTTGATCTAGGAATCGAACAGCAACCCAGGGGCCAAATGTCCAGTTGACATCATGTCACCAGCAAATCTTTTTATACTTCACACTTTTTTTTTTTTATAATTAGGAAGAAGAATTATAGAATACTTGCAGGGGAAAAAAAACAAAAAAAAAACAGCTCACTTTTGAGGTGTGGTCATAAATTTACAAATAAAGCTAGTAAAATATTTCCTGATTTAAAAAAAAAAAAAGTTACAATTATTTTATGCAAACATACTTGGATGAAAAAGCAAATAAGAGATGAGAACATCAATGTTAAAATAAAAAAAACTGAGATGGCAATAGGCTGGGTATGTCGTAAGAACAATGACGGAAACAGCTATATTTTTAAACCTTTCTACTGCAGTTTTAATATGTGACTTGATTTATTTAAAATATATAATGGTCATCTCGGTTATATATGTCAGATAATAACGAAGCTCCTGAAGTCAATGATAATGAAGTTCTTAAGGTCAATGACAATAAAATTCCTAAGGTCAATAATATAATGAAATTATTCTCACCTGGCCGTATTGTCTTCGTAATCACCATCCCAAGTGAATGTATCCAAATACCCAGAGTACCTATTGTATTGTTCTGCGCCTACATAATACAAAAACATGCAAGAATACATTTTAAAAAAAAAACTCTTGTAAAAGAATTCTGCAAAAAAAAAAAAAAAAGTACTTTTAATATAGGAGAAAGAACTGGACATACCTGTCATAATAAGCGCTTCGGAATCAGTCAATTGTTCAGTGAATAATCGTGAAATAATCAGTTCCGGGCACATGACAAATCGAATTTCCTCTTGAACACAACCACGTCCTATTACACCCCCACCAACAAAACTATCTGCAAAATCCATCTGTAAGAAATTTATCGAAGTTATAGTCTAACATAATGTATGTACATCATGCGTGTGTGAATATACTATCTGCTAATAACTGTCCAGACACAAGAAACAAACATTTTAATATAAAACAGCGGCCTTAATATCTAATGTGTCTGCATTTGGACACTGGATTACGGACACAACTAATGGAGGAAGGCTTTTGATCGATTTGGTATGACAATGAATGAAATTTGTCTCAATGCCTCCTGCAAAGTCATATTGAGTTGAGCAATAGAATTTGGATCTGCTAATCTCTCTCAGTGACAACTGCTATTCCATTTCACTCTGAAGTTGTTTGATGGGGTTGAGATAAGGATTCTGTACAGACTGGAGCGATCTTTTCACATCAATCTTGTAATACCAGTCCATAACAGCTGTGGCTTGGTGGCAGTCTGTTATTACCATCATGCAATAACATTCATCTGTTCCGCAGAATTGCTGTAGTACAGAAAGCATCTGATTACCAATGATGCCAATGTAGTTCTTCGCCCTCGTAACAGCATGGACAACAACCAGTGGTCGAAAGTCCACACCAGCTAAAAGTACCCCATACAAGAATTTAAAATATGTGATTCATAGGTTTCTTGGCACAAACATAGCAAGGGTCATGCTGCTCCGGATCCCATTTTACGAGGATTCCGAACCTCTTAAGGCCTAGGGAACCAACTTCTGGACTATGATGAGCAGCTAGTCAATATGGGTGGTTTTTTTTTTTCACAATTGGCAGTCAAACCCTGGATAAGCACACACTAGGTAAACGCATTACCAGTGAGGGCTGCAATCCACAGGTGTGTATCTAGACAATTATCCGGTGTATGTACATATATAATCGGACCTGCTTATATCAAATTTGGATATATCTAAGTTTTTCAATCTTCCTTGAACTTCGTAATATTTATCGGTGAGTAGGGATATACCATGAACTGTTCATACATACTAAATATTTCACCAGCTTCGTTGTAAGAAGGTTCAACTGTATATGCATGTACTCTTACATGCACATGGAAATATGTAGGTATTAGGGCTCTCCCAAAACTAAACGAGAATCTATTAACAAGTCTGGATGCAGGAGAGTCACATGCTCTGGGAATAATAAATTTACAATTATTATCATTATTATAGGTCTCTACATTGAATTTCAAACTTTGCACCCCAACTATTTTCTGGGTTGGTTGAATTTTTATAACACGAAGGGACAGCAAGGGTCATTCTGCACCAAACAATGAGATCCACCTTTGTCCACAAAGCACATGTTGAGTCACAAATCCATAAAGAGATTTGGACAACGCGAAGGGGTGGGGCACAGTCGGGAGTTGAATCTATGATAACCACATAATAGACAAACACGTTACCACTTAACCACCAGAGGGCCTAGTTTTCAAAGGAACATGAAATCCAATGGCCTAGAGAACCAAATTCTGGACTATTGTGTGTGGAAGGGGGGGGAACAACATGCATTCTATACCATTATAATCGAACATAAACTAATGATAAAAGCAAATGCATTTCCACTCTGCCATAGTAGAATCAGCAATTATAGGTCTCATTAGCATTCACAGATCTCTCAATGGAACACTTTGCTTTGTGCGCTCCATTCTCCCATCTGTAGCAACACGTTTCCTATTTATTAATGGTCGTAGACCAATTGACATTTCTTAATAACAGGGTGTCTACCCAAATTCTATTTCAAACTTCCCTGACTTTTCCACGTTTCTAGACCAAATCTTAATCGATTTCCAGTCGCTAATTACAGTAAACAACACACAATGCACTAAAATTTGCGTAATCAAAATAAGTTTCAAGACCATAAAATCCATTAATGCAAACCCCAAAGCCATTTATAACTCAATTAAAGTGAATTTACAAATTCAAAAGCTGTATTAAAAAGTGTATTTCTTTACACTAAAAACTTGCATTAATTAAATATTTACAGCAACATTTCCATTCGGCCCTTCTTGAGTTCATTATAAAAGAGTTTAACTATATAATCGCAAAGCTGATGCTTCATCTTCTATTTCATTTAAAATGTGTATGACTATATATAAGGCAAAGGAGATTGGTATGATAAAAATTCCTTACAGATTGGATAATTTAGCTAAAAACACTTTTTGTTTTTCAAGTTTTAGTTATATATTTGGCAAACATTTTCTTCTGAAAAATATATGGGCTTAATAATTTTATATAAATTATATTAGTTTTGGTGCAAAATGGTAACTTTTGGAAGAAGTTTAGTCAAAAGTACAAGTTTTTCAAAATTTTCAGTAGGTAATGTGGTATGAAAAGCACAGTTCAGGAAAATTATTTTAATAAGTTATTTATTATAACAATGAATTTCAAATTTCCCTGACTTGGGCCTTTGTATTTCAAATTTCCCTGACTTTTCCATATTTTCCAAATTGGTAGACACCCTGTTAGTAGCATAGTAAATTAAGTTTGCCTTAATGGATTACGCTTTAACTCGGATCACACCACAAAGAAGAATGTTTTTACAAATAAATTGCAACCTGAAGCATTCCATGTCCATCTTTTTCAATGACTCCATTGGAAGCTATAACAGCTTTTCTTATACTGCAGTTGGATGCTGCCCAGTTGGGAAATATCCGTTGATATTTACGATGGAATGTGACGGTTCCACATGGTTCTAAGGATAAACAAAAATGGAACATGTATACATTTCAGTTAACTAAAATTGTAAACATTATTACTAATGCAGTGATACCTGCTAAGATAACCACCAAAAGCTTCAACACTTTCTCTTTCAATTTAGATAGGTGGCCAACTTATAAAGGTCCTTTGTTATTACATATGCTTTCTTAGTTCTTTAACAAGCGGCCAAGAGAGATAAATGGCTAACACAGCGGGATTCATTTCATAACAAAGTTGATAACAACAACATGCAAACATTAAGCACAAAAACCAACATAGCACTTCACAGAACACATTGAAGATTAGTAACAATGATCTGGGGTATATTCGTTTGTTTGTGGTTTTACGGCTCAAAGACTACAATGGTCATGCTGCGCCGGGACCTACTGTTTTCCGAGGAATCCAAACCTCTGGACCTACAGTTTTCCGAGGAATCCGAACCTCTTAAGGCCTAGGGAACCAAACCCCGGACTACAGTGAGCAGTGCGATCTCTAAGTAAGCGTTCTTTGCATCAGTGGGAGTTGAACCCAATTTAATAGAACACTAGGTGAACACGTTACCACACTGTGCCACCGCAGGGCTGATGTGGAGCATAATTTCAAAAGTTGGACAAAGCATATTGATACCCTTGATATAGAAATCTCATATCTCTTGTCCAGACGCGACTGGAGTGGATGTCAAGTGAACACTGAATATAGCTATGCTGCTATTGGTCATATTGGCAGCAGCAAAACCAAATTTTTTTCCATTAGAAAGAGGGACTACTTTCAGATAACCAATAGTAAGGTGAAATAGCAACATATCGTATTAAGTTGGGGTTTATGACAGTCGATTTCAGACAAAGGAAGAAGATGTCTGTCTGAAATGTGTCGATACACTTCACCCAATACCTATAACTATGTTCCACTATGTTGTTACCAACTTTAATATAAGCAGACATGCTCCAGCTGAAATGACTGAGTTTCCTTAAAAAAATGAAATATCAATTTATAACTACTTCACTTTAACTTATAAAGATAAAAAATAATTTTAAGATGGAATTAATTTGTCCTAAAATCCAACTTTTGTTCCAATTAAGAATGTGTCAATAATTGAAAGTAATTTATTACAACATTTTCGCAACTATTAAATCGTAAATCAACAAAAACACAGTTTTGTAAGCTGGCGTGTCATTTACAATTGTTTCGGCGGGAAAAACATCTTGCCTTCATCAGAACCTACATTCAGACTGATTCATTGTTACTCTATCAATACTATTAGAATCTGGAAATAAGGCAGCATGTGTCGCCACAAAAATTATTGATTGATTCAAATGACTCACAGATCTTAACTTTCTTGGAACCTATCACGCTTTCCTAAATACCAAGGAAACTGTTAGTGATCCATGTGAGAATATTTTCCAATCCAAAAGCCATAAAGGTTTGTTTTACCACACCTATGTAACTTTGGAATTATTTGTTAATAGGTGGCGACACATGCTGCCTCATTCTCAGATTCTAATAGTATTGATAGAGTAACAATGAATCAGTCTGAATGTAGTTTCTGACAAAGGCAAGACGTTTTTCCCGATGAAACAATTGTAAACGACATATAATATATATATAGGGCATATTTTCATGAATGTTTTGCAATGGCCAACTCTTGAAATTCTTGCTTTTGGACTAAGTTCGGCACCTCTTCATGTCCAAAAACAAAAATTCAAAAACATTCACGGAAACATTCTCATTAAATTAATTTCATTTTCCCGATGCTAAAATTGTTGAAAAAGTAAAATCACCCACAGATTTTAACCTTTTCGAGGTATAACACACTTTCCTGAGTACTAAAGATAATATTTTGTTCAAGGTGATCATATTTTTCTACCCGAAAGCTACACACCATACCTGTCTATCTTTGCAATTACTTGACAACAAATGGCAACACATGAAAATTTCAGTCCCAGATGTTAATAGCACCAATGGATCTTAACTTTTTCAAAGTGAATCTCACCTTCCTAAATACAAACGACACCACGCGAGAATATTTTCCTACCTGAACGCTACAAATGTCTTTTTACCATACCCATGCAACTTTGCAATTATTTGACAACAGATGACGACATATGCACTTTCACTTCCCGATTTTAATATTATAGACAGAGTCAAACAGTTCAGACTGGGTGTAAATTTTGACAAAGGTAGAACGTTTTCCCTACCAAAACAATTATAAATAACATGTCAGCTTACAAAACTGTGTTTTGTGTTAATTTACGATTTAATATTTTGTTATGCAATGCATTAACTGTTCATTTATTTATACTTTCATAACTGTCAGTCTGAAGTTTGCCATCTAAAAAATGTACAGTAAATTGTCTGAAATAGAACTAGCAACTTAGCATGGTCTTTGAATTATGATTCAGTCGCATACAACTTCATTTAGTGGAGGTTGAATCCAGTCTAGTCAGTTCAAACTGTGTGATCAAAATTTACAAACACTGACAAAAAAATGAACAAAATTTGTAACTATTCTAGCAAAACTAAACAAAATTTGTAACCATTCAAAAGAACAACCAAACTTATAACTACTATACAATAACTTGTGACACGCACGTATAATTAGCTCAATCT
>QLNU02014176.1:102712718-102727997 GCA_006491805.2 Dysdera silvatica | reverse complement strand
GGCTGAAACTATTTCTGACAAAGAAGTGGCAGAAACTATTTCTGACATAGAAGTGGCTGAAACTATTTCTGACATAGAAGTGGCTGAAACTATTTCTGCCATAGAAGTGGAAGAAACACAGAAAATTATCTTGTATATTAAAAACTTATCAAAATACAACAAATAGCAAAAGGGAACACATTTTAAAGTAAAACGGAGTTAGTTTTTAACATTCCCAGTATTAATTCAAAGGTTGTATCATAGCAAATTCACCAGCATTCACGTTCATCTTTCCCGTGAAGCAGCATATAGTAAAAAGATCAGTTTTGCTGCTGTTTGCTAACTCAGGGAATTTCTTAATTTATTGAGAATAAATGAAAAGTTTCAGAGAAATATTCTTCCATGACAAGAGAACTTGCAGGCAATATCAATATATAAATAAAAGTTATGGAGTCTTCATTTATAGTTGTTTCCCTGAAGCTAAGCCACTACATAGAAGCTAGAACATTTTCCAAGATTTCATTTGTGTGATTCGCTTTAGGATAGGGAGTTTGGTTTTGCTTGAAAAGTTATAGTGAAAGACACAGAATTTGGGTTACTGGCACTAACAAAATTTAGATTAATAGATTAAGGAATTTCTTAACATTTCCTTCCTGCTCATGGAACAATTTAGATCCTGTGTACTTTAGATGAAGTACATAAGCTAGCATATCGTGTCGAATTATTGCCTGATTAAATCCACTTTTAACCATCCTTTGATTCATTTCTATAAGATTATCATCATCCATTAGGATCAATCAAATTTCATAAGCATCTGCAATAGAAGAGTGATCTTTTTGGATCATATACAGGGAAACCGCAATGGGTTTCAACAGCTGTAGCCAGGGGCAAACTGGGTCGCTGGCCCACGGGCCAGTGCACCTTCGTGGGCAATAGGACTCACACCTTCGAATAAATACGGACTCACGCCCTATGAAAATCCAAGGTATATGCCCTTCGAGAGGACCCAGCCACCCCTGGCAGCAAGTTTTTTTGTTTGTTTTTTTTACAACTTTATTAATCATGTGATTATTTATTGCTTGAAAGACTCCTTTATGTGTCATCCATATCGTTTTCCTGATCTGCAAGTAATATGTATGATTCTTTACGAATGATTCCAAACAACCTGAATGACTGTTCCACCTTATATTGCTGAGTATTTGTGGCTTCACAGCATTAGAGCATTCCTTCAGCCAAGCACCTTGTCTGTAACTATTTCTGAAATATTTTTTAACAGCTACCGCATACTTCACAACAAACTCTGATGTAATATATTGTCCAAGAGAATTAAAAATGTGAACTGAGCATCAGCAAGTAGTAACCAATGGATTCTCCTCATGAATCTTCCGTCTCATTGATTCCATTCTTTCATTATCCGTTATAAGAACTTTCACTTATGTTTGTATTCTGTTTCTACTTATGTCATTGCTGTCTTGGCTAAATCAGCATGGTAACTTGTACATTTCTTTTCTTGGACCCTGTACTTACACGATTAAGGATACATTCAGTAAAAGTATGAATTCAATTAACAACAACATTGGAGATGTTACTTGAACCGTCTTGCAATTGATGTTCAATTTATGTTCTTTTTTTTAATTTTGTAATATACTAAATTATTATAATAAAAGATATATGATTTTTCATTTACTAAATGATACGATTTTTTTAAGTACTTTTATTAGTTTCTACTAGTTAAAACTGCTTATACCCCATTTCTAGCAGCAGAAAGCCAACACTGATTATGACCCTGTAAACTCCTTGTATATGTTAGTGATACATTCAGTACATGTACAAGTTTGTAATTCAAACTATCTTTGTTTGGTATCTATATAAATCGAACACTACGCAGATTAAATCAAACAACAATGTCAATCAATCAACGTTTATTGGCGTAGTGATACCAACGCCGATGGTATGGCGTGATTAGATGGTGAAACGTTCGAAAGAAAATAAATATTTCTGCCTTCGGTGGGACCTGAACCCACGACCTTCCACTTGCCGGGCGGAGGCTCTACCCACTGAGCTACGAACGACAATATATAAAGACTATTTACTGTTGCCGGTTATTTCGCAGAATGGTGTAGTACATGGACTACTATTTAAACCAAATTACGAAACCGGTATTAAATTGATCGAAAGCCCTGTTGCAGCATACGTATATATATAACTCTTTTCTTTCGAATGTTTCACTATCTAATCACGTCATAACATCGGTGTTGGTATCACTATGCCAATAAACGTTGATTTATATTGTTGTTTGATTTAATCTGCGTAGTGTTCGATTTATATAAAAAATATATATGCTCCAATGGGCATTTCGATCAATTTAATACCGGTCCTTTCTTAATTTGGTTTAAAAAGTAGTCCATGTACTACACCATTCTGCGAAATAACCGGCTTCAGTAAATAGTCTTTATATACGTTTGTAGCTCACTGGGTAGAGCCTCTGCCCAGCAAGTGGAAGGTCGTGGGTTCAGGTCCCACCGAACGGAGAAATATTTATTTTCTTTCGAACGTTTCACCATCTAATCACGCCATAACATCGGCGCTGGTATCACTACGCCAATAAACGTTGATTTATATTGTTGTTTAATTTATCTTTGTTTAGGTTTTAAGGTGCAAGAATAGCTAAGGGGTCATGCAGAAACAGAACCGACAATTTTTCGTTAGACCTGAACCTTTACTGCTTAAGGAACCAAACCCAAGACCATGATGACATGGTTCCCACTCTTTTGTCCTGATGAAATTCAATGACTTTTCAAGGACCAAATGACGTTTTTCAAAGACCTCACATTGTCAATCGCAATGTACATAAAAATTAAAAATGCAAGACATTATAAGCATAACGTTGAAATTAAGAGTGTTTGATTATGTTGCTCCTTTTCAACTTGGCACACTGTCAGGAAAAACTACCTTTTATCAGCCACACCAGCAGGTGGGGTGGGGGTGTCTAAAGCACTACCGACTCTGTCCTGGAAACAAGGAAAAATACTTTTTTTTTCTTTTGCTAAAACTTGGAAAAAGGCTTTGAGAAAAATTCAAGGACTTTTCAAGGACCAACCACATTTTTGGCAGTTTTCAATTACTTTTCAAGGGCCCTGACTTGGCAAAAAAAAATCAAGAACCTTTAAAGGTCTTTCAAGGACTGTGGAACCATGTAAGAGTAAAAACAAAGGAAAAAATTCTACGATATCATTGGAATCCAAGCTGGCTTAATGGCACGACAGATGAATGCATTATCTTATAACCTTTGTATGGCTACAAACCAGTTTTTGTTAATTCACAAGACTAAAAGAGGGCATGTTCTTTAGACAGAACACACGGGCTGAGATAGAAGTTGATGCAGATGAACCAGCTAAGCTAGTCGTATATGGCAGTTTCCCCACTTGTGGTCACTAAGGGGTCTTCCATATTAATAAGAAGTTTATGGAATGATTAAATCAATATTTCATTTTCTGCCACAGCTATTATTTTGGAGTTCAGCCTGCATCCTTTATATATAGGGCTCATAAGTGTTGAGTGTTTTATGTAACACGGACGAGCAAAAGCACATTGCACCAGTCTTTATTCACCTCTGAGCAATACCAGATAAAATTCATTTGTTTTATGGCATAAGGACAACGAGAGTCATGACTGCACTGGGCTCTACAATTTTCCGAAGAATCCGAACCTCTTAAGGTCTAGGGAAACAATCTCCAGAGTACATCGAACAGTTTGGCGATAAGCATCCCATTTTGGCGCTGTTTGGTGTTGAACCCCAGTTAACAACACACTAGGTGAACATATTACCACTGCACCATATCATAAGGTCCAGGATTAAATTTATCTTGAAATAATAGTGCCCTGTCACAGTTGTTCAGCCGCTTTTGCTGACAGTGTGATGGCAAGACAGATGATGTGGTCTCACGATGGCTTAAGATATATTTACTAGCCATAAAATTAATTTCGGGGCTATGACTGCAGGTATCATATAAAGACAGCAACAAAATGGCCATAACAGATGTTAAATCATATCGGACATTCTTGCTTCTTTAACTTGTCGCTTTGGCAACGGTAGTCACAGTACTGCCACACCAATAGCGAACTTGTCCATGCAAAGTTATATATATATACTCGTAAGGGAGAGAGTGGTTGCGCCTGTAGCTTAGTAGGTAGAGCACCTGACCGGCAATCAGGAGGTCGTGAGTTCGGGTCCGACCAGGTGCCGGAAAATCATTCTTTTCTTTACGAGTAATTTAACATCTATTGCTTTAATTTTAAAAATGACCATAAACTATGACTCTGAGAAGTGTGAATACTACAGTACAGAGTATTACTAAGACCTAGACTCATGAGTCATAGTTACTCTGACGAAATGACAGGAAAGAAACGAGACCACACTACAGACTATACATTAGCAAGCGGATGCCAAGCCTGCAAGGTTTTGCAAAAACTGATGATTCACACAATGTTTGCTAATGTTTTATGCATAAAGACAACCAAAATCATGCTGCACCAGGACCTGGTTCTTTTAGGAATCTGAACCGCCTTCTTCTAGGGAATCAAATCCTTCACTGCAAATCCGTTAAAAAACTGGCAAGCGGCAAGTATCTGCCAGAGTTGAACTTGAATTCACACTGCGACCAAATGCATTACCAATACACAACCAATGGACGACGATTGGTGCAATGATATGATAACTTGTGTGACTACTGAAAAAAATCAACTTTTATGTAAAGAATAAATGCATTTTCGAATACCTGTGTACATATTTCTGGTAACTGCAGTGCCAACTGTATCATACCAGGTAGAATAACTTCAAAGAAAAAAGTTATCTGGGCAGTTTTCAATGACTGAAAAAAAAAAATACAAAACACCGTACCTATAAATTTTGTATCTGTATAAATTCATACACTAAACAAAAAGCCTCACATTTAAATATATAAAATCCATTATCAAACTGTCACTAGGAATTTGTAACACATTTAATTAGGTTCATTTGTGTGCTACTGTATGTCACAAGCATACCTAAGATTATGATACAGCAGGACTCTCTGTTTTCCAAGGAATCCGAAAACCCCATCGAGGGAATCAAATCCTGGACAGCAGACAGGGGGGGAAGGGCACTGGATATCTTCAGAGGTCAAAGATTATGTACATGCCAAACAAAACATTACCGCTATATAACCACAATGCTACGTTTAATTCACAAGCAGAGTATTAAGTCGTAAGTCAACCTAAGGTTGCATAGCATTCAGTGTTCCCATCGACACTGGAAAAAAAAATTACTCCGACTTCTCGAGGTTTATCCCCGACTTTTCTGGTAAAATTCCCCGACCAATCATAAACAACTTTCAACTGAACTTTGGTAGTGAGGAAAATGACTTCACCTTCATGGAAGATTTAGCTCTTCAAAACAAAAGTTAAGTTTTTTTTCTGATTTTTCCAGGTGTAACCAAAAAATATAGCGCTTTGCCCTGATCTTTAGGAATAATCTGAAATTCCCTGACAATTTCAGGTTCCCAGGTGCATGGGAACAAGACTTGTGAACAATTACTATCAGTTTAACATGATTACGATTACCGTAGTAGGATTACGATTACAATTACCTAAGTATCAAAATTTGGATCATTATTTTGACTACGATTACAGGCAATTTTCATTTTTCGATTACGATTATGAATATACACAAAAAAGCATGATTACAATTACGATTACAGATTATAATCATGATTACTTACACCCAACTAGAAATAATAAGTTCAATTATGGTTATTATGATTACCCAAGAATTTCAAAAAATGATTATGATTATTATAATTACCTAAGAATTTCAAAAAATGATTATGATTATTATAATTACCTAAGAATTTCAAAAAACGATTATGATTAAATGAAATTTAAAAGTGTGATTATGATTATATTGCAGATTACAGCTACTTCAAAACATTCAATTACAATTACAGATGTGAGTACGCGAAAATGTAATCTATTATAATCACTCGATTACGATTATTCGGAGTCTGGTGAGAACCCTGTTTACATTTCTATAATGCAAGGACAATAAAGTTCATGATGCATTGGGACCTACAGCTTTCTGAGGGATCCAAACCCTGAACTACAGTGGACAGAAAAGTGGCACATGTTCTACAGTACCATTGATATTTAAACTCGGGTTAATGGCATGAGATGAATGAATGCATTACTACTATGCTGCCATAGGGCAGTGAAGCTACGTAATTCTCAAAAATCCAAACCTCTCAAGAGCTAGGAAACCAAGCTCTGGATTACCAATGTGGCTTGGAGACATATTAGCTTTATTACCTCACTTATATGAAAACAATAAATAAAAAATCATTAATAATATAATAATATCAATAAATAGAAAATAAAGTATTAAAGAAAATCTCACTTTATTTAAAAATGCATGAAGACCATGAAAATTCCACCGATTTGCGTACTGAGAATTATACCTCATGATCGCATTCTGAAAGGAAAATTAGAATACCAATTATTCCACTCTACGATCTATCCACAAGTCTACAATAATTTTTAAAATATCTTTGCTTTTATAGAGAAAGGACAGTCAGGATCATGCTCAGAGCGTCCATTGAAAATAAGAAACCCAATTCCTTGACTACTTTTGTACATTCTTTCTCATTTTTTTATATAATTTATAATTAATAAAATAGCTATATTAAAAATAGCTGAAAATCCCTAAATATTGCAAAATATGATGGAAAAACAGCTGAAAACTATTAAAAATTGCTTGACAAAAAATCATTAAACCAGTAAAATATACGAAATTTACAATTCAACACACACATATAATTGAAAAAATAAATGGGCATAACCGTGACCTGAAACATATAATGACCTTTTCTTGACGTTAGTGACCTTTCTTTTTATTTCTTGACTTTTCCTTGACTTCCATGACCTGATAGACACCCTGATGATGCACCACGGCATCATTTTCAAAGGAATCAGAACCTGTCACTCGAGGAATAAAACCTCGAAGTATGAATTGATAGAAAAAAAGGACAAGCATTCAGTATCAATAGGATTTTGCATTTTTACATGGTACGCATCACTACCAGGGTTTAAGTTACAATCGCTTTTTTTTTTTCTCAAAATGCGACGAATTAATCTAAAATGCGAGAAAGAAAATTGTGTCCGTCGCAAAAAACAACATCTGTTTAATATCTTGTCAACAAACTTTGCCTTTTTTTTTAATCACTTTGATTTATGTTTTGTTATTTTTTTTAAACATCATAGTATGTTTCTTACAGTAACCCTTACAATAATTCAAAGCATTGCTCATGTGAATGATTTTATTGATACAATTTTTTGAGCGATGAAAGCAACTAACCTTTTTTAGTATTTTGTTACAACTTTTTTTCCCATTTTAGCATTTTTGTGACAGCATGTTTTGAACCAGCTTAAACCCTGACCACTGTATGTGACTTTTTCTTTTCATTATCATGATATTTACTTATTAAATTTACTTTTTTAACTTAGGAAATTGGTATTTTCTAACAATATGACTTAACACATTAAAAATGAGTGATGTTATAAAATCAGATGACACAGAAATAACCAATATCAGATAAAAAAAAAGTTAAAGTGATTTCATGGTCGAAAGAATCACACAAAATGGCATCAAGAAACATAAAATCCTTTCGGTTACAACCAGTGATCGCTGACGATAAATTTTTTTTTACATACAGACAAAATACATAAAACGCTTACCCCACAGCTGTTCAGTATCGGGGTTATTTACATTACATACCTCTATGGTAACAATACAGTTATGTTAAATGTGACGCCTTGTGTAGGAATTAAATATAATCACAACAATTATTGCAGTTAAAAATATTAATACTTTAATAGTTATTTTGGCAGCTATCTACCACCACTATCATAACCATATTGATGTTATTTGCACATGATACTGCTCAACTCACCAATCACAAATTCATTGGTTAGGGGATAGAAGAAATCTGTGCACCTGTGGTGGCATTTCGTGTTTTAGAGTCAAAGAAGTTTCTTCAAACAGGTGAAATAGTATTAACTTGTGTCTGGTTATTAGCTGTAATATCGATATTAGAAAGAATATGAAAGACTGAAAGAAACTGAGGTCTACCGTTGAAAAATCATTTTTCCAATTTTTATTAATCAATGCATTGGATATTACAAGCTGTATGCAGCTGAAATGGGGGGTGAGGGGGGGGGGATGCAGAACCTATAATTTTAACAGAGAGTCCCCTTCCCAGCTGAGTTTCAGGTAACATATTAGAGACAAGCAGTTAACTATGAGACATGTGTGAAATTGTTCATGTGATTACAAAATTAACAAACCTCCAAATCGATAGATGATTCAATTTTTTGACTTAAGCTCTCACGAATCAGATCCCATCGACTCTGTATAATTTTGCGGCCATCCTGCAAAGGAAAAAAATATATTTTACATTCAAACAGAGCACTATAAGTCATCCGAACCACAATACATTTTCACGTATCTAAACTCACTGGAAATCAAAGCCAGTCAGTGAGTTTGAAGGCAGCGATCATAACCATTAGGATGTCGAGAAATACTGAGATTGCAATGGCACACTGAAATTGAAACGACAGAATCTCTGCATATTTTGTATCTCATGGCCACAAAAACCATCTGGGGTCATACTGAATCAAAACTTACAATTTTCTGAGCTATCAAAATCTCTGCCACTCCAAGTATACAGATTAATATGAAAAGAGCCAAGCATGGAGGCAGTAGAATTCAAATTCCGATTTTCCACGTGGAAGGCAACCGTGCATGCAAGCTAGCAGCGTTGACCATAAAGTTTTAAGTATCGGTGCATTTTAAAATAGTCAACAGGTTTAACAATAGCAAAATACTATTTTTATTCAATTAGAGTAATTCTCTCATCATGGCCAATGATATGGTTGTATTAGATGATTAAATATTTACAAAGAAAAGAATGATTTTCTACGTCTGGTGGGAGTCAAACCCACATCTCAATTTCCAGTTAAGATCTCTACTCATTAAGCTATAGACGATGATTACCCTCCTTTCTGCAAGCGTATATATAAGGCTTTCACTATGAACTTGTCCTTAGTGAAAGCCTTATATACGCTCGCAGAGAGGAGAATAATCGTCGTCTGTAGCTTAATGAGTAGAGCTCTTAACCGGAAATTGAGATGTGAGTTCAACTCCCACCAGACACACAAAACCATTCTTTGCGAGAATTTAACCAAAATACCATTTAATCTAATTGCCGCCATAAAAAAGAAAAAAAAAATTAAATTTTCCACACAGTTATGATCCCGTTCAAATAAATCATAGTGAAAGAAGTTAATCCAATGACCATGAATGAGCGTGTGTTTGTTTTAATCGTAAAAGCACAGGTTTTTGATCATTAAAAATAATTGCTTTCGACACTGGTTAAATCATAGAACATGCAATTCCATGCACCTTAACTTGTTAAAACAAGGTATAATAAATAGAAGAAATAATAATAATAAATAGAAAGTAATACGATTTTTTTTAGAAAAATAAATAAGAATGATCTGTAACATGCGACTTACGGGAAATTCCACAGGATACCGATTTAAAGGTGAGCACGGCATTCTCACATGATCACTGTCCCATCGATCCCTATATTCATCAGGATATGGCCTGGGTGGGCAGCCATCACGAAAATGAGGCTAGAATTATAACCAAATAGGACATTACTAGCAGAATGCATTACATACCACATTTCTAATTAAATTATTTCATAAGATATGGGTAGAAATTATAAAAAACAAAATAAGTAAAAATAATGGGATAGAGATGTGGATATGGATTAAAAGTAAGCACAGTACACAAGGGTGATACATACTCGAAATAATATTGTGTGATTGCTGCTAGGTGTAAGGGTAGGTAATGTCGCTGAGCAGATGGGTGAACGATTCAATTCATAGATCTGTAAATTGGAAGAAAAACACTCATATATTACAACTCCAAAGTCTATCTAAAGTAACATTCACTTTTAAGCACATTTTCAAGTATCAACATTGCAATGAAAAAAAAAACTAATTTGGGATCACACTTGAAAATTTTTTAATTGCAGTTTTGTCTCTAGATCAGTGGCTCTCAAAGGATGTGTCCAAGTGCACAAGGTGACATTCCTAGGTGTGCCCTAAGAAATCCCAGATAGGTATGTGTGAGGTTATTATTAAAAATGATTTTTTAGTTATATAGTTAAATACAGGGCTATATGGAAATTGACGCACCTGTGGGGAAATATACACACACCTATAAAAATTAATATAAATAAAAATAACTTTTGCATCTTATTTATTAGCATTTTGTGTACAGTGCACCTACGATTTTTGTAGGACTTCAAGTGTGCCATGACTTCAAAAAAATTTAAGAACCACTGCTCTAGATGCTCGTACAAAGTCTTTCATTTCTCTTGTTTCTGAAAAAAGTTTAGCTTGACTCAATCTCTTCTATAACAACCTCACCACACTTTTTAATAGTGTTTTTTTAATTCCAGTATTTCTTTTTAGATTATTACGAATTTCATGCACAAAAAAATGCTCTATTGCGTATCGTTAAATTTTTTATTCCAAATCTATTCACATATGACTTCTGTCATGGGATCACAAACTTAATGAAACTTTTGAATGATAATACACTGATAAACAATGTATATGGGTTGCCAATTTTTTATACAAAACTCTGAAAACCAAATAAATTTTGTGTAACATAGAACTACACTTAAGTAAAAAAAGGGGGGCTAGTTTGTCATCAAACTACTCAACATTGACTTGGTTAGTTAAACCTCAATGGTGCAAGGGCAATGGTCATGCTGTGAAGGGGAAAAGGGGAAAAAAACCAACATCATGCAGTGGCCTGAGGTAATCGCATTTCCTAAATACAGACTACTTTCGATGTTTAACTTTGGTGATCAAGCAAGAACATACAGGGTGGTTATAATTAGTCTTCCTGTTTAGAGCTCTTCATAGTCCGGACTAATAAGAAGAATGACACCAAATTTTCTATACAAGGGTGGGGAAGAAAGATTACCTAAAAAAAATTGTTTAAAAATTTGCCAATAGGAGAAAATATGATGCTCAACATAGGAAAAACATGAAGAAAAAAAAAAAAAAAGAAAATTTTTTTTTTTTTTAAGTTAACCTTTGCCAAAACTAAAAGAAACTTGGTGACTATTGTCTGTCAATACTCCTGTTGGTCATGTGTGTTTCTGTTGCTTGCTTATACTTTTTATTTTTAAGTATGCGAGAATGTCCAGAGAGCTGAAAATTCCCTCATGAGTTATCTGAAGAAACAAGAAAGGAAACCTGCCTTAAGCAATAATGCAGAAAGTATAATTATTGCAAAAGCTTGACCGTCTCGAAGAAGCTCCTTAATATATCATCAGTTACTAGATATCAACTTAAAAAGACGATCGGTATGATGAAATGAACGACAATACAGTCAATACACTCATTAGCTATGTTTATGGGAATGTTTCTTAAATTACAGCATGAAAAAAAAAAAGCACTGTAGTTAAGTGGTTTTATATTTCTATATGGCTTATTTCATTTCCCCCATTAGCATTTAATTTACTAAGTTGCTACCACACAAATGATAGCATTTAGTTTTCTATTCCATTCAAAATATTTATATATATACTGTATGCTGATATGATGCTGCCCAGACTTTTCCAAGATATAAACAATAATATGATTCTTTCAGACAAAAACCTCCTTAAACTAAAAACATGGTTGGTCCTCATAGTTTCGAACGAGGCTTTGTCAACCTGTATCTTGACCTATCTGATGAGAGACCAAATTTAGCATCACTGAAACATTAGTGAATTATAGGCCTACTGAAGGAAAGTTTAGAAAAGACTGCAAAATGATTAACATCTCAGTGCTCCAGAGCTACAATAAACTGCAATCATAATAAAAATGTACGTAAACTTTTGCATGTACATTCAAAGTGTAGAATAGTATACCTTTTCTGTATCTGATATACTTTCATTGACTTCAGCCCACTCTTGAGAAGACAAACAGTCACTAAAAAAAAAAGAACACAAATTGCAAGCTTGAATTGTTAATCAAAATTTGTTCTTAATTATGATATTTATGACGTGTGGCCATTCACTTACTCTGGAAAGAGATCATCTGACATTGCAGATTGTGACAACTGCATTTCTGTTGTGGATTCCTCCTCACAGGCTACAAAAAATTTCATAACAATAACCATTTAATCTCAAATATCAAATTCTGTTTTAATAATACATAAAAATATGAGGCCGGTACTTAATAGTTGATTACTCCTTCGTTCCTACTATTTATTGATCAATTAACTAGAGTTCCTGATAGTCAAAACTTTAGAGTAACTTGTGGAAGTAATTATAACTTTTGTTGAAATCTTGCAGTCCAAAATGGTTAGATAAGGGTGAGTTAGGGCTGTACTATCAGTTGTGTTGTATAATAGTAAAAACTTTTTTTTTTAAGAACAGGTTTGCATATTAACAAAACAGCACTTGCACAATGATGAAAATGGGAAGGAGCATTTTTTATATTGTAATTTCACATGGTTATGATTTTTAAAGAGGGAATTATAGAACAACACAGTAAAGAGGTGTGGATTCCCGACTATGAAAACATAATAAAATAGCAATTTTTTTATGATACATTTAGAGACATTTATAAAGTATTATTACTAGGGATTGGAATGGATATTGCTAGGGATATGGTATAGTTGACACTTACTCAGTAACACATGATCAAAAAATTACACACTCTCAAGAATTATATAAAAGAAAACACGAGAATCATAAAACGGATCAGAAATCACCTGCGGTTCTACACAGAAGAGCAGCTGAATTAGAGACAGTTGGTGTTATGCAAATTTTGCGCTGTGGGTGAGGTCTGTAAACAGAAGTGGAATGACATACGCAGCGATCTAACAATATAAGAAGTTAGGCTCACGGTATTGGTAATAGTCAAATGCAGTATGGGTAAGATGAATAATCCAAGTGCATTTGACCGTGGGCAAATTGTCAAGGGCACGACGAATGGATTTTCCATCTCAAAAGTCATGCATGCACTGGCATTTTTACGAGACACTGTCAAGGGTGTATGACAAGTACGTTGATTCCGGTAAAACCATCTCCATCAGGGCCAACAACCATGAACAATGGTATGTGAATAAGCAAGGTCGTAGTCGGCTAGATCGCATTATAACAGAGGATAGACAGGCCACAGTGCAACAGATCATTCGGCAATTTAATGGTGGTGTTGAACAACATAGAAGCAGATACATCATCCAGAACCATCTCCTCGCTACAGGATATAAAAGCCATCACCCCATGAGGGTACTTCTGCTGACTACACATCACAGGATGCAAAGATTAACATGGGCACATTACCACTGGGCCCATTGTGGAACTTGCTTCATACCAGCAGGATCACCAGACCTCATCCCATCAAACGTGAGCCTGGAATGAAACAAAGTGAGATGTTTGAGCCTCTGACTCCACCCACCACCCACCCCATCCACATCCTCGATCTTTTAGTGAACTGTGGGAGATTTTCAGGGGTTGTGAATCCAAATGGCTCCCAATGCTTTCAACAATGTCTTGTTGAGACCAAGTGTTGCCGTCACAGGATGAAGGTGGCATTACACAATACTAGACAGGTATCTATCTAATCCAATTGCTCTGCAGTACACAGTGTCTGCACAAAAGTTTAGACACAGAGGCAAATTATAAATAAAAGCGAGAATTTGCATTGAACTTCGCCGATATTGTATCTAAATAATCCTAGAACCAATAATAAATTGTGCAACTTAAAAGATTACCAAAAGTACTGAAACAAAATATCCCAACACCGTAATA
Organism: Dysdera silvatica; assembly: GCA_006491805.2. Lineage (NCBI taxonomy): Eukaryota > Metazoa > Arthropoda > Arachnida > Araneae > Dysderidae > Dysdera > Dysdera silvatica. The sequence continues at coordinate 102,714,099 of QLNU02014176.1, read as the reverse complement.
TTGGAATCTGCATGCCACAAATGTTTAGGCACATATGTCAGATTTATGCAAATTAACGGCGCGAAGTTCCCAAGTGATCGAAGGGGCGTTTCCCAGAGTTGTTATATAAGGCCTGAAATAATTTAGAATGCTTAGAACGATGCCGAAGTCAAAGCAATTTACGAATGACGAGATTTTGAAGATTTGGAGGCTGAAAACTAAAGGTAAATCTGTTACTCAAATTTCTGTTGCATTGAACCGTTCAAAGCGAGGCATTTATCGAGTGTTATCCCGGGGTGATCAGTATCAACCAAAATCACGATCTGGGAGGCCTCGAGTGACCAGCATTCGGGATGATAGACAAATACGAAGATTGGCTTCAAATGAAAGCCTGTCTGCAAATCAAATAAAAAACACGTTAGCAATGCGAGTGTCAAGAGAAACCATACGTAGAAGGATTGTAGAATGCAGGCATTTGAGATATGCAAAAATGCGCCGCAAGCCCTGCTTGCAATTACATCATAAACAAGCACGACTACAATGGGCAAGGCAGCACATATCATACAGTGACGAATGGCTGCAGGTGTTATTTAGTGATGAAAAAAAGTGGAACTTAGATGGTCCCGATGGCCTTTCGCACTACTGGCACGATCTTCGAAAACGCCCCTTAAGTCGGTTCAGCAGACGTCAAGGAGGAGGTTCAGTCATGGTTTGGGGAGCCTTTAGCTTCAATGGACAGACTTCTTTGGCGTTTTTGAATGGAAAACAAGATTCCAAGGCATACCAGGCAACTCTTGAAAGTCACCTATTACCTTTTGGCGAACTTTTATGTGGACGAAACTGGGTTTTCCAACAAGATAATGCGTCCATCCACACATCCAGGTCAACAAAAGAATGGATGAGCGCTAAAAATATTACAGTTCTCGATTGGCCTGCTCTTAGTCCTGACTGTAATCCCATCGAAAATGTATGGGGCATACTAACGAATGTTGTGTATGCCAATGGAAAGCAATATCCGTCCGTTTTAGAACTTAAAAAGGCTATAGAAGAAGCGTGGTTTAATTTTGAACCAGAAACCTTTCAAAATCTTGTGCTTTCAATGAACGACCGCGTATTTAATCTAATACGAAGTAATGGTGGCTACATTGATTATTAAAATTGTTCATTTCCTTATGCAAGTGCTAAAATTTATGTTTGTGCCTAAACTTTTGTGCCACATATTTTACTTATTTTAAGTTATATATTGCAGCAAGTTCGCTACTGATGTGATTTCTGTTCTCAAATTTTTAATTTGCATATTACATGTGTTCATACTTCGTAATATTAAAGTTCCTACTTCTTCAGTTTTAATAGTATTTTGTTATACTCAAATTTGTGTTGTGTCTAAACTTTTGTGCAGGCC
>QLNU02014176.1:102679109-102703397 GCA_006491805.2 Dysdera silvatica | reverse complement strand
AATGTGTAGCCAAAGTAAATATGAGCTAATTCGTATATTTACATGAAAGCACACTTGTCTTTTAATTAAATATATATTTTAATCATGCCAAAATTTTGTTATCATATCTCATAATCTTGTCCATTCGTCAGTTGTTGTTGGAAGACCAGACTGTGTGAGGATACTGGTATCAAGCCTGTAGCTAGACGCTTGTTACAGTGGGTGCGCTCAGATAGCTACACGCGGTGCTTAAACTGTGTTAGTGTTTTAATGTATTTTATTAATATATTCAATAACATAAATATCTAAGTAGGCTAATATATTTAACATCAATGAATAAATTTCTTAACTTAAATTTTGCATTAAAAACTTACAGAGGTAAACTAAAATTTATAATTCCCTTTTATCTTTATTATAAAGTATGTAAAGATTCAAACCTCTGTGAAATACAATATGTACACAAGGTGAACCGTAGAAATTTATTTCGAATATGTTTTTGGACGTCAAAGAATAATTTCCATTGCCATGTACAAATTTATGCAAAACAAAATAATTTAAAATAACATTATAAGATGATTTATTTTAAATAACTATTTTCCATGGGGGGGTTGACCACATTTCCAGGGGGGGGCTGAGCTCCCCCCCCCTAGCCCCAGCCTGGCTACAACTCTGACTAGTATTCGTTAACCCTTAGGAGGATAGCAGTAATTTCATAATGGCTGCTGAAGAAGCTATCTAGCTGACATAATTAGATTCATTTTGACTTGTCGCACCAGTGGAACACTAATTATTAAGTTTAAGTAATAAAATTAACAATTTACATATTTAATATAGTTTCTGGGTGCATTGTTCGGAGGTTATATAATTGATTATAGTATATGCATCAAAATATAAGCGTACCCTCTATCCCTATTTCAGAACTGGTAACGCAGTAAGAAACCTGAAATCGAAGATTTGACTGACCAAGTTTATTTGTTTGTTTATGGGAGGTTTATGGCGCAAGAGCATCAAAGGTCATGTCGCGCCGAGACCTACAATTTTCCAAAGAACCTCTCAAGGCCTAGGGAATCAACTTCCTGGCTACGGTGAGCAGATAGTTGCTAAGCGTTTTTTTCTTGATACAGTCGAACTCCGGATAACCTCACGGTAGGCGAACGCGTTACCACTGCACCACCACAAAGCCTGGAGTATGATCGTGAACTAAAGTTCCTGCAAGACCGTGTGGTCTCCACTACATCGTTGTCTGACATAACATTTCAAATAGCCATAAAATATAACCATTAACCTAAAATGAGAGCAAAAAAACAAGAGGCTCCGCAAAACAATTACGATTGCAGAAAACGGTTTAATAATAACTTATAGTCGACTTCAAATATAACACATTTTATGCAGTTTTCCCTAAGACTTGGAATATATCTTTAAGTTTCTTCCAGCTTATAAAGGCCGAGAAAAATTCTTGTTGGTCATCTTTTTTTTTTTTTTTTTGAGATACTAGATCCAGTAACTGTGATTTTAAACCACAATCTGCCACTTCCTTAATTTTATGGTACTGATGCATAATTCAAAACTCTAGACTTTTTTCGGATTTTTAGGGGTCCGGTGCTCTTTTTTAAATACAGGAAAGCGTATTTTTAGGCCTTTGGCCTAATGGATAACTTTTGAGAAACCTGGCATTGCAGAATCCTTGAATCAGTGATTGTTAAAACAAAGGGGGCCTAATTTTTTTATAAATTTGATGCGGAAGCAAGGAGAAAATGCCAAGTTGCAACTTACGCATTCGAGCCAATTTTATTACTATTTTCATGCTTTTGTCCGTATTTCTTTTCACATTAGCTGTCAATATTAAATTCCATAATTAATGTGTAATCTTGGATTCTGAAAGAATTCCTTTACGCAGGGGAAACCTTAACTATTCATAAAACAAAAATTGAAAATCTTTCTGGCCCAGGAAACCGTAACTGTCAACAAAACGACGATTAAAGTGCTATCTTCATCAGAACAGATTAATTCCAATCAGCGATATGAAATGTCCTGCCGACAAAAACTTTTCAAAACTGTATGAACTGCGTCACAATTCATGAAACCATATATCCTGTAGCCAACCTAACTTGGGCGAGTTATATCTAGAACTCGCCCATTTTAAATAAAGAATTGCTTTAACACATTTACCTGTAATCCGTCCCAGATTTTTCGTTCTTTCGGCTGCCCATCCGGATACATGAGAACCTAGACTGTGCCCAATGAGATGTACCTTCCTAGGATCCAATCCTGCAGCTTTCTGGATATGCAGATAAGAGATGAAAATAATTATTTATCGGGTGAACAAAATTTCCCAATTCATGTTCAATAATATTCAAAATATTCTTTAAAATGTCCAAAAATGCGATCCTAAAACAGGTAGCTGGCGCATATCCGTCAGTTTGTTGCCATTGTATCACGTGATCGTGGTTGCAAATTGCATTTATTGGCGACATTCTAAAAGATGCGCCAATGTTTACATTAATCGGATAATCGCGGATTGTTGATTATTTTTATGCCAAAATAGCGATCATTGCGCCAATGCGGAAAACCTTTATCGCCAAGGTAAATGAAAGTGGAATTGTTTAACAAAATGGCGGCTGACAAAATGGCGTCTTAGAATTCTAAATGCTCTAGTATACTTATACTGTTTTAATATTATGATAAAGCATATTATTATTATGATAAAGCATATTGTTATTATGATAAAGCATATTATTATTATTATTATTATGATAAAGACGTACGAGTGACACGTCACTTCGTGACGTATTAGTCATATGATCATTTTACAGATAGACATTTTACAGTCAGACAAACGGTATAATGTTCTTGCAAAAACACAATCGCGATCTTTGCGACAAGATATTTAGCAGTCATGTCAATCTTTCAAACGATTCATTCACCTCACAAATAAAATTTTAACAGAAAAGAAAGAGCTAGAAGAAAGTAAAACTTACCTGAAGATATTTAATAAGTTGTGCAACTTGTGCGCCGACCACCCTTCCATTAGCTACAGCTTGTGGGTAAATGTCCTTGTTGCTTGCTGACCAATCAACCAAAATAAGGTTTTGACCGCTAGCATTCATAATGGCACCAATTACTTCCTGTAAGTATGATAAAAACATTTTAATCACTACCAAATTTTATACACAATCATCAATTGTACCATAGGCGTACGCAGAAAGTTCATAAGGGGGGGTTATAGGCTCAATGGGGGTTACAACCCCCTGCATACGCCAATGAATTGTACATACCATAGCTCGAAATTATGACAACAAACAATGATTTTGGCGGTGTCTCATCAATTACGTTTTAGCAATATCATGATCTGTGCACAATTTCATAACAACAAACTGTGATTCTTGGTGTATATAATTAATTTCAAATTCATAAGTCAATAATCTGTGTACAATTGCATGCGCTACTTGCCATATCTCGCTGATTTCACTTCTGCAAGTCAATAATCTGTGCACAATTGCGTGACAGCGAACAACGCTACTTGCCATATCTCGCTCATTTTACTTCTGCAAGTCAATAATCTGTGCACAATTGCATGACAGCGAACAACGTTACTTGCCATATCTCGCTGATTTCACTTCTGCAAGTCAATAAGCTGTACACAACTGCATGACAACGAGCAATACTTCTTTGGGTATCTCACTGAGTTCGTTTTCGCAAGCCAATGAACTATGTAAATTTATATGCACGTTACCTTTTCTATTGATGTTTTTAATTCTTTCATAGGCATAGTACACTTTATCACATAACATGCATTATGATTATTATTTTGTAACTAATTTTTGCGTGTTTGCTTTAGATTTTAGCAGCAGTGTGCATTTGATCGTTATCTATGCACTCCTTGATGAAGGTCTAATAAAATTTCCTCTACGCATGGTTGTCCTGAGCTTACCTTCTTTATTTCGGAGCACCATGTCCTTGATGTCCTTGTGCCTTAAAACTCAGACAAACGAACGCTTCTTCACGTTGTTTAGTCGTCTGATCTTTCTGCTTCCATTCGTTTTGCTCTAGAAAGTTTCTTTCATGTATGTGGAGACGTACATAATAAACATTAAGATTTGAAATTTTCTACAGATTGAAAAATCCGTGGAATTTTAATTTCAGTAAATAACTATAGGTTATGCATATTATTACACGATATTCTTTGCCTTGTCCTATGGATACAGAGTGTTTTTTAAAGACTGTAAAACCTCAGTCAAAAAACGACTGAATTACTGGGAACTTCTATATATGTATGAATTACGAAAAGGTTCAAGAAACAAAGTAGAATTTTACACAAAATTATATTTTACGACAAATGTAAAATTTCAATTTATTTTAAATTATTTTGGGGGAGTCCATATAACTCTAAGCCTATGGATTAAATAAACTGTAAAATCACTAAAACCCAACGCTTATGCAGCATGACACAACGATATATAATAATTACAAATTATAATTATAGCACATAAGTAATTGAGAGCAAAACCTATAACGCTTTTTATCAGTTTCCAGAAAAAATATACGAATAAATATAAAAATCTGAAAACCAAATTCTCAAATACAAAAGAAATTGTGTGAATTGAGTATAAAATAATTGCTATGTTTTACAATTAATTTTCATTAGAGCCTTCTCAATCTTCACGTAGCTTGCATTTTTCCATCTAATTATAATATACTGCTGTTCTAAATAATGGTTGCATATTGCAATGGGCTTCTGGAGAAATATTTTTGTATGTGGTCCGAAACGGACCCTAATGGGGATTCGAATTCTCCATGTATGAGACGATTTATACTATTTCAGTTGTAGTAACAACTGTTTTTCCTTTATTATTCTATTTTTAAATTACTGCTTTCATTAGTTTGCCTTTTAATTAGTATGTAGCATGCGATTGAACTTACCATATCGATGTTATATCGACTAGCGATTTAGTTAGCCGCTACAAGCGTTCCTTGAACACTGTAGTAGCTGGCGCATGCGTACTTCTCATACGTGAACTTTAAAAAGCATGTTGTCTAAAGACACATTCTCCTTTTTCGTTTTTCGTTCGTGTTCCTCTCACCGTTTTGGGAGATAAGCAACAACGTTATTTGTTAATTTTCAGTATTAGAAGTTCTGTGATATTTTGTCAGTTAGTTTTTTACCATAGTATGTCCTCCGTTTTTCGATATAATGCATAATGCACTTGAAAGAATCAGGTATTGCGTGGAATAGCAGCTTTAATTTTGGAGTTAGATTGGTAGTAAGAAAGCAACATCACAGCTTTTCGTCAATGGTAGTAACGTGCCACTAGCCATAATGGTAAACACACCACATTACAAGTAAATAACTGCCTTCAAGTCTGACATCTAATTGGATGGAGATCTGCACATTAAACTTTGATAAAATAGGTACAATCGGCGTATCATAATTTGGTGTTCCACCTCGTGCCCAAGCTGAAACAGGATAAAATCTTCAAGACAATTTAAATCATAGATAGAAAGGCATAGACGTTGCAAAACCGCACACCAATTAACGATATGACAACGAAGAACATCAGAAGGACATTGAGATTTCAACACTGAGAAAAACGGGATATTAGAGTCATATTTGTGCGTTAAATACAAAGCTTATGTTACAAGGATAAAAGGATTGGTGCGGCTAAAAAGAAGGTTTATAGAGTACAAATTGCTCGTTAACATGGTCTACCCACCTTGCAAATTTCGCCCCAATCTGATGTTTTCTTCCTTGGGCTGCATTTGTGATGGCCAATAACATACAGTAAAACCTTCTCAGTCGAAACTTCTGAATACTGGAAACCTCTATTTGGTGGACACTATCCAATCCTAACTCTCCCGAACTGTTCGCTCTATTCATAGCTTTTATTGTCATGTATGAGGTATCTTTGATACTTTCACGCATAGAAACAAACTGAACGCTGCAAATACTAACGTTAAACTGTGCAAAAATTGGAGAAAAAAAACCATAAAACTAATGTATGTAAATTTTTAATCAGTGATTAGTGGGCAATTGTTTCGATAGCAAGGAAGGCCCGATCAAACCGAAGTGGGGCCAAAGGCCTAATATTTATTCGGTGCCCCTCCCTACGCTCTCGTAACAAAATCATTCAATAAGTGAGCAGCAAATGAAAACTCTTGTTATATATATATATATATATATATATATATATTATGCAGAGTCAATAGTTTAAAGCCGTACCCAAAGTGTGTAAAAATATTTGTTTTCGGATAAGATTACTCCCTATTCGTGACAATAGATGGCAGCATGGTCCTCTATATTTACAATAATTGTGGTGGTGATCTCGTTCAGAGGGATGGCAAAAGGTATGGATATAAAAATATATCGATATATTTACATCGATAAATGTCTTTTGATATATCGTTTGAACAATCGATATATATGCTGATTTTTCGATATATTTCAGATTTCCTGTCCATTTCTTTCTTCACTCCTCATGGCTAATTCTGTGCTATACACGTGTTCTCTCCTGAATTTTGGTCTAAATTTTTTTAATGAATTTGCGTTATGATTTTAAGAATGAACAATTAGTTGATAAGCTTTCCTTGAAATAACTGATTGGTGTAGTAGCCAACGTGTAAGTTCAAAAATGGTACACTCTAGAAGTAAAAGTTTCGTATGGAAATATTTTTTTTGACCTGAAAAAGGCAATTTCACTGCAAAATGCGAATCATGCGGAAAACTGTTAAAAAGATCCGGTAATACAACAAATTTGGTTGCCCACTTGAAGCAAAAACATCAAATAGAAGTAAGTACAAGAATATATATTTATTATGGCATAAAAATTTTATGATATTTTGAAAAAAGAACTTAGTATCGAGTGTAATAAATAGTTACTCATTGTCCTAGACGTGGCAGAAAAACGATGTATTTTTAATTTGTACAAAATAAATATAATTACTTTCTAATATACGTATTAATTTTAAAGTGTGCATGTGATGGGTCTGTAGTTGTTTACATTGATACGAGGCCCCGATTTATCAATTGGTATTATTTTGGCGATTTTAAACTTTTCAGAAAATTTTCCCGTTTTAAGAATCATAATATATATACGTTACAATAGACAAGTTTACTCATTAGATACAAATTTATTAACTTTTGAATGCTTGGTGTCAAATCCTGGAACCCTTCATTTGTCTTAAAGTTCTCTTCGAAGCTGATTTGAATTTACAATTAGCAAATTGCTATTAAAAAAAAAAAAGAAGCTAAATATAGCTATTTTATTCACGTTAGCCTCATAAATTAATCGTAATAATCGGAAAGTTCGATTTTTTCAAGTACCAGGAAAAAATACCAAATAAATTTGCTTTCTTATTAATAAATAAACAATGCCAAAGTAATCGTGATTTTGGATGGACAATATAGCAGTGAGAGTAAATTTAGTTGCACTTGGTTTCTTAACTGACGTTTTATAATAGTAACTAATAAATATCTAATAATTTAATCATTCTCCAGATACAAAGAGCTTTAGACACAAACATTAATTTGCGTAATTAAAAGAAAAAAAACAAACTCAGCCATGAAAGCAGAAATTTAGTCATATTTTTTAGCTAGATCTTAACACCCTGTTAGCCATATCTTGACAAAATATTGCTAAATTGGCACTACTTGTTGGCAACACTGAAAAGCTTGGATATATGGAAATGTCCGATATTTTTTCCTCCAATATATCGATTGTGAAATACATCGATACAGTTCCAAATTTTGCCATCCCTACGTTTAGGTCGGTCTACATCAGATGCTAAGGAAAACAGCAATTTTTTATCGTCGAAACAATTGTCAATGGCTCACTAATTAAAAATGTAATGTGTTAGTTTTGTGGATCTGTTGTCTAAACTGAATGATCTTACTTGTATAATTCAATGTAATTATATTCCATTCTTTCCGAATGTAAATGAGTAAAGGAATAAATATCTTCTTACTTCTGTAGCAGCTAAGATAGCTGGAGTGAATTGCATTTGAAATCCATGTATGAAGATTTGTAGACCCAAACTCTTGTTGTAAGGCGCCTGAGAAAACGACTTATCATTGGGCTCAAGAATTGTCCTTTGGTGCTTAGATGTATAAAGGTAAAATTTGGTTTTCATGTTTTTCAGAGCAAATGGCGTAAGACTGATCGGTCTTAGGAGCGGGTGATAAAATGGAGGTCCCGTGTCGAAACAGCCTAGACCTTCCAGGCATTTCTTTGTGAAAATCACTACAGAAAAAAAAGGTTATTAGAAAATATTATAAAATAAATAAATAAATTAATTAATTAATAAATTGATATTTTAAACTCAGTATGGGTTGAACATGAATCTACAGAACTGCTTTGAGAACTTTTTCAAAGCCTGCTTCAGTGAAAGAAGATATTTAAAGATATTACATATGACAGAACTAATAAACTTATGCAATATTTTAATAAATTCTGTAATATAGTGCTATATTATATAAAAATATCATTTGTAAACATAGTATTAATAACGTTATTTTGTTAAATCCATTTACCATACAATAAAATCATTCGAAATACCCATAAACTTGAAATTAATTTATAAATAAATTCATTAAATACGTTTAACTTATAATAAAATAATCTGGGAAATCGGAATATTTTCTCTATGTCTTAAAACAAAGATACATTCCATGTGTCGGAAGAGTACGGAAACCTTACAGCGAAATAAATGTCCCAAATCATTTAAACAGACAATTTTTGGAAACCTATTTTGCAATAATTTTATTCATGGTGCTTCACTTTAGGACCGCTAGACAGGTACAAATATTTTCATTCTTAAGACCGATTTTGGCACTTGGTAGTTCGAAAGCAGGGCTCCGAAATCGGAACCCCGATTTAAAAACATTAAGATAAGGACTCATCTTACAATGACACGTTTAACAACTATCGCTAGGGAACTTCATAGCTCGTAAGAGTGGGGGCCTTCAATGTTTGATTATTTCACAATTAGTAAAGCGTTCCGGTGGTTGCAAATTCCAATGAACCAACTGCGCTGCACTAAATCCCCCCGAGAGGGAAAGTCATTGTACGTACGTAGGAGGATGTTGATGGGGGTTGTAACCCCCATTGCAATGAAATTTTGTATATTTAACATAGGAATATGCGAGTTGTAACTCTGTAACCCCCCACCGAGCCTATAACCTCCTTTTGAACTTTCTGCATACGTCTGTGATTGTACGTAAATGTGTCGTTAAGCCGTCACGTTGCGTCGTCACACTGAGCCGTCAATCCAGTGGCGCCGACTTTGCGGGTTCGAGGCAGCACTTTGGTTTTTGGGCAACAATAAAGATTTTGTTGTAGATTACACAGACCCCTAATATTTTTGCTCGTGGGGAAAATACATATATGGAAATATATGCACAGTGTCATTTGTAGAGTTGTAAAAAACCCGGGAATTTTGGGCACATTGGAAACTTTGAACATAGAAACCAAGATAGCTAGAATAAAGGAGGTAGTCCCGTCCTTTCTTCCTATTGGTCGATTCGACACAATCGATCAATAGAAAGTAAGGCGCGGACGGGACTATCTCCTTTATTCTACTTATCTTGGTTTCTTCCCATCAAAGTTTCCAATGTGTCCAAAATTCCCGGGTTTTTTACCGCTCTAGGCATTTGATTTCTTTTTCCATCTAAATGTTCTTGTAAAATATGATTGCCCTTTTTAGGACTAACACAAGTACCAAATACTGGTCAACACATAAAGCCCCGGGGCGAATCTTTGTAATTTTTTTATGCCTACAAAACCGAAATAAATTAAATAAATAATCATCTATAATTGGTTTCCTTTTTACATCTCAAATGTCTTATTGTACCAGATAATCTGATAATGAAATTTAAATTACACTTGAATCCTTTGAAATGTGTGCCGGTTATTCGATTTAAAATTTTCGGAAACCCCAATAATTTTTCAAGTTGGCGCCTATACGTCAATCCCATCTCAAATAAGCCGTAACTCAGTCCCGGGACGTAAAATACACAAATACTTGAACTCAAATGACATAGTAATAAAAGTGTACATTAAGTAGAACTTTAAAGCAGAAATAGCTGTACATATTCCAATTTTCAAATTATTCATTGATTTGAAAACAAGAGTTACCGAAGACAAATTATAAATTTAATGTCGCATTATTTTATTGCAACCCAAAACACCAGTACGCGAATTATGAACTTACAATCAGTAATCCAATCGGGAAATACGTTCTGGCGATTTCCGACGTATGCACGTGGAAATTTTTCACCATCTTTTAAAGCATGTTCCAAATATCCATCATCAGTCAATGCCTTGCCTCGTACCGCGCACAAACTAATGTACAGAAAAAAACAAAGGCATATTTTCTCGAAAACCATTCCTGTACGATCTAAATAGTCTCCACAGAGGAATGATACTTTAAGAAAACTTTTTAAACTTTATATCAAAGAAAACTTTTCATATTTCCCACTTGTGATAAAACAAATTCTGGCACATTGCATAATTCTCTCACACTCTAGTGCCTTAATCTTATGAGATTGCCCTTGCGTTCTTTATTCGCAAAATGTTATCGAAATAATAGCAAAACAGCAGCTGCGGAACCTTGTTCCGTTCCGAAACGTCAGAACATTTAAACGCATCAATTGATTCGCAGTGTCGCACCTAGGGGTAACGAAGAAGGCTCACGCTAGGAGCCCAAGCGAGAAGGTGCGTAAAATCGGCTGAAATAATTCCCGAGAGGGAAACTATGTCAGTGGCTAGGGGCGCAAGAACTAGCTACGATCCCGTTGATTCGTGTATATGCGAAACTTTCATGAGAAAAATTTCCATGAGAATTTTCATAAGAATTTTCGTAAGAAAAATTTTCATAAGAATTTTCGTAAGAAAAATTTTCAAGGGAATTTCTATAAGCAAAATTTCCATTAAAACTTACCAAGGTAGAATTTTCACTAGGAATTTAATAAATATAATTTCAATGAGAACTTTAAAATTTTCCGTAAGAATTTCCATAATGAAATTTCAGTATAAATATTTTCATATATATATAAAAACTTCCATGAATATCATAAAAGAGAAAAATCGGTTTTACAAGCCCCATAGATAGAAATGTTTTAAATAAGATTGCGAAGGTCATGACAACTACAGAAATCTTAAATGATGTATTAACCACACAAATAAGAAAATGCATATTTAACTAATATCAAACAAAGTTAAGAATATAATCAATATCAAAATTAAGGCGCTGAATAAAGCAAGACACTTTGGAGAAAAAAAGTGAGTATTAAAAGAGTTCCAAACACCATCCACAGTCATGCAAAATGATCCAAAATAGAAAGAGATAAAAGATATCTATTGGTAAAAATAGGTGGAGATAGGAACAAAATATTTGCCTGCATGAAAGCGAGAAATAATACTTCAATTCTATCTACACGTATATGTGATACATGTTTGTGAAGCTCAAATTCAACGACGCTTGTTGTAGGTTGTGGTGGTGTTTTAATGTGGGGTCCCTAAATTGCTTTAGAATAACGTAAGACAGGAGATATATCTAGAATATTATTATTCAATCAGTGCCGTTCTTTGTGGGGAGTTAAAAGGGTACCTCGCGTCTAAGCAGCCGCAGATAGTTTATTATACTATTGAGGTGTACAGTGTATCTCAAAAGTTTAATCACAAAAGTATATTTAGCTTTTAAGGAAAAATTACAATATGAACAAAATATTAAATATATCCATTTTAGTATTCAGTACATGCTGTTTGCATATATAAATTCAAAACCTCTGATAATTATCCAATAAATTAATTAAAATGAAAATTAAAAAAATTCCCAACTCGAAAGTTTAGTCACAGTTCGATTTTTGCCTCATATAAAACGAAAATCATTTTTTAAACTTATAAGGTTTCGCAGATATATATATATATATATATACATATAACTCCATATACTATCGTTCATTGAAAAATAACGAAATTTGGCAGAATTATTAGGTTGTATACCATGCTCTCTCTCTCTATAGAACTTTGCAACCCTTCTACGGAGAAATACTACTTACCATCGGCATAAACTGTGCTGCTTAAGATCCCCATATATTCTCAGTAATGTTAAGATCGGGACCGCATTCTGTCCAATCTAAAATTGTAATATCGTTTTCCCGGAACAAAGATTTCGTTGACTTCGATGTATAAATTGATACACAACCTTGCTGAAAACCCCATTTTCGACATCCAAGTAATTCTCCAAAGGGCGCCAAATTGTTTTCAAGCGCTACTTGGTAATCTTCAAAATTCCGTCTTTCGTTTATAAGTGTAAAAGAGGTTTGTCCATTAAATCTAAATCCATCCCAGATAATCACGGATCGTCCTTCTTGCTTCCTACTAAAAAACGGAGGGAATTTTTTTTCAAATCGTTCCATTATGATGCCCAACCATCGAGACCATCGCGATTCCACATTTTTTCGTCACTGAATATAACTGATAGCCATTTGTTACAAAAAGACATATGCCACTGTACTCTCCTCTCCACCTTATGCCATGGTTTTTACAGTAGTTTTCGTGCCATTTTTTGGTAAACTATTGCACTTGTTTGTCTAATCCTTCAGCAAATAATATGCTTTGAAATTTGTAGGTTACTTTCACATTTTATTTGTCTTAGACACATTCTCTGGGAAGTCGCCACTCTCACAATTCTTTTGTTATCGCTTTCGTTATAGCTTCGATCGTGGCCTTTCACAACGAAATTTTATTTTCCAATTATGACATTTGCCTAATGCTCTACAAATACTACGCTCGGATATATTTAATTGCACCGCAGTTTCTGATAGTGTCTTCCCATTAGACTTCAATCTCTACAATAGAGCTATCTCTTCCTTGTTCAACTGGTTTGCTTTCTGCATTCTGATAATGCATTTCAGAAAGTTGAGCCTTATATTAACTGTTCATGATGTCAGTTCTTTATTCAAATTCGTATTTAATAAATTCTGCATTTTACTTAAACTATGGCTAAGCTTTTAAAACATGCATTTTTTTGTGATTTTCGTTTTAATTAATTTATTAAATAAATATCAGAGGTTTTGTATTTATATGTACAAGCAGGGTTTAAGCTGCGTTAGTGTTTTTTTCGCATTTTGCGAAAAATTTTAATACCACTTTCGCTAAAAAGCGAAAGCCCTGAAAATTAAAAATTTTCACAGTTTTATATCGGCGGTCACAGACATCAATTTAAAGAAAACGACGTACTGTCAAAATGGAATATTTTCAAGAAATTTGTAGGTGCCTGATGTAAAGAAAGGAGTTTTCATTTTTGCAGTTACCGCAGTTTTTAAATCAAAATGAAATGAATGGAGAATTTCCTTCACTGTGCTCAATAACTGAATATGCGGCAAGTATACCTATGCATACTGCAGATTGTGAAAGGGCTTTCTCCCAAATGAACTTGATTAAAACTGACTTGCAAATTCGTTTAACAACGAACCATGCAAGCAAATTGCTAATGATAAATATTGAATGACCTGTTCGAAATAATTTTGATTTTGAAAGTGCCTACCAACTATGGTGTGTAGCAATGCCCAGAAGAATTGTACAATAATATTGTCAATTATATAATTTCATAAAAACTAAAGAGTTTTATTTGTAGCCCGAAATTTTAAATATGTTATTTTGTTTAGCGTTCGCCTAAGGGACAAAATTTTCAAAAATATCGGAAGTATTTAAATTAGAAAAAAAAAGCTAAAGGAATTTCATAAAAGCTAAAAAAATTTTACATTTTCACTAAAATGCTAAAGGAAAAAAATCCAGCTTAAATCTTGTATACAAGCATGATATTTTGTACAAAAAAAATGGATGTATTTAATATTTTGTTTATATTATAATGGTTTTATAAAAGTTAACTTTTGTGACTAAAATCTTCGAAATTTTCGGTTCACAAAGAACACTTTTAGATCCTCCAACTGCGGTTTCAAAATAACTATCTTGTCTAAAATATAGCCTCGACTTCACACTATTTGAAATTCTGTAGTATCCCTAATTTCAATAATCTTAATGATAGTGCTTTTGCAACAAGTCATAGATAAGTAAGACGATTCTGTGATGCAGAGGTCCATGCAACACGTGCGTCCTTGCCCAAATTGTTGAAGTAATTTAGAGTTGAAAATAGAGCTGTCTAGAATGTCTGTAATGGATTCGGGAGCAACGAGCTGGAATAAGGAAGTAATTCATTCGTTTCTAATGCAACCATCTACAGGTTTTATCATTCTCGCAATAACATTGCTCTGTGGTTGATGTGAAAACATTCAGCTCTTCGCAAAAATTTGCAATGAAAGCATCGTTGTTATTTTCCTGTTTTTTGATTTTATGGCTTTGTTGGGATTCCGTGGAGTCCGCACCACAAACATTCGATTTTCTGAAACAAGCGTATGAAGGTGCAAAGGATATATACAGAGCTTATAAGGATAAGAAGGACGCCAATTGGAGAGGAGCAGACAAGTATTTCCAAGCTAGAGGAAACTATGACGCTGCTAAAAGGGGTCCAGGTGGCGCTTGGATCGCAGAAAAACTCAGGTATTGATAAACTCAGGTTGATTATGAGCAACAATTACATAATATCTCTCAGCGTAAATCGATACATCTTAAGTGCGTCCATTAATGGAGCATTAAAGGATAAGGACACATAAAATGTAGATCTAATATTTAATTTGTCACAGAATTTAAAGTGAACAAGAAAAAAATATTCTGCGTATGCTGCGGAACTGAAACCTTTACATCTGCCCATTGAAACAGTTAATTGTTTATAGAATACTTTCCTTATAAAAAAAATATTGCTTTAAACTTTTAATAATTTTACCATATACATTTAAGAGTAAAATTATTTACTTTAGTATATAATTTCTGTTGGAAAATATGGGTGACGAAGTATTTAAATCGTTTTTCAGGTACTCCTAGGAACACATTTTTAATATTTAAAATTTAAATAACTTTTCAATAAACTTCGTTGAAAAACATTTTAATTTAGCATATGGGAATAATTATTACAATAGAGCATTACCTCCAAATGGATCCTAACCAATCATGGTTCCCCAACTAGGGCCCATGCTAAGCATCTAAAAATTCCCCTCCTAAAATTCGATATATGATTAAAAACTTATGTCCTGAAAATTCACAGTTAAGTTCCTTGGGTATTATACCATTTTCAAAGTTGAACTTACTGTCTTCAAAATAATATTGTAGTTATACCTGTATACTCTTTTGCAAAAAAAAAATACCATGAAAAAATTATCTCTTTTTATTGAAATTAAATTTATGTCCAGAAAGGGCACAGCTAAGGCAATGGTAAACAATTCAAGGCCGTAGGACCCATCAATGGCTAGGAATTGCACATTGAATGTTCAAATCAATAGTTGGCGAACCTCACTTCCCTGGCGGCGGTGTATGTTTCTATATATCTAGGTGCGGAGTGATGAAGGTTCCTAAATATCATCATGCGACACATTCTGCCAGGCATTCCTCACTTGTTGCTCCAGGTCTGTGATATTTTGTGGTGTCCGAATCTGGCGGCTTACCATGTCCCTTACATGTTCGATTGGCGAAAAGTCTGGCAACCTTGCTGGCAAAGAAAGGGTAGGGGGATTAGCCCCCTATCCTCAATCCGACAACGGCCCTGGGTTGATATCACCTAAAAACATCACCTATTAACCTAAAGGTTAATTTTTTGAAGTGATACACCTAGGGGTGTACCACCAGCTTTACCTAAAAACAAATCTTTCCGAATGATACGTAGAGGTTTACTATCCAGTGTTACCTAGAAATTAATCATATCCAGTGTTACCTAGAGATGAATGCCATCCAGTGTTACTGAGAGGTAAATTCCACCCAGTGTTAACTGTTATCTAGAGGCGAATCCTATTGGATGTTACTTAGAAATGGATCCTATCTAGTATTACCTAAACATGAATCCCATTCAATATTTCCCAAAGAATAATATTCCCTTTATTTGTCACAGTATGGCCTTTACTGCCCCATAAAATATGAATAAGCAAATTTCATTTATGAGTAACCACCAATTTAGAAACGAATATCAATTTAGGTAAAATTACTGAACATTTTACATTATTTTGTAAAAAATTGTCAAAGTATGATTCTTTTCATACTCCCGTTTAAACTTTTTTAATCAGATTTTTTCAAAATCACTTACATTGCAGAAATGCCATAAATTTGGCTAAGTCCTTTCTATCCACCGTAAATTTCATGTCAGTAGTATATATTTTATGCAAATTTAAATTCTGAAGTGTAAGATGTTCTCACTTTATGTTTGGCATAATTTACCATGACAAATGTAATAATTTGAACTTTAAGTATGAAAATCCATGACTGGTATTTTTGATTCTTTCAGCAAAGTACGTGCAATATGGAAGGAAAACGTGATTGGAAAAGGTGTTAAAGATAACATGGCCGAACAAATCGCCAGTAGGTGGGGACGAAATGGCAAAGACCCCAACGTGTTTAGACCTCCTGGTCTTCCAGAAAAATATTGATGGCTGCTAGAGATAGACATTGTGAAGTTTTTGCATCGAAAGGTTTCTACTTTCTGTACGTGAAATGCTACGTAAAAAAATAAGTTTCTGCATATTTTATTCGTACATAAAAATACCATGTGAATAACGTTCTAGCATAGTAACAATTTATAAACCGAAATATTAATATGCTTGTAAGTTAATAAACATGTGAATGGCTCTATGATTCTTTTATTGGATTCTGTAACGTAGCTAATAGAATTTGTTCATAACTTTATTAGAATATTATACAAATTTTGAAGTGTTGTGTATAATTTTATTGTCATGACGAAATTTTGCAGTTCATCTTGCATATGTCTGGTTTCTTTCACTTAATTATCAAGCCTTTTACAAGGACCTCGGATAGTAAGATCATCTTTTTATAAAGTGGACTATTCCCAGAAGTGAAATTTTTTGTATTTATTGGTATAACGTTTTGTGAACGTTGTGCGTTCGTTATTCCAAACTTTTGGGAAATTCCACCAACTAAAAGATAAAATAACTTCAAATTTCTTCTTCCAGAATCTTTTCGTCTCGATTTAGCGATTGTCGTAAATTTGTTATTTTTGTCATAGCTTTCTAATCTACTCGCTTCTCTCTGGGTACGACAATGCCTATCAATCGAATATATTTTTATTTCAAATATTGTGGTATCTTGTATATTGTATAATATATGTTTATCTCTCATTAGATTTGAAAATCCCACGAGGTTTTGGTATTTTCATTTTGACGGGCATTTTAAAATTGTGATTCCACCTATGTCTACATAGAAATAGATCTTGTCGATTTCCTTGGAAAGTACGTCCTGGGGATTGATTTCAATCGTTGTATAATTTTTGATTCAAGCTAAAATATGTTTTAAACAACTGCGCTCTAAAAAAAGGAAAATTATTACATATACCCTCGCAAAAATTATGGAAATTATGCTTTGTAACGTGAGATAAAACAGTTGTAAATACATTAAATACGTTCTGATTCTGTCTTCTCCTTTTGTTGTTTTTAGGGTGAAAAAAAATAACC
This sequence comes from Dysdera silvatica, assembly GCA_006491805.2. Classification (NCBI taxonomy): domain Eukaryota; kingdom Metazoa; phylum Arthropoda; class Arachnida; order Araneae; family Dysderidae; genus Dysdera; species Dysdera silvatica. The sequence continues at coordinate 102,685,855 of QLNU02014176.1, read as the reverse complement.
TGACGTTTAACAACATGAAACATGCATATGGCTAATATTACACTAAACAATGGAGATGGAAATGACGAATAATAAATAATGATAATAATAATGACGAATGATAATAATAATGACGAATGATAATAATAATGACGAATATAAGAATGTGGCCACAACTTTTAAGGTACCTGGGCCTCTTAAATAATTGGCAATGTTCTTCGCTGCAACAATTGGAAAACCATGACTCGACTTCGATTTTTCCCGCAATGATATCAACAAATTACGCCCACTTTTAATAAACTTCGCCAACTTTCAAGCCGTTTCCAAGCGGACATCATACAAGGACATTAAAATAAACTTTATTAAGCATTCTAATCTTTATTTTCCTTTTCATACACAGCATTTATTTTCTGGATAACACGGTCATATATTTTAAAAATGGGGTCATGTTGCAAGATTTTGTGAATCGATTGTATTCAATATCCATAATGGTTTGTATATATATATATGTATATATACATTGCATGTTACGAGTATTCGTTCATACATTATAAGAAAGTTGGAAAGTGTGATCAACGAAAAAAAAATTTTTTTTTTTTTATTATTTACATTATTGGGATAACCCTTTGAGTTAACACATAATTTTTGATGGCTAATGCCCACCTTTATTTACCTTAATTTAACCCTTTTTATCTTTTTCAATCCAATTATTCTTTTTCTTTTTTGCTATCTCTACGAGTTTTAGTTAAAAAAAAACTCGTATCCTTTGTCCTCCTTCTTTTCGGTGGTCAAAGGCAAAACGAAGCATCATCATCACACTGTCCACGCCATCCAACGTTTTCACGTGCTTCGCCACGTTGTTTGCCTGGAAGATGAGTAAAAGAAAATGCCTATTTCAAGCAACTTGTGTGGTTGATGGCAAGATGATGAAAGGACTCGAAATCATAATATGGTCGCCTGGAAAAAGGGGTTAAAACTAGCCACAGTCGCCTGATCGTCGGACACTCTACAACGATCAAAGCATTAGCAATTGTTCAGTTTGGTATCAAGAAAAATGAAAAATGTCAGAGGCGATGGCTTTAAGCGGGTCATAAATTTTACCCCAAAATTCCACAAACTGACCGCCCGAGTTGGCAACTTTGGTTGTGTACTAGACCACTTGCCACGACTTCTATCATGGAAGTTTATCTCCTTGGCGTGGACACCTGGCGACATGGCGACAAACGATACTCCGAAAAAGTTTCCTTGCCACCAAAACCTAAGACATTCTTTTGCCTGCTCTGTCCGTGCGATGACTTAAAATTTTGTTCCAACTGGTCACTGCAAAATCTCCGCATGTAGTTTTCTTTGTTCCTGGGGCTTTAGGCCCCTTTATGCCCTACTCGGCCTCCAAATTTTGGTAATATAATCCTTTTTAATTTAAATTACAACTCAAAGACCCTAGTTCCCGTTTAAGATAGGAAATATTACCTCATCTCGTTAATTAATTCCGGATGTGAATATTACATTTGATAGCCCAGTAGTTGGGTTGTTGGCCTTTTTTTTATTGAAATGAAAATTTTTGTTCTTGGTGAAATTATATGTATATATATATACCAATTAGTCTGTCAAGAATTAGTTTAAAGAAATTGTCCCCCCCCCTCGTCAGTTCATATTCGGGGTATTAGTCCTTTTGATGTGAATTGTAATTTTTATCAATGAGTGGTTTTTTTTATCAAATTCAGAAATTATTTGGAACTCTGTCCCTTATTATTGGAGTTCTTGGTATTCTATTATTTAATATTTATAGTAAATTATATTTATTTGATTAAGGCATAAAATCAATTAGCTTAAGTCCCATGTTAAGACTCAAGTTCATTGATTATTGGGGAATACTTGGTTCACCTTTCCCGAATTTGAATTGCGGATAATTTTCCTATCGTTAGAAATGATAGTAGAACAATTATTTAAACACAACGCTTACTAACCCTATATATAACTATTTATCCTATATAATGATTTTCGGAAATTTAACTATTAACAAAATGACATAATGCCATCATCATAAATCATTCATTAATCAAAATTAAAAAAATTAATATCCCCCCCTCCAAACACAGGCATCTATTGATACAAGAAAAGCAAAAACACAACGGGTCATATGTTGGGCCCCCCAGTTCGACTCCTGTTCAGGGCGATGTCTTTTTTTCTCCTATACATAAAGTTCTAGTTTGAGCTTAATCGTGGGTGGCAGAAATTGTCATCTATAAAATTCTCCACAAAAAATAACAAAAAAATATACCCCAGTAGCTTTATGTGTTGATCATTTGACAAATGCGCTAACTGTGGGTAATGATACCTAAAAAAATACTGTGGCAAAAAAAAAATGGGGCCATCGATTTAAAAGGATTCGACTTTTCCAATTTCAAAGCACACTGAAAATGACCATTTCCATCATGGCGGCCATGCATCCTCGTTGCAAGACCGCTATCATGCCATTGGCGCCCGTTTTGGCGAGTCGTCAGGGCGTAATATGCATTGCTACCCTTTTCTCTTTAAGCTCTTATGAACGAATGACAATGCGTAGATAATTCTCTTATCTTTAGACTCCTACGAGCTAAAAACGGAAGACTCGAACTTGAATCAAAAGGCCTGCGTTCAGAAATTAATTTCAATGGTTTGTCTTACCAAAACGTCCCTTAACTAAAAAGTCCATCTTCCGACAATACAAAATTTAATTGGATTAATTCACTTTCTTCTCTTTCTCTAAATTTTCTCACAACGTTTTATTCAAGTTTAATGAAAGGAGAGAAAAAATACTCCGTCGCTTTCTTTTACAACTTTTCTAAATAAAAATGTTTGCTCGTTACAGATAAATTTAGTCGTTTCGCAACAAAGATTCACTTTATTCTCAGATCCAGTTTGCTACGCCATAGGAAAAAGTTACTCACGCTGTCATATAGAACTCAGATCCAGGGGTGATGTTCAGATCTAAGTTACCCATAAATTTAGACGTGTCGGGACATAGCTACACTTTAAGATCTAGTTTGATATGCAATAGGAGAGCTTTACTGACGTTGTCAAACGAACCTTCGATCTAGGAATGATGTCCGAATCTTGGTTACTAATACATTTAGACCTTTCAAAACAATACTTTACTTTAATTCAGGATCTAGTTTGGTATGCAGTAAGGGGGTTTTACAGACGTTGTCAAATAGAACTTTGATCTAGGAATGATGTCCGGATCTTAGTTATCAATACATTTAGATCTTCCGAAACAATGCTTTACTTTAATTCAGGATCTAGTTTGGTATGCAGTAAGGGGGTTTTACAGACGTTGTCAAATAGAACTTTGATCTAGGAATGATGTCCGGATCTTAGTTATCAATACATTTAGATCTTCCGAAACAATGCTTTACTTTAATTCAGGATCTAGTTTGGTATGCAGTAAGGGGGTTTTACAGACGTTGTCAAATAGAACTTTGATCTAGGAATGATGTCCGGATCTTAGTTATCAATACATTTAGATCTTCCGAAACAATGCTTTACTTTAATTCAGGATCTAGTTTGGTATGCAGTAAGGGGGTTTTACAGACGTTGTCAAATAGAACTTCGATCCAGGAGTGATATCGGGATCTTTCTTTGCATAAAAGACCATTTCGGCCTTTTTATTGTTCTTGCACCATCCCTGTCTGTACGTCTGATAGTCGGGACATTCAGTACCAATGAATTTACATTTGCTATTGTTAACGGACTCTTGAAAGATATCCATAGAGTGAAGATGGCTGCACGTTAGGGACTTTAATTTGGATGAACCTGAAGGAAAAAATAAAATATGTGTTTATCAGTAAAGACAATGTTATAGGCCTAACTACGGTTGTTAAAATGTTTTATTTCAACGTACGTTTTTAACGGACTTAGCCGTTTTCCTACAGGAATAATACTTGTATATAAATTTTTATCAGGAACGTTCCTGACGAAAGACGGCCAAGTCCGTCAGAAACGTACGTTGAAATAAAACGTTTTAACAACAGTACTTACGCTTATAACGTTGTTCTTTGCTTATAAATCTAATCTGCGTAATGCTGCGTCAAATTATCTTACATAAAAATATATATACGGGGTGATTCAAAAGTCAGTCCCCCCACTGTTAATTTTTTAGTGGGTTCAGGCAGATAAACGTCGTTTCGGGAAAGTTGCTTGTTGAAAAGGAAATAATTTTTGTTCTGTGTCGCGACTCACCCTCAGCACCAGGGGGCGCCCCACGGGGGCCAACTCCAAAATTTCAAATGGCAAATACGAACGAGTAATACCTTGTTTTAAAGGTCTCGTCGAGAAAAAAATAATGATATTTACAGTATGGCGCTATGACACCCATAGCACCAACGATGTGTCCGCAAAATTCAAAATCGACATTTATTCTCCTGGGTTTTGCTCATGCTAGTGAAGTCGTAGGCAAATAACGAAAATTGTAGAATGTAAAGCAATGTGTGTTCTATCAGTAACAATTTTAAATTTCGTATTAATCCAATATGTAAAGTTTCAAGGATCGTTTAAAAATATCAATATTTTAATCCTCAAAAACTCAAATAAAAATATTTCCATAGCAACAACAGTTTTTGAAATAAAAATATTTCCATAGCAACAATAGTTGTTTGAAATCACACACATGTCCTCATAATGTATTCCTTTTTATACGAACACACTTTGAAGAAATGGCTCGTCCACTCAGTCACCGAACGGATGTCATTCTTTTTCAACATAACAAGTTTCCAAGAAGGTGGATTGGCCGTCGTGGGTTTGTGGAATGGCCACCTCGTAGCCCAGATATGACACCCTTGGATTATTTCCTTTGGGGTCACTTGAAATCAATAGTTTACAAACCGCCACCTGAAATTATAAATATGCTGCGCCAAAGAATATGGGATGAGTGCCATAAAATTACTCCACACACTTTTCAAAAAGTCAGAGGAAGCTTTGAGACCCGGCTTTATATCTACCAAGAAGTGTAAGGCCTTCAATTTGAACAGCTACTTCATTAAAAGGTAACTTCTTTTCTTACTTTTTTTATATTTCTTTTATTTTTTAATATTTTATTGTTTTCTTTTTTAATATTTTCGAGTTTTTCAGGGTTAGAATATTGATATTTTTAAGCGATCCTTCAAACTTTGCACATTAAGCTAAGACAAAATCTAAAATGTTTACCGATAGAAAACACATTGCTTTACATTCTATAGTTTTCGGCATTTGCCTACGACCTTACTAGCGTGAGCAAAAGCCACGAGAATAAAGGTCGATTTTGAACTTTGTGGACACATAGTTGGTGCCATGGGCATCATAGCGCCATGCTGTAAACATCATTATTTTTTTTTTCTCGACGAGACCTTCAAAACAAGGTATAACTCGATTGGGGTTGCCATTTGAAATTGCCGAATTGCCCCCCGTGGGGCGCCCCCTGGTGCTGGGAGTGAGTCGCGACACAGGGCAGAAGTCAGTTCCTTTCCAAAAAAGCAACTTTCCCAAAAGGATGTTTATCTGTATGAACCCACCAAAAATTTAACGGGAAACTGACTTTTGAATCAGCCCGTATAGTTATAATAGAAATAAAGTTATATAAAAGTTAGAATATTCACAAGATTTATAAATTAATTCATTTCTTTACTATGAGAAATTCCATAAATTTGCAGCATTATGCTCTGTAAAATGCAAATTAAAAATAAACATTTGAATGAGAATTTATGCCCTTATAATTTACATATATTTATTGTTTATTATACAGTTTTAATATTAAGGGGCTATTGTTTAATTCCGTGATAAAGAAAGAAATTAAAAAATAGCCCTTAATGTTAAGGGGCTATTGTTTTATTGGAAAGATGCCGTATACTTAACATTAATGAGGTTGAAAAAAACTCTGAGTATCATAAAAGTAATATCCTACAGAAGCAGATGGGATTTTACGAATAGGCTAAATAGACTAAAGCATACGGCGATAAATTTTCAACGAAAAGTTTTGTGTTATTTTGAAGCGTTTTTAAAACAATATTCTAAATGAGTTTAAACATACTCATGCATCACAGTAACTACTGGACAGGCATACGAGTATTAAGTTCAGTTGACTATCCATTAGAAACATTCCATTATTCGGACCTCAAAGAAATGCCTCCTCTGGCAACGGATTTTCTATGGTCTTTAGTTTTTGTCCATTTTTTTTCTAACTTAATGTCTAATGCAGCTTCAAGTCTAAATTAGTAATTTTCAAAAACATTTCGGATCATTATTGTGCAACTTTTGTGATTGTTGCTTGTTTTTTATGATTTGCATTTCGTTTTCGGAAATATGATTTGGAATATATAATTTTATTTGCAAATTACATTTTATTTTAATAATATATATATAACTTTTATATATTTTTTCTCTACCTCCTTGACATCTAGCGCCTACCCTATGAAGTATCGACTTATCGGCACTCTACTGTATTTTGAAAAAATATTCTTAATAGATTGCTCTGTATTTAAAATTTACTTCTTGTGCCCTCCAGCAAAGACGTAAGTTGTATTCCTCCAATCATCAAATCGAATACCGCCCCTTCACAGCCAGGTTGCGAGTGACCGCCATTCACGTAAAAATCTATATGGCCAATAGGTTCATCTATACCCAAACCTGTACCAATGCAGAAAAAAGTTCATATATGTGCAGGCTCATTTTAGATCTATAATTCAAATTTTATGTCAAACACAATATGAAATTTTACCTTCTGTAATAACACTGGAAGCACCTGTATGAATGAC
>QLNU02014176.1:102650881-102673847 GCA_006491805.2 Dysdera silvatica | reverse complement strand
ACAAATCATACCATTTTTATTATTTCAAAGAATTCTTCAATAATTGCACGTTAGTAGACAGATACTGTTCTATAAACGGTTCACTTTGGACAATGTCTGTTTTAAATTTCTCCTTTTTTAAAAGATTATATTCGTGAAGTTCGTTCTTTTGAGAATGAGTTATGATTGTAATTTCTATAGAATGACTTACAATTATCATTTTTAAAAAATGACATGATTATCGCTTTTAAAGAGAGAATTACAAATGAGTATCGTTTGCGGAATGGGAATAAGAATAACAAATTCCGTCGCCATTTACTCACTCTCTGAATAGAAATGAAAATAACACTGGGTAACAATTAAAACGTTCCTCTTAATACTTTAATTATTTCTGGCTCAATTTTTCGCACCGATTACAAATCTGTAATTACTTTTTTGCAAATGTTAACGGTTCCTTAGTTATAACGATTTACTTTTTTTTGTGCATGTTTCAGTCTAAACCAATAGTATAAAACTTGCCAATTAAGCCACCAATTGCGAACTTTAAATGAGAACTAGTGGTTCGTTTTAAAATTATATATTAACACATTTTTTCTTTTTCAGTGGCAACGGCAAAAGTGATTTTACCATAACGACATGTTTTATAACATTTTTAGTTAGTTCGCTGTTTTTCGTTGATCTTATATGTAGTCTGTGTTTTTGAAACAGTTTTTTTTTTTTAGAACGTGTTTTGCTTTTTGAATATTTTTATTGTTTTTGCATGTGCATATAAAAATAAAATAAATAAATTAAATAAATAAATAAGGAAAATAAATTAAAGCTATTTCATTTTAGTAAAAAGCTTTTAAACTTCGTCTGCTGCGCTTCCTGCAAATCAACTTTGGGTGGATGGCTACGAGGATCTCGGAAATGCATTCTTTTTGCAGTTCCCAGAATTTGGAGAGAGCAAACGAACCACCATTACAAATGCTACTTTTGCGTTGTTCATTTGTCATCTTTGAAGAATCGTAAACATCGAAGCAGATTGCAGCATCCCGATATCCCATTATCCGGTGCTTTTGTTCCACATGGGTCAGATTGGCTTATTCCTGAGCCACCTGCCCTTGATACAGATAAATCTCCATTTCTGGGGCATGCACTCGTGAACGACGGTGTTCACGATTATGAATAATATGATTCCAGCAAGAAGCGTCGTTTTCCAACTAGAGATTATCTGAATGACCCAGTACGTGATCTAGGATTACCAAAATCGAAAGCAGAGCTCCTCGCATCCCGCCTACAAGAGTGGAATTTGCTGGATAGATGCTGATAAAATGACAGATAAAGGAAACAGAACATGGACTGCATTCAACATGTTATTTCTAATTTTCTTGGCAACCACAAGCTAGAAAACTACAAGGAACTGGTAAATGAACTACTTGACAGTTACTTGGAGTTTGGCTACAGTTAAGTAGTTAAGTAGTTACAGTGAAGTAGTTAAGTGGTTAAGTTACACCATTTACACTCTCATGTTGACCTCTTCCGTCCAAATCTTGGTGCTGTCAGTGTGGAGCATGGAGAACTGTTTCACGAGACATCTAGGTTATTGAGAAGCGGTACCAAGAAAGATGGGATAAAGCTTTTATGGGTAACTATATCTGGAGTTTAGTCCGTTGTGATGCATCGACTCACAGAAGACAAAAAAGCTCCGGTGAACCTTTCTGAACTTTTGAATTCTATTTTCAATCACATTAAAATTTATGTACATGTATGTTAATAACACTCTATGATACTTATAATTATATTGTAAACTATAAAGATATTTCATGTCATATAGTGGCATTTGCAGCTTCTCAAGGTAAATATACAGTATTTTCGTTCTCTATAAGTGACATATGTAGAAACACACTGTATATCTATCTTTATCTTCACAGCCGTTATAGATAGACAAATTCTTAAGTGATCTTCGGAATCAACATGCAAAATTGGTTCTCGAAACAGCAAAAAAATCCAATGGAACAGAACTTTCATAAAAATTTGTTACGTAGTGTTGCAATCATTCGTGTAAGTAACTGAGTTATAATTCTTTAAATAAATGAAATCATTCTTTTAAATAAATGAGGTCATTCTTTTAAATAAATGAAGTCATCCTTTTAAATAAATGAGTTACCGTTATTTTGACTAAATTACTTAGCCTTCTAAATAAATGGATAATCAACCTTTTAATGAATTATATCCCGTTATTCTCTGTAAATACGAAATTAGGTAATGGAAAACAAACTTTACCTCCAATGCCGCTAAAATATCTGGTGTGAATTCCACTTGGTACCCTGGTATGCAAATTAGCAGATCCTGATCCTTTTTATAGGGTGCCTGGGTGAAGGACTCGTCATTTGGCTCAATAAGTACCCTCCCGTGCTTAGAAAGATAGAGGTAGAATTTGGTGGTCATGTCCTTCAAGTCAAAAGGAAGAAAGCTGAAGGGTCGAAAGAAGGGGTGAAAAAATGGAGGTCCATTGTAGAAGCACCCTAGGCCTTCCAAACACTTCTCCCTAAATTCAACTGTAAAGAACAAAAACTGCTCAGATGTATGACACAATTTCCAATAAATTATGAATTTAGTTATTGATAAATTCAAGGCAGACACCGAAGAGTCTGCACAATGTAATGCAATTTTATTTAGGCGGAATCATGTTATGTTGTAAATCGTATGTAAAAAACACCATTACGGTGTGTTTTTACATATGGTTTACAACATAACATCATACGCGATAATTCCGACACCCACGTTTATTAGCTCAAACTAGAGCTTTTGGTTATAGGAGAAAAAGGGGGCATCGTCCACGACACAAAGTCGAACTAGGGTCTCTCCATTGATCCCAGAGAACCTTAACCACTAGGCTATCGAGGACGGGGAACGAAGCTCCTTTTCCCCGTGTATATGTACAGTAGCGCTCATAAGTATTTTGACAAACAGTTTTTGTTCGCTAGCGCAATCTATATTAAAGCATTCACTTGATTAGCGATATGTCGTGATTCACTGCAGAGTTGCACATATTTTTAGAATGTGCAACTCTGCAGTGAATCACGGGCAGAGCTGCGCAAGTAATTACCGTCTCTTACAGTTGGACTAAGAAAATTCGATGTTCAAAGGTATTTTGACATGCTAATTAGTAATTTGTTTTCGTAGATATACTTAATTAAATAATGTGTTATATTTTGCAAACAGCCTTCTATTAGTCATTTTGATTGTGACGGCATGCCTTGCGGCTTTAAGAGAAGTTTGCTCTAAGGCAAGTGTAGCTCGTGATTTTAATCTATCCAAACATTTTCAATAAGTGGGGGGGGGGGACTGTTTCCAATAATTTTATGTCCAGATGGCTAAGAAAATCGTTCAGCAGGACTGATAAAATACTCAGAAGGGAATCTGTAGCTAATCCCCGTCTAACTGCTGTAGACATAAAAGATGATTTACAGGAAAATTATAAAGTTAAAGTGCAGGTTTCCACCATTAAAAGACGTCTAAATGAAGTAAATTTAAATGGCCGCCGGTCAAGCAAGAAGCCTCTTATATCTAAAAAGAATAGAAAGGCTCGACTTAGCTTTGCCCAAAAATATCGAAACTGGACTACTAAGAACTGGTCGTCTGTCCTCTGGAGTGATGAAATCAAGTTTAATCTTTTCTCATTTGATGGAATTCAGTATGTTCGGCGCCTTCCAAACAAAAGAAACGCTGTCAATTGTCAAGTTCCAACCAAAAAGCATGGTGGAGGAAGGTTATGGTATGGGGTTGTTTCTCCCGCCACGTGGTAGGACCTCCAATTCGTGTTAATGGAAACATGGATGGCTTGAAATATTGTGATATACTTAAAAATCATATGCTACCCCATACCAAGAAGGAAATCCGCGGTCCTTGGATTTCCCAACGTGACCCAAAACATGCATCTCGAGATGTAAAAAGCTTTTTGAAGCAGAAGAAAGTGCAAGTGTTTGATTGGCCTAATTAAAGCCCAGATTTAAACCCAATCGAGCACATGTGGTCAGAACTAGACAAACGTGTCAGACGCCAAAACTACACAAATAGGGACACTTTTTTTTATGCACTGTGCTGTGAGCGAAAAAAATTATTTTCAAGAGCGCATTGTACATTCAATAGGCACAATGACGAAAAGATGCAAAGCTGTTATTGCTTCCAGTGGCTATCTAACCAAATATTAAGCACCAAAATGTTTTTCACTTTTAAGTCATTAATTAAAACAAGAGTGAACTATAAAAATAACATTTGTCAATACGTTTAGGTCCCACCGAACGCAGAAATATTTATTTTCTTTCGAACGTTTCACCATCTAATCACGCCATAACATCGGCGCTGGTATCACTACGCCAATAAACGTTGATTTATATTGTTGTTTAATTTAATCTGCGTAGTGTTCGATTTATATAAATACATATGCTGCAACGGGCATTTCGATCAATTTAATACCGGTATCTTTGCAATTTGGTTTAAAAAGTAGTCCATGTACTACACCATTCTGCGAAATAACTGGCAACAGTATATATACGTTCGTAAAGAGATTAGATATTGTCGTTCGTAGCTCAGTAGGTAGAGCCTCCGCCCGGCAAGTGGAAGGTCGTGGGTTCAGGTCCCACCGAACGCAGAAATATTTATTTTCTTTCGAACGTTTCACCATCTAATCACGCCATAACATCTGCGCTGGTATCACTACGCCAATAAACGTTGATTAATATTGTTGTTTGATTTGTCAAAATACTTATGATCCACAAGATTTCGATTAAATCTAATTTCTATTATTACAATTTTTGAAGTAAATGCTGTTTTATACATTTTTAAATATATATTCATTTACTCTTAAGACATTGTATGTTCAGTTGGAATAAAACACAGTTGGAGAAAATAAAATAATTGAACAAAACTCTATGCAAAATACTTATGAGCGCTTCTGTAGGTTGCAAGATATTATCCCTTCTTTCAGGGATAACGCAATTACTACATAGTGATCAACACAGAAAAGCCTCCAGGGAGAGTTTTTTGTTTTTTCGTGGGGGAATAATTACACATGATAATTCCGACACCCACGTCGTTTTAGCTCAAACTAGAGTATTTTTTTATGGGAGAAAAAGTAATATAACCTATAACAAAAATCTCTAGTTTGAGCTAAAAAAAGTAGGTGCCGGAATTATCACGTATAATTATTCCGCTCGAAAAAACGTAAAAAACTCACCATGCAGGCTTTTCTGTGTTGTAGCAATTGTGTTATCCCTGTGGTAATTGTATTATCCCTGAGAAGTGGGGAATAATATATTACAACAGCATAACATCATTTCAAAATAGTATTCAACGTGTGAAGAAAACAAAATATAAGTCTCAGGAGGTGAATAATAAAATGAGAATCATTTCTTAATGTGAATAAGCATGGTGTCACTTTCGTTGAAAGAAAATGCATATAATTCGTATTTTTATGCTTATAATAATGCCTATACTTGTTCAAAGGATTCAGGAAAGAAGGCATGTTAAAGGTAACACGTATAGAGTGAACGTAATTCACAGTAAGCGTGTTCACATTTGAATCGGAAGTTGTAAAAAGGAGTATGTGCCATTTATTTTATACATAACATGTCCCCCTTTTTACAACTTCCTATTCATTTACTGGGTTCTATTCTGCATTACATGATTACATGATTAAAACTAAGTCAACGACAATTAAGAATAAAATAACAAATAAAAATTTAAAGTTCTGTAAGAAACAAATTCTGTAAAAAACATTAGCATCTTGAGAAGCAGCCATTAAAATTATATTGAACGCAAACGTTTCGAAACTATGACAGCTTCATCTTCAGAAAAGTACGAAAATTGGTGAAATGCTGGAATATTATTAATTCAATTATATAATATTATTATTATTGTTATTATTATTATATAATATTCCAGAATTTCAACAATTTTCGCACTGAAGATGAAGCTGCGATAGCTTCGAAACGTTTGCCTTCAACTTGTTCTATGTAGTTTTAATGGCTGCTTCTCAAGATGCTAATGTATTTATTTATTCTGTAAGAAGTTTACTCTTTTACGTACTTTGCTCTAGCTAGCTATACGCTTATCCATTTAAGCAGAGATGTTTAAAATCGAAATGCATTTCCACATCAAATCAAAAAATGCAATGTATACAACTCAACGACTGTTCACAATATGTAATCCTGCAACGTATAAGTAAACTATTATTATTATTATTATTATTATTACATGTAGGGGACCCCCTTTTCCCATTCCCGCCAGGAAAGAGATCCAACTCATAAATTGTCGATTTTCTGATTATGTAACCATTTTATGGAACTTTATAAAATTTTATAAAAATTTCATGGAATTCTATAGAAATTTCATGAAATTTTATGGATTCGTAGATATTTTGTAGAAGTTTCATTGAATTTTATAGAAATTTCATCGAATTTTATAGAAGCTTCGGTGCTCTTTTATAATACGGTAACTCCTCCCGTTTTGGCTATTTTTTGTTTACATGCATTTATTTTACTTTGTTTTCTTCTACTTTTTTTAATGTTATCTTTTTTTTTAGGTCTAATTTCATAGTTTTGATTAAAAAATAACCACAGAACTCCAAAGCGCTGGCGAGGGAACCTTCCTCATTGATGGACCAGGAAACTCATAGCGTACCCCCCATGTCCTTTTTAATTCCGGTTTACTCTTACTTTTTATCTTTTTCTGTAATTCCGTAGTGTTAATTAAAAAAATAACCACGGAGCTCAGCGACGGCCTCTCCTCATTGACGGACCGCGAAACTCCTAGCGGCGTCCTGCATCCTTTGATTCCGGTTTTTTCCTTTTTCAATACTACAAGTTTTTTTTTTAATAATTTAAATACAACTTTTTTAAAATTTAAATACAACTTCATTTTTTTAATTTAAGTACAACTTCTTTTTTTAAAATTTAAATACAACTTCTTTTTTTTTAATTTAAATACAACTTCGTTTTTTTCTTCCAAATTTAAAATCAACTTTTTTTTTTCTTGCAAATTTAAAATCAACTTTTTATTTATTTTTTTATTTTTTTTACTTAGGAACGAAATACTCGCCAAAACAAAGGTGGTTACCGTATTATAAAAGCACATTTTTTTCTAATTTAAATACAACTTCGGTTTTTTTTTCCCAAATTTAAATACAACTTTTTTGTTTTTACTTAGGAACGAAACACTCACCAAAACGAAAGTAGTTACCATATTGTAAAAAAGCAACGAAGTTTTATTGAACTTTATAGAAGTTCTATTGAATTTTATAGAAGTTCCATTGAATTTTATAGAAGTTCCATACATATAGTTCAAAATTTACTCGAGGAACATAATTTCATATCTCTGCTTACCAAAGTTTACTGCAGTGTGGTGAAATTTCCTTTCACCACTTGTAAAAACAACTGTTTTCAAATTACGGTAAATTCTCGCAATAACGCCATTTTAATTTCTTACTTTCTATTTAACGGCGGTAGGTAGCGGTTCCTGCAGATGTTTATGGAATTACACTCATCCTAATTAACGTTTTTTTCTGTTCATTCTTCATTACTTAAAGGCTCTTAATGGGAAAGATAGTACACGTACTTTTCATTTTGAATATGTGATACTTGCATAAGAAATTGACTCACGGTTATCAATGATGTCTCTTACAGTGGGAAAAAAGAGTTGAGAGTCTTTAATGGCGTCATCCATGAATTTTATGCCAGGGATTAAATCTTCCAGGATTTCTCTTTCTTCTCCTGACGCACTCATCACAAACCATCCAATAGATAGGGAAACACAAACAATGCTTTGTATGGAAGCCATTGTAGAAATTAATCTCACTACAGACACCAGCGTAGTCAAGGGATTATAATGAGAGGTAATATCCCAGGTGTTGAATTGTCATGTCCACGTATCAGCTAAGGCTATGATACTAAGGATGTTCAAGCAAGGACTGATCAATTTATACATTTATACCCTAATTTGAAATGTGTCGTCCTTGTTATGCGCAGTTCCCGCATAGTTTTCCATCCTCACATCACGAAGCATTATCAAAATGGACTTAGCTGTAGAAATACACGGTTATCTTCCAAAATGTCTGCATATTTAAAGATGCTGTAATGCGATTTAGATAGTAATTCCAAATCATATTAAGTTATCGATAAATTCAAACTTTTTGATAGCCATTTGTGTGGGCTGCATTTTTTTTATTACCAAATAATATTACGTGCAATTAAAATTACATGAATTGCTTGATATTTCGTCATATAGCATCATATTACATGACATTAGTAACGCAGTATAAAAACTCTCTTAACGGATACCTCGCAAATGAGGTCAGAGAAAATTTTCCCGGAAAGAAACGTTTTTCTCAATGCTACGACTCTTATAGGACAAATTTTTCTGTCCTCTAATGAGGTTGGTTTTACTGCCTTATATAATATTAATATAACATTATATATTACATTGCATTAATAGCATTCTATTATATTAATAACATTTCATTACTTTAGTTACATTACATTGCTTAATAGCATTTCATTACATTCAAAACATTACATTTCATTTTAGTAGATACCACTACCTATATTATATTTCAATACATAACGTTACATGACAGCATTTGTTACATTTCATTATTTAGCATTACGTGGCATCATGTGTTATATTTCATTAGTTGACATGCATTCAAAGATCCAAATCCACATATTTACTGAACAGTTTACAAATAAAGCATTAATTTAATCACACCAGCAATATAGGGTTTTCAAAATTATTGGGGGAGGGGTTCGAGCTTTAGAGGCCCATACATAGCTCTATGCCTATGCACACCACGCTGAAATATGCCTATTCTTGTTCGGTCACCGAAGTTAATGTAGCATCTGACACCCTCAACACAAAAACGAAAACAAATGTAGAACATGAAGTAGTGCTGGATCACTATCGTATTCCACTATTGCTGATAGCACAAAACGGTTTGTGCTGTTCTTACGCCAAAAAAAAAAAATCCAACCAACCACATTATTAAGATTGATTAGTGGTATAGCACTACGCAGTATAAATAAATGAATTTAAGAAGAACAATGTTTTATGCGTAGGATTAAATTTTGATCTCATTAATCGACGTACGTTTCTGACGGGCGTTGACGAGGGACAGCCAACGCCCGACAAAAGCGTACATTAATGTAATCACATTAATCGACGTATGTTTCTGACGGGCGTTGATGAGGGACGGCCAACGCCCGACAGAAGCGTACGCTGATTAATGTAATCGCATTAATCGACGTACGTTTCTGAAGGGCGTTGACGAGGGATGGCCAACGCCCGACAGAAGCGTATATTAATGTAATCACATTAATCGACGTATGTTTCTGACGGGCGTTGATGAAGGACGGCCAACGCCCGACAGAAGCGTACATTAATGTGTTTAATTTTATGTTTCTTTGTTTGTGGTTTTACGGCTCAAGGTCTGCAATGGTCATGCTGTGCCGGGACCTACTGTTTTCAGGCAGAGCTTGATGACAAACATTTCTTTTCTTTTGTACGTTTCATCATCTAACCACGCCATAACGTCGGCGCCGGTATCACTACGCCAAAAAAACGTTGATTAAAATTGTTGTTTAAGCCTAAAAATATTTACTGTGTGTCTACGAAGTGTTCTGAAAAGTTAATGTATAGTCAGTGTAAAGTTATCGTATTGTTAGCGTATAGTTAATGTAAAGTTGTTATATACTTAGTGCAAATTTAGTTTAATATAAAGTTAATTCCATTAATCATATTAAGAATTCCGCACAATTAACTTAATTAATAGGTAACTTTAATAATTAAATTTTAAGAAGACTCAAATATTTATCGACCTCCTGTATTCCTAACTTTTATTGCTATATAGAACTGTCACCCTACAAAAATTTTCAAATCAGAAATAAAAATAAATTATATCTATAATTTCGAATGTAACTCTATTGTATCAATATTTCATATTTTTGCGCATTTTACAACTTAATGTATTATTTGAATTAATCTCCGATAACCTTTCTCTGGGCCAAATCAGGTGATTACCCCG
Source organism: Dysdera silvatica (assembly GCA_006491805.2). Taxonomy (NCBI): domain Eukaryota; kingdom Metazoa; phylum Arthropoda; class Arachnida; order Araneae; family Dysderidae; genus Dysdera; species Dysdera silvatica. Next base: position 102,663,808 of record QLNU02014176.1, on the reverse strand, counting down.
AGTTATTAAAGTGCATGAAGTTAAATTATAAATATACTGAAAGATATTTTTGTTCTCAGCTGTCTAATACGCAAATCACGCAGAAAGGGTTTAAACAAAGATATAAGCAATAAAAAAAAAATCTTCACTATGTAAACGTATACCATTTGACGTCAGACAACTGACAATCTGATGTTATAATCAGCATTATCTTACTAAAGCATGCACATTCATGCTGTTTTTCGAAAGGTCAGGCTATTTGAACATTGTCGAAACATGCCTCTCTTAGTCCAGTGGTTCCCAGTTGGTGGTCCGCGAAGGAGTTCCATATAGTCCGCGATATAAATTATTTAAAAAAAATAATTATAAAACTTAATATTATCAAATATTAAAAATATAAAAATGAAGCTGGTGATGTATTTGTAGTATTTTGCCCCCCACCCCCACCTCGAAAGAAAGCTGGTTACGTTTTTGCACATAGGGACTTTCTGGTGAAATGTAGAGACTTTCTATTGCTGCTACTAGGGATTTCACCTTGACAGCACTGTTTTGTTTGGCTTCACTGTTGGCAACACTGCTTTGTTTACTTCTATACATTTACATCTTTCCCACAAAAAAAGCCCCGATTCCCTTTTTTATTAAGGTCTTGCAGTCAACTCGTGTAGGGACGGATTTAAAGGTCATTCGGGGGGCGATTAATGACTTGAGTTTTGAAAATGATACCTCATTGGACCTTTACCTTGCATCTTTTCAATGTTAAATTTTCATTCAAGGGATGATACTCCCGCCCTCTTAAATCGGCCCCTGAACTTGTGAGAATTTTTTGAAGTGGTCGCTGGTAAAATTAAAGTGAAAAAGTGGTTCGCGGCATAAATTGAGTTTGGAACTACTGACTTAATCCCACCCGTTAGCGACTTGATTGTACTACCATCCGCACCGCCTCTTCTGTTCCTTCTTCTTTGCCATATTTTATATGCTTTGCTGAGAAAAAAAAAATATAGTCGAAACCCTCATAAGCGCATTATCTACACTGCAATAAGATTCGGTGCAGTTAAACGATTTGGACACTTCAGCAGACTTCTCTAAACTGCTACGTATAAAGTAATTTTGCGCTATATTTGTATGGTACTTTGTGTTATGGAATTGTACACAGTGGCGCAGGTATGATCGCCCATATGAGTACTTCAATATGGGGGGGGGGGCTGAGAAAAATTATTACCTCCTTCTCAAGGCTGTCAAACATTTTAGTGAATGTACAAGATACTGAAATTCTACAAAAATAACCGACACTGCTCATCGGAGGTGACGGCGTGAAAATATTGAGGAGAACAATACACCTTTAAAAGGCATTTTGTTTGAGATTGAAGGGGAATATGGAACCCTATGACAACATTGGGGGGACGGGGGGACCCCCCTCCCACTAACGGCGCCCGTGATACTGCTTGACAAGTAGTAGTGAACTAAGAAGTACCTGATTTTAAAATGTGACCGTACAACTTTTGAAAGTAAATACGCAACATAATAGGGCAAATCAAATTTTTAAAAGGCTGGGGGCTCGATTCCCCACCTCTGCGCCCATGGACGCGGAAAGGCATAAAGCCCCATTACACACTAATAAGTTTTGAATGCTATTGATTGTGTATTCCTTTTTCTGGGGTATAAACTGTTTACAGTATTCCTTTTAGTAATTACGCAGTACCATTACTTTACTCATAGAAACAAGAAGTTCAATAGCAATACGAGGCGCGTTTGTAAAGTGAGTACCGTTTTGAAATAAAATAAAAAAAGGACGATATTTTTAACAACTTTATTTTTACATGAAAGCCTTGACTTTAATCTGCTTTTCAACATAATTTCCACTTCTATTAAGACTCTCGTCGTATCGTATGACCAGCTTAGAAATCTGCCGCCTAATTCTTTAACCATACCTGACGTTTTGACATCGTCCTCGTAGCGCTGACCGGCAAAGTGCTTCTTTAATTCAAGAACAAATGGTAGTCAGTAGGTGCTAGGCATGAGATAATGATTAAATCGTATAGCGTCTGTCTTCTCAAATTTTTTCATCAACTTTTTGCACCAGATCATCATCATCATGACAGACGGTCGCCCACTCGTTCCTCATCGTGCACGTTTGTACGGCCATCTTTAAATGCTCTACACCAGTGGTTCCCAAATTTTTTCAAGCCGTAACCCACTTTTATAGTGACCTAAAGATCCGCGCATCCCACAGTTATTCATGACACCCAAAACTCATTAAATACAAAATTATATATATTACATTAATTATGTACATTATATTAATTATATATATTGCATTAGTTATGTACAGTGGTCCCATTTTTATTACATTTATTACAGTTTTATTACATTATGTACAGTGGAGTCCATTTTCAAATTGCCCCCCCCCCCCTAACGATCAAATTGGCCCCACGTTGGGAAACGATGCTCTACACCATTTTCTTACCATTCCATCGCTCATAGCGCTTTCTCCATGCACTTCACTAATCTGCCGATGAATTTCGGCAGCTTTCACGTATCTTGCATTTAAGAAACGAATGACAGCGCGTATTTCACAATCGACGGCAATTTTAATGAACTGAGCCATATTAAACACGTATAAATAAACGTTAACGCAAGCGAAATCTTAATAGCATTTGTTGATAGCCAACAGATGAACTTACGTTGCGAGCATGCGCAGAACGGCGACGGCAAAGCTTCATCGGCAATATTTCAGAACGATACTTACTTCACAAACGCGCTTCATACATAAATATTGCTATTAAAGAATTTAAAATATCGAAATTTTGATTAAACTTCTACTGAGGTAAGTTTTCTCTCTTTTTTTTTTTTTCTTTTTTTTAATTTTTTTTATCTGCTATGACTGAAGTAAATGCAATATGGACATAAACTTAAAAATCATTCGCAATCGAAAATGTTTCCTGATCAACAACTCCTTGTAAATGAATTCAATTGTATAAAAGAACGGCCAACTAGATTACTAGTCGTAATCTAGTTGGCCGTTCTTTTATTACTAGTCGTATTGATTACTACTTTGATTACTAGTCGTAATCTAGTCGATTAGTAGTAATCTAGTTGGCCGTGATAAAAGTATAAGATACAAAGGAGTCACGTGACTTACTTCCCATGCAATATCCGGATTTCCGATTTGGATACGAACGACGTTTTCGTCGAAGCATAAGCAGATCTCTCAAACTTTTTTTTTTTTTTTTTGTATTTATTAGATGACAATTTCATAATAAAAAAATTACAAAATGTGCGCACTTATTTCGTTTGTGCAGTTAAGTGAGTTTAGATAACATTAAAAAGCTAATACAGTTGTTTAAACTTTATGCGATTTGTGTTGCTATGCGGTGTGCACGTATACGGGTTCGACTGTTATTCTTACCTGCACTAATTTTTAGAGCGATTAGCTTCCGTTTTCAGTTCAAAAAATCTGTCTATAAACGTCATGAAAATACTTTATTATTTAAAATCTGAACTTGCGTGAAATATGTACTTTCAATGTGTATCCAAAAAAATAAACATTGATCTTCCCGTGTACGTCAATATTTTATGAGATAAAAACATTTAGGATTATTTACGGTGACTTACTAAGCGCCATAGTCAGACTGGAGCCAGAGGGGTAAGCCCACTCTGGAAAGTACTTTTTTTCAAAATAAATTATTTAAAATTTTATTTTAATTATTTTTTTGTTTTGCATAAAATTGTAAACGACAATAGAAATTGTTCTTTGATGTTAAAAGTGAGGAGTCTGGTATTAAAAACGGACAATATTTTTTCGAAATTGAGTTATTGATGCATTCTTATTGGATTTTTCACGCTGAATTCAAATCCAAGACCCTTTGGTTTCAAAAACCGCCAGAACATGAAGAAAGTCGCATTCAAAGATGGGCCAAGGTTTCAGAAATGGACAGCTCCAACGTGATTTTGCTTCAAGACAAATATAATATATATATATATATATACCATAATACATATAGTATATATAAATAAATGTTTTGTTCCATAATAAATATATTCACATTTTCATTATTTAAAGTCATTTCTGAGGCTCTAAAGGAAGTTGAGAAAAAATTTCAAGGCTACGGATGAAAAAAGCAATGAGTTATAGATTTTCGGCTCTCCTGAAAAAATTTTCAAAATGGAGTTGTCAGTTTTTGCTACTAAACTCCTCAAAGGTATCGAAAACAGGTTTTACTTTAAATCCTGTGTACATCGTGTTTTTTACAGATGTTTGAATCCCCATCTACTATATAGTATAGATGGAGAAATCGTAAATTTTGGTTTTCATTACAAATTTAAAATTTATGTTCAGAAATTTATTCACTAATGTTAGATTTATTAGTCTGCTTTGATATTCAGTATTATTAAATATATTGACAGAATACATCAAAACATTAAGGAATTCTAGGCAAAACCAGTAATTTACTGAGCCCCCCACCCCTGGTAACTTTCAATCTCTTCCTGTAAAAAGCTGCTAGCTACGGCCCTGATGTAGTCAATACAATATCTAAGTGTTGAAATAAATGTTATTCATGTGCTGATCATGAAAACTCATAAAATGTTTTACTTTATACTATAATAAAGGCTAAGTCTATGTCAAACAGCGAGTGGCATTAGAATACCCCCTCTCTAACTGAAATTATCTATAATATTACAGTATGCAGTATTGTAATTTCTGAGTAGGATGAAGAAACATGCATGCCCGTATACAGAGTGGGGAGGATCTTAGGGACTGGCCCCGCCCCGAAACTAAATGTTAATGGGACTTGCCTACGGCCTTACATGCTATCATTATATCGAGAAATGCTGTAGAAATTTTTGAAAATTAAATTCTGGCTTGGGAAGGAGGTAAGCATATGTAAACACAATCATTAAAAAGTAACATCGAAACAAGAGCAATCAGAGATCTTAGATAGTGCTTTTAAACTAGTTTTCCCCCTGTTTCAAGAGTGAGATTTCCATTTGATAATCGATCATTAAATTCTGGATAAAAGGTAAAGAATTCTTCCTTCAGCTCTAAACGCTTTAGCGCTGATAAAAAAAAAAACTATCGAATTTAAGAAAATATACTTTTTTTTTTCATATTTAGAACGTCGGTTGTTAATTACACATACTTTACAACTGCATGTCAATTTTTATCCAATTAGGGTTTGAAACAAAATTTTCCTGATTTACAAGCACATTGAATTGAAAATTTTAATTTTGCAGAATTTCATCTTTTACATTAATTTTATAAGTGAAAATTTAGGACAATCTGATAATATATAGGTATTTATAAAATTTCATTCTTAAAATTATAACAAATAATTTGCACACCAAAATTGTGTTACACTCCTTTAAGTGTTAACGTGAGTTTTTTCGTTGTTTATAGCGTTATTCTATTACATAAGTTTTTTATACCCATCCACAGCCATATTCAACACTGATAATCGTTTTGATAATCTGCTCTTTCATTCGAGACTCCTAAAACTTATGTACATACATTTTTTAATTAAAAAATATAATATTTCAACACTGACTTCATCGATCGAAACGGTTTTATACTTCTTTCTTTCTTTTATAGAGAGGTTTCAGTTTGCTTGCTTGGTTGCTTTTTTTAAGGCTCTTGGAAAAGAGGGCCGGCTCATAGGCGCCATTTTCCTCGCCATCCTATCACGTGATCACATTCACTGTTGTATTAAATTTGAGTGATTTACAAGCGTGTTATTTTTAATAAAATAGGGTGAAATGGACGAGTGTTCCACTGGGAATTGTTCTAATCATTCGAGGAATAAACATAGAATGTTTGCAGCGTAAAGTTTGTTTTGATTATTTACATTATAGTTTTGCATTAATCGGAAACTAAGTTACGGTTGCAAATTGTATTTATTGACGACATCTTAAAAGTTGCGCCAATGTTTACATTCGTCGGGTAATTGCGAATTGTTGATTATTTTTATGCCAAAATAGCGATCATCGTTCCAAAGTTAAATACCTTCATCGCCAAGGTCTATGAAACCGGAAGTGTGCAGGAAAATGGCGCTTGATGTTCCGGCCTATCATTCTAGGGGGTCTTTTTTTTTTTTTAGTGACGTAACCAATTCCATTCCATTTAGAACTTTTATGCATAAATTTGTATTTATGTAAAATGAACTTTTATTATATATATTTATATGTATATATATATTTTTTTTCAGAATTAATTTGTTGGTTTATTTGTTTTCAACCACTAGCAGCCCGTAATTTATAAAATTGTAATCGAAGGCTTCGCTTAGAAGTAATTAGTAAAAGCTAGGGTATAATCATTACAACTTAAAAAGGGAGGAATTAAACATTCAATTCTGTGCTTTACTCGTTTTTTTTTGGTTTTTTTGGTTTTTTTTACTTAAAACTTTTACAGTTTTTCCAGTTATGTCGAAGAAAATCACAGCTTCAGTTAAAACGGCGATTTTGTAAAGACCAAACTCAAACTCCAAAAAGGAATAAACAAAATAAAAGCGAAAATTAAATTAGTGAGTTTAGAACTGAAAGCAGAGAAAACGAGTTATTTACAAAAAACATCGCAACGTAGCGCGAACTACATTTTCTTCATCAAGCGAAATTGTGCAACTATAAATATGTACTTCACTTCCATTTTAAATGTCAGTCTTCCAAATTTAAGTTCTTTTGAACCCTTTTCACATTTCATCCGCATTATATAAAGTCGAAAAAATATAAGTTTATTACGCATTATTATAATTGTAATTAGTGCTATAATTATAATGATTATTATAGTTAGTATCACGTTCGGGTCACCAATTGGAGAAATATGTTTTGAGGAAATGGAGTAATTTCATCCAGTTGAAAAGATATTTATTGGTACTTTAAATGTTTAGGTTAATTCAATAATTCGCCAAAAGATAAATTAATTCAATGCATAATTAAAGAAATTTAATACGCCTTTTTGGGGTGGAGCCTCTGTGATACTTGTACACACGTCGATGGTAAATTAACGACTGATTTGGTTTTAAAATTCAGGAAACAATCACATATACTGTTGCCAAATATAAAAAGTGAATTTATAAATATACAATGTTTCTGTTGCCAGATACGAAAAGTAAAATTACGTACATTTAGAAAACATAATGTAAAAAGAAACCATTTGGCATTTTGCCAATTTTAGGAATTAAACTTAAGTTTCCTTTCCTTGCATTTCTAAGTGGCAACAGTTAAGAAAGCCTGCGAAGTGAACATGGTGTTTCTATTGTGGGAGCCCGCAAAGTAACCCTGTGTAATCAGAAATATATAAAGTACTTAAACTTTCATATGAATCAAGTTAAGTGCACGGGTGTGTTAGTCCATGTTGTTTATGGCGTTTAACAGGTCTTGCATTATAAATTCACTTGTGATATTATTTATTTATATATTTATTTTGAAAGGCCTGTATGCAGCTTTGCATAGAGATAGCTGTACTACCTCATATATATGCATGACAAATGGTTTATAGTGCAAAATATAAGTGGAACTATTTTTTATTTGAATAAAGTACGCTTCTATAAAAATCTATACAACCAATCCCTAAAATTACGATATTGTAGTCGATATCTGTTCCATACCAAAGCTTTGCAAACGACAAGCATGCCAGAATTCGAAGTATCTGCTATATCTCTATGAAATTCTGCAAACAATTTCACAGATTTTACAAGTTTAGTGTACATGTTGATGCTGTAACGAAAGCTTGTATAATTTTCATGCATGAAGCATTTGGCACACAGCAAATAGTAAACTCTCAATTTTGAAATACTCATTTTCTAACCAAGATATCCATTAATACTTTCTTGGGAGACCAAAGGGTCTAAACACGTTGGGGTCTTTTCCACTTCGTCCCCACTTGTTTGCGAATTGATCGGCCAAACTGTCTTCAGCACCTCTTCCACTCACCTTACCTTGCCACATTTCGCGTGCATTACTGAAAAAAATCAAATAAATCATCATTACTCTACTTGCATCACAAACCACTGTATTTCTCGCCATAAAAGTAAGTTTGATTCGCTTTAAATGTGGGAAACGATTAATATACGAAACAATGAAGACACATAATAATTTACAAATGAATTGAAAAGCACTAAACAATTAAATCACAACATAATTCACAAAACAGTTAATGCACAAGACAATGTAATGGATAATTATGGCACAAACAATGTACCAGAGAATTATTACACAAAGCGATTAATGTACAAAACAATTACTAATAACAAGTGATGATTGTGAAAGTGTAACAAGCACACGTATAAAAGAAGTATAAAAGAGACCCTTAAATTCAAGAGCTTGGGTTTCCTATACTGTACAGTTAACGACCAAACACCCAGTCTTCTTGAGAATTCGAAGAAAAACTAATTTCCAGACTTTTGTGAGAGGAGGCGCTTATTGGCACATGGTGACTGCAGAAGCATAATGACAACACGGACGCCATTTTGAAATGCTTACACTCCGTTTGACAAATGAAGCCTTCTATATTTGTTAAAGAATAAGCCAACCAAATTTGACCATATATTTAATTATTGAAACCTATGTTATATATTGAAGTATTCAAACCTATGTTATATATTGAAGTATTCAAACCTATGTTATATATTGAAGTATTCAAACCTATGTTATATATTGAAGTATTCAAACCTATGTTATATATTGAAGCGCTCATATCTATAATATATATTGAAGTATTTAAACCTATGTTATATATTGAAGTGTTCAGATCTATACTATATATTTAAGTGTTCCAATCTATAATATATCATCATCATCATATTCAACCATTATCTATCCACTGCTGGATGAAGGTCTCTCCAAATGCTTTCCACACAAGTCTATCCTGGGCCATTCGTTTCCACGTCACCCCAACCTGTTTTCTTATTTCATCCACCCATCTAGTTTATATTTAGTAAGCCATCACAAGCTTTTAAGATAGACTAAATTGCTACAAATATGTAATATTAGTGATATTGTCCTCACGGTTCAGAAAGCTTTGCGTTTTGGTTTTACGGCTCAAAGACTACAGTGGTCATGCTGCGCCGGGACCTACTGTTTTCCGAGGAATCCGAACCTCTTAAGGCCTAGGGAACCAAACCCCGGACTACAGTGAGCAGTGCGATCTTTATGAGATCTCTGAGTAAGCGTTCTTTTTGCACTGCTGGGAGTCGAACCCGGATTAGCGGCGCACTAGGAGAACGCGTTACCACACTGCGCCACCGCAGGGCCGGTTCAGAAAGGGTGAGCTCTACTTCGTAAAAATACAATAGTACCTCGGTTCTCGTCGTTAATTGATCCCAGATGACACGACGAGACGCGAACAAATTTTTCTCATAAGGAGCAATGTTAATTGAAATAATCTGTTTCTGAGCAACAAAAATTTCATAGTATTTTACTTCGTGATTTATACATTTATGGGGCTGTTGTTTCATATAAAACTTTGAAACTAAACAGACAAAAAGAACAATTATGTGCGTACTAGATCAAATTACAGTAGTTATGACCGCTACTTGGGAGGGGAGTTTCCTTTCAATGAAACATCACGCATTTGCACAGGGATTCCTTCTTTTTTTCTGTCTCTTAACACCACTGAACCCTGTCTGAGGTTCAGAATTAGTGAGTTTCACTAGAACCCTATCAAGAGAAATTTGTTTCTGCCTACGTTTCAAAATGTTTCAGAAGTGAGACATTATCATTAAACAAGTCCACAAGTCGGCTTGTTAGAGTTCAAAATGTTTCAGAAAAGTTTAGTTCAAAATGTTTCAGAAGTGGGACATTATCATTAAACAAGAAACTCAGAATTACCAACTCAGAATTACCAACTCAGAATTACCAAGAAACTCAAACATTATCATTAAACAAGACAACTCAGAAGTGAGACATTATCATTAAACAAGACAACTCAGAAGTGAGACATTATCATTAAACAAGTCCACAAGTCAGCTTGTTAGAGCTTTCTCAGGGCAATACTTTTCAACAAAATTTTGTAATTCAACCCACTTAGAATACATTTCTTTCAGCAGTACAGTAGGGACTTCCTCTCTTCTCTCCTCTTTACCTGAAGGAACTTCCTCAGCCACTTCTGCTGATGCTTCCTCTGATGTTCCTGCAAGTCTTTAGTGCTGAGCTCTTCTCTGTGCTCTTCGACCGTATGTGGAGGGGCGCGGCGTTATTGGTTTTGCAACGAGTGACGAGCAAGCGTCGAGTGCTGAAGCATTTTTTCTCGTTAAATTGCGTCGAATACTGAATTCGATGAGTTCCGAAGCCGACGAGTGCCGAGGTACCACTGTATCAAGCATTAAGAAAGAGGCTGAACTTTTTTTTTTTTTTTCTGAGAACACTTTACTTTTTAAAGTATACATTTTTGTGCAATGTATTTTATTCCGATTGAATGTATTTTGGTCTTGATTGTAAGTTCTGTATAACGTATTTAGTATGAGTATAAACTTTACGAAATATATGACAAATAGGTTCTTTTTGTTTGTTTTTTTAATTTACGGCATATCTGCAATTTCATTAATTATATAAGAATTGAAGAATAAATATATGTGATTGAATTAATGATTCCGTGATTTAAGTGTTTATGTGAGTAAACTAATTATTATTATTTGATTTAAATAATTATGTGAGATTAAAAAAATAGTACTTAAATGCAAATAGAAAACCTCACTTGTTCCAATTTTCAATGAAAATACTAAGAAGTATTGACAAATTATTTTAAATCGTGACTTAATTCAATTATTTTATTTACAAGTGGGAACTCATCAATCAGAATTATGTTTTCGCGCATTGTGAAACAAGAGCAGCGAAGATTGTGCCATGACAAGCAACGTGTTTACGTAGATATAGATAATGCCGGATAACATTTTTGCTATATTATAGAACCTGAGATTCATCCCTAGATAACGCCACGTTATCGCTACTCGAAGCTTTACGGCCTTCTATTTCCTTCGACAGTAGCAGTACTATATAACGCACAGGGCAAAACAGCTGACTTAGAAGTTCGAAGATAGCCTAGTTGTTACTTCTGTTGGCCAAGAAAGGAGGGAAATTTAATCTCGTTGCTGTACAAACCACTTTAAGCTTTGTAACACACTACGTGAAGACTTGGGGTCTAGACATTGGCATTTCCTGTATAATTTGGCTTATTTTCCAACGACAATGAGGGGACGGAATAAGCGGAACGTAATATATTTATGATAAAAATCTAGGTAATATACAGGCTAATATACAGGGTGTTCGGTAACTATCGCATAAACTCCCTGCCACGCGAATCTTCGGATAATTTTAAGACAAAATTGAAGAGAAGATTTTTGCTTGAGGGTTTTGTTTATGAATTATATCCATTTCAAAATTTGTATCTAAAAGCCAATCATGCTCCAAGATAGCCTGCTTTTACGTTGTTTCATTCAACGACGAAGGACACGCCCCTTGGTTTCCCCGCCTCCAGAATTTAAAAAATATAATTGGCTATGCGAAAAGAAATTTTGGTCACGTGTTGTTTAAATTTAGCGCTCAAATTTCAGTCGCTCCGCCTTGAAGTTAAAAGCCTTTTTATTAGAAGAATTCAGTTTAAAAGAAAAATTAGCATGTGCGAAATGCAGTTATGTAGCTAAATTTAAATAGCACGTGACCAAGAAATTCTTTACAATAGCGAGTTAAATCCTTTTTATTCTGGAAGCGGGGAAACCAAGGGGTGCAGCTTTCGTCATTGGCTGAAACGACGTAGAAGCACGCTCTCTTGAAGCACTATTGGCTCTCAGATAGAAATTTTGAAGTGCTTATTATTCATAAACGAATCCGTCAATCAAAAATCATTCCTCTTCATATACCATTTCATCGTCTTTAAGATATCTAAAGATTCGCATAGCAGGACGTTTATGCGATAGTTACCGAGCACCCTGTATCATTGGCGTATACAGGGGGGGGTGTTTATAGGATTGTAACCCCCCCATTGCAATGAAATTTTGTATATTTAACATAGGAATATATGAGTTGTAGCTCTGTAACTTCCCCATTGAACCTATAACCTCCTCTTTACGAACTTTCTGCGTACGCCTATGACCTGACCTGTATATGCATATATACAGGTCATCCTGTATATGCATATATACAGGTCATAGGCGTAATCGCGAAAAAAGCGTCGCTTTTTTCGCGATTTTCCAAAAAACGTCCATAAATTACTCCCTGCAATCTCGAATTTTACGATAATTTCGATTTTATTCAACTTTACATAATCCACGTCATTTAAAATGCATAGCTTTTTTTCTAAACTCGACGACTTCTATGTCTTGCCATTCATTTTTGTACTTAAACACTGAAGAAAAAAACAGCTTTAAATACATGCCAGAATGAACCGGTTTTCGATCGTCTCAGAGTGTGAATTTAGGCTTAATAGAAATGAAACAATGAAATCGTCCTACCCTGGTGGTAAAGTAACCAAGTCACCTCAACCGTCTAGGGTTATCAAAACGAGAGATATTCTCTTTAAAATGTAACATTACTTTTTGTCTTTTTTTGGAACTCTTTATCTCAAAAAAAGAATAGAAGTGGGAGCGTTCAAATATTACGTAAATGGTTGTGGAGTGGGTTGCTGTTGTGATTATTTTCTCCACGTTAGCTTAATTTTTGCTTACCAAAGGGGGGAGGGAATAAAAAATGGCCAAATATTGCTTACGTAATATTTGAACTCTCCCAATCGAAAAAAATGAATCGAGATACTTAGAAAAGCACGTTTTTGTAGTGTGATATTTCATGTTAGTTATCCATATTCGTATTTAAAAAAAAACACAGTAATTTCTATACAATTTGATTTATGAGGATTCTGGAAACAATTCTTGTTAATAGTAGTTCGCATTAGCAAGATTCAACTGTACTGAAATTAAAAAAATAAGTTACTCAGAAACCGGTACCTGATTTTTTCCGCAGCCCAAG
>QLNU02014176.1:102622578-102645200 GCA_006491805.2 Dysdera silvatica | reverse complement strand
ATATATATATATATATTATATATACATAATTATGAACTATGAGTCATTTGCATAGTTAATTACACACTAGAGCCTAATCAAATATTCCATTTTTTCCCCTAGGGACAACATATGATAGTAAGTTACATATTTGGAATCGTATTTTTAATAATGCATGTTACATGTTTTACGTACATACATGCATTATCTCACGTATACATGCATTACATGAGATTTAGATAAGATTTTGCAGCTAATTTATATTAATTAGCTACAAAATCATCTATGCATAATATAAATTTATTATAATTTAAAAAGGCAATTTTTTTTATAAATAATTCCATTTAAAGCAGTGTTCTTATATTAAAAATATCTCATACCAAAACCTCTTCATTCCTACGTCTCGTCCAAACAACCAATTAAATTTTATGTCCTTTCAGTACTTCGAGGTAAGAACACCATATGTCATGGTTACTCAGTATTTTTCAACCAATAGCAGTCCGCCAACGACCTGATCGCCCCTCAAAAATATATTTGTTCTCCCAATTTCGAGACAGTTCTGCAACTAGACCCTTACAACTCAGACGTTATTCCGTCAGCTGCTTAGCATTGCAACTATTCTGCAAAATGTTAACTCATATGTAAATCTGAGCATATTCCCCTGCCAATAAAAGTGCAGTATTTCCTTTCACTATTTCCTGCATATCTTTAATTACGCCAGTCAATGGAGCCTGGTTCGACAGATCCAATAATAGGTTATTATAACCTCCGTCTTAATGGTAACTGATTGCCTTACATGCATCACATTTACATCTATGCATACATATATCAATTACATCACATTCACATGCATGTACAAATGCATTGCATGACATTTACATGAACTGCATGAATGTGCACATACATGATTATATAAGATTAGACAGTAAAATATACCAGCCTATAGATTGACCAGAACTGAAATTTCACTGAGCAGGATTGGAGTATTCTAAATCAATACATCAATGTATAACTTTAGGCATAGTGTTTGGAGAGACTATCGATGCAAACATGCCTGGCGGTCACCCGATCCATGCAAATAAACAAAAAACATTCGTTTACTACAGCATGTATGGAAAAAATGGTCTGGTTTGTGGCAAAATTAGCAAAACCTGCTTTGGTGTTTCCATAGACCGTGACTTGTAGAAAATTTATTTTCGTAACAGGTTTGGCTAGATTATAGCAAACGTGATGTGAACTTAGCAATTTATAATGAAAACTAGCACTTTACTAGCAATTAACTATTTCAATAGTTTGTGAGTGGGGAAACAGCCCCAATTCTTTTCTGTTCATTTTTTTTCCCTTCTCTAGAAAGACATTAAGAAGATACATTGTTGTGTATCTTCGTAGAATGTTGCCCCAAAACAGAACGTGCTAAAAAGTGCGATGCATGTTGCAGAACGAACAGCTTCACCAAAGAACAATCACAGTGTGAATCAATTTATTTTGCCTTCAAAATAAATAAAAATCAGTCGGACAAATGTTTTCTGCATCTGTATTGGGGAAAGGGATTGGCGTTTTACAGAATCTAAAACGTATATAATATAGGTACGTGTCTCCTGCAGAACATTTTTCATTAGCTGAAAGCTTGTTGCAGAACATCGCAAAACATTCTGCTTTGGGGGAATATTGTATGTAACAGCAGAAATTGGAACACCATTGCAAAATTAAAACATTGTGTTTATTTATTCGTTACAAAACCAATAATAAATTACAACCAAAATCTAACATATCCACAAGTCTTCATCTGTGATCCAAGAAAGTTTCTTTGCATATTTTCTTAAATTGTGGTAGAAATTACAAAAAGTTTGAACACTGGTACTTGGCCATGTAACATAAAAATTGTAAAGTGTCCAATAAAAAAAGAAATTGGTATTTGTACACGAGTACATAACAGCGTAATTCTTCGCTCAAATGTGATGTGGAATTATTATTATTTGTTACATACTCCTTCAGGAATAGTACTGACGATAAGCTGCGACACCTATTGCCAGTGCTACACAACTTCCCGCCATAAAACTACCATGTTTCAACTGAAAAAAAAAAAATTAAACAATTGTGAATATATTAACTTCATAGACAATACAATTGTCAGGCAAACACATATTATACATACCAAACTAGTATACTACTTTTACAATATGTGACGTTTATCAATAAATAATGAAATATTTCACAAAGCAAGGTTTAAAAACTGCAAGAACAAATTGTCTATCAGAGCCAGAAAAATCTATTGCACGACATGCCCATGGACTATAAAAATTTCAGCCGGGAATGGGTTTTTTTTGTTTTTGCCACATGACCGACTGGGTATGTAAAAAGTCGAAAACTTTTACCGCTTTAAAAATGTAAGCTTTTAACAAATTTCTGGGGCTTCTTTAATTCTTTTTTTTAATTAAAAATAAATTTCCATTTTTATTTCAGTGATTTTATCAATGTCCTAGTGACAATCTCGATACTTCAACAATAGTGTAAACTTAATAGTGAACCCCAATAATAGTGGAAAAGGTAAAAACTCCATCTCCACATGTATTTGAGGATTTTCAAAAAGTCCTGTGGGAATACTAGATTTGGCTGCCATCTTGCCAGACTTCTTGCAGCTCACAACTCATTGCCATTTGTCAAGCTCCTGTTCATTTGCCCCCCTCATTTTTCTATCTTGTTTACTTTAATAATGGATATAAGAAATTTTCTTCAACCTAGAAATGTATCTGTATCAAGATACCTTGACGAAGCTAATAATATCCCCATGATTTCTATCTTAGAAGAAATTAACCTACATAATAATAAATCTTGTCCATTTAATTTGTCTTGATATTAATTGATAAAGTACAAAAATTATAAGTAAAGCAAAAAAATGTAGTGATACGTTTTGGGCGTATAAAATTTTGGTTTGGGAATGTATTATTTTAGGTTGCATGCCTGACTGGGCATGCAAATTTTTGGAGATTTTTCTGGCCCTAATGTCTACTCAAATTTTGTTTCAAACTTCCCTGACTTTTCCATTAATAAAAAATTTCAAGATATAGTGTTTTCGCAAACTTAAAATCAGGGAACATTTTTTTGAACAAATAAAGTTGGACTTCAATAAATAAGAATCAAATTAATTTAAACTGCAATATCATTGTTTTTTAAACTTTTTAAATTTGAGTCCAAATTGTAAAGTTTTCTATCTATCCTGCATATTTTAACATTTCATGCCTCTCTTTAATGGTTCAGTCATCATTAGAAAGCTGATAAAATCAGAAACTGTATGAACTTTTAACCCTTTGCAGTCCAGACTATTTTCAACATTGGCTATAAACAACTCCACAGTTGTATTGTCCTTGAAATGAGAAATCTTGATTATTAAGTGCAGCTGTACACATACTGAAGTGCTCTTAAGTCAGTGAAACACGCTTGGTGCCATAGAAGAGCCAATGAACCTAAAAGCCATATACGGTTGAGCTCACTTATTGCGAGCTTAGATACATAGGTGAAATGTTGGTTATTACGAATTTTTTCTGTCCCCTTGGAACTGCGAAATCAAACAGTGTTAAAAAGATCGCATATAGCGAATTGTTGAAACATGAATATCTGATACTGTGAAGTTCTTTAATTCTAGCAAGCAACTATAAACTTCAGAAGGAAGAGAGGCAAGGGAGAAAATTTTCTGAGAAACGTGGGGGAAAAAAGTTTTTCTTGTTGGTTGTTTATTTCATACTAGGGTCATGTGTTTTAACCTTGAAAAGATGGTCAAAAATGGTGAAAAGAGAACGTATTTATCTCTTGTAACTAAAATCAAAGCAATAAAATTAGCAGATGAAGGTCGTATGAAAAAATTAAGGCCTAGATGACTTCCGTAATTTTTGAAGAATGGCTGAAAGGGTATGATGACCACATGTTAAAAAAAAAAGATAAGAAAGAAAAGAAAAAAGGTAGATACGAGTACATTTTGCTTTTGCTTGGTAAATGCACTGCTCATACTATGAATATCAAACTAAAAAACATTACAGTGTGTCAGTTTCCACCAAATGTTACATCAAAACCGTAGCCTTTAGATATGGGCATAATAAAATACACGAGAGTGTATTCCAGATCTCAGATTATTCAACGTGCTCTGTTGAATCTTGAAACTGATCTGCATTTTGTTGCGGACATTAAAATTGCTTGCTAATTTTTAGGTAATGCCTGGCATTTGGTTCAACCGAAAACCGTCCAAAACTGCTGGAAACATGCACGATTTTTAAGAACACTTGGGGACTCACGTTTCATCTCTGATCCTGAAGAAAGTTCCCTGTGGAAAAATTTACCAGAAAAGGGAATTTTGAAAGGAAACATTACTTTTGCCGATTATGTTGCTAGCGATTGAATGTAGAAATTGAAGCACAAGAAACAAACACTGACATTATTGCAGCAGTGTTACAAAATACTTCTGATGATTCCGAAGAAGGAGGCATTAAAATTAGAAACATCAAAATCTGTCGTGTAGGGTTTTCAAAATTCGCGTGCGTTCATTGAATTTATTAACATTGACTGCCGTGATGATTTAAGCGCACTGTAAAAAAAATCATACAAATGCGTTGTAAATTCAACTGTTCAAAAGAAAGTTGCAGGCTTTTTCCCACTTATGTAATAAAGTTTTAGCCTTTGTGTGAAAATTTTGCCTTAGAACATGCGGTTAAGTTCATTTTTCTATTATATCAGACATAGCGAGTATAACAAATAATTTTCAGTGTCCCATGCAACCATATATCCCATGCAGCTATATGCAGGCTTGACTGTATATATTAAATGTCCTGCCAGCAGGGCCACTAGCATGCAAAAGGTTAAAAATTATAAAATACTGCTATAATTTGTTGAGTAATGATGCAGTGTTTCATCTAGAAAAAAATTAGGGCAGGCCACATGGCCTAACAAATGGCCATTTTTGGGCGCTCTACGTACGCAGATACTCACGATGAATATCTGCGGATAAGTCAGCTTTACTGATACCAATTCCTTTAAACAACGTCTTAATTTGTTTAGTTCCTATAGTTGCTTTCTTTAAATTGCTTAGTTTTTGTTTGCAGGTAAGCATTTTTTGGAGGATTTTTTTTTTTTTGTTCCGAGTTAAGTATATGCGAAAGGCGAGCGGAAGGTGTGCGTGATTATTGCAATCTAATGGCAATGTTGCCAGATGGCAAGATTAAAAAATCTCAACTTCATACAAAATAATAATTAAATTAATATAACTATAAAATTTAGTTAAACAATATCCTATAATATTTCATTTATTCAAATATCCTATACTATATGACAAGTAAGCTTCATAAAATAGGGATGTAAAACATGCTTAGTTTAAAGCTTAAAGACAAACAAATTGATTTTAACAAAAATTTGATCTCAAAAATACGTGGAACCGCTAACGTTTATCGCAGTAGTCCGTGGTTGAAAGTCTGCAAACCTGGCAACAGTGCTTTGTTTACAAATATTCGTCAGCAATTTCATTTTGCCAAAACAACCAGTGTTATTACGGAAATGAAATAATGAAGTACAAAATTTTTATAAATCAACAAATTTCTTTGCGCATTTAGGACAAGGCATTGCGCCCTTCTATTTCGCTTTAGATGAAACACTGTAATAAATTAATAATAGTAATACGACATGGTTCTGACGAAATTCAAACTTCCCTGACTTTTCGAGACCAAATCTTGATTTCCAGTCACTAATTTTAGCAAACAATACATTACAATGCATTAAGACTTACATAATTGAAACGTTTCAAGACCATAAAATCCACCAACACAAACCCCAAAGCCATTTATAACTCAATTGCAGTGAATTTACAAATATAAAAATTACATAAAAAGTGCACTGTATTTATGCAATATAAAAAACTCGCATTAATTGTTTACAACATCGTCATTCTGCCAGTTTCGAGATGATTATAAACACATTTAGCTATATAATAGCAAAGTAGATGCTCCATCATTTATTGCATTTAAAAAATGTATATCACTACATGTAAGGGAAAAAGTTCAGTTCAGGAAAATTATTTTAATAAACCCTTTATTATAACAATGAATTTCAAATTTCCCTGACTTAGGCCTTTGCACTTCAAATTTTCCTGATTCTTCCAGTCAGAGAAAACTTCCCTGGATTTTCCAGATCAGTAGACTCCTTGAAAAGCATAATTGACATACAGAGATTATCTACTCACCCAGTTTTGAAACTTTGATCCTTTGGATTTTGTAGGGCTGCTGGGAAACATGCGTTTATACATGGCACGCTGATGTTTATCTTCTATTTTCTTCTTGCTCAGCAACCTTGTAAGTTCTTGCTGAATGATCTACACAACAAAGAAAACAAATAAAGAAGTCGCTCTTTCAACGAAGACCAACTCGGTAGATTTTAACCACTAATGTGCCAGTTACAGGTGGCAAATTAAGGAGAAAATAGTTGTTTTATGGAGCAAGGAGAGCTCAGATCATGCTGCTTCAGATCCTACACTTTACTTAGGGATCCGAACCTGTCACCTGTAAACCAAACCCTGGACTACAGATCAGCAACGCTCAACAGACAACTCAGAAGAAAAAAATAGAAAACGCTCAGCACCATTGCAACTTGGACATGGATTTTACATATGGGAGAAACAAATTATATTACTTCAGAAAGACTGTACAACTTGCATCAAATACTTACAAATGCAATATTCATCTAAACTCAAAAAACTAAAGCCGTCACAGATATACACACATGTTCACTAAATTCTATTTTAAGTACAGTGAATTCTGCTATAACACGATAGGTTTGTTCATGAACAGTTCACACTATGCAAATTTGCTTCGTAACAATGGGGAAAAATAAGATTAGGTGCAAATAGGGAAAGGTATTTTGCATAATAGAATTCATAGAAAACTCTCCTGGAATATGACAGTTATGTACCCGAAAATGAGTGTTCACATTATAATAATTACATTAAAAACAGAATTTATAGGAAAAGCACAGTTAAGTACAAATCACTACTACTCGTAGTACTACTCGTATAATAAGTACTACTCGTAGCATTCGACATCTGGTTTTTATTTGAATTCCACGGTAAATCGTTTGGCCACAGTTCTTCTAACAAAATCATTCCCAATAAACTTCGTTTTTATAATGGTTGGAAGACGGAACCTTAAAATTCCCAAAGGAACAAAGGAAAAATTAGATGTGGGAGAAGCTAAAGAGAAATAATAGATATATACACAGTAGCATACTGATAACCTTCACAAGGCGGGGGGACCCCTTTTGTCATCATTCATTTTCAATAAAATTTATAAGCAAAAAAATAGTGTATTTTTAGTTAATAAGGATTTTTTTTAATCTTTAGGTAAAAAATAAAATAAAATGAACGGTTTCCAACTGTGGCAAACTCATTAAAAGGATTTACTTTAGCTGTTTTTATTGCCTTTAAAATTGAACTCAACATCCGAAAATTACAAAATCTAGACGAGTTTTGAAGCTATAGTATACGCTTTGCATCAGAACCTTACTTCATGAAACGGTGACTAATAGACATGTGTTCTGTTTAAAATATTGGAATGCGTCACTGGTCAATTTCTTAGAGAAGACAACACTATATATATATATTATATCTCTCTAATTTTTGTTTCATATATGCATATACAAATTAATTTTCGTAACAGGGGAACTCAACAAATTATTGCAGGGGCCCCAAGATTTTCTTCTATGCCACTGTATATACACACATAAGTAAATCAAACAGCAAAGGTAATTTGAAAATGCTGCGGTACCTGCAATGGATTAAAACTCACACAATATGACACGGTTGCAATGACCAATGAGTAACCAGAATGCGATGAATGCAGCAGTCTGCTGCTCGTCTACTCGAAAGCAAAGTCTAGTAAATGTAGATGCTCTACAGTGGAATTACACCATTACTGAATAATGTACTATGATGAGATTTCTTCGAGCAGGAGTGAAACTCGCTGACACTTATTGAAAGATGTTAGTTCAGTACGGAGATGTCAAAGTACATGGCTAAATGAAAAGTGCATGGATCAGTAGAAAGGTGTAAAACGCTAAGCACAACTGTAACTGACTAAACACAATCTGGTCACCTATCAACACTATGTGTACAAGTCCATATCAACAGGTCAATGGTTTGATCGAAGATGACCGATGGATTATATTGTCCCCTGTTGTTGGTTGGTTGCTTTTTGGTTTTACGGCTCAAAGACTACAGTGGACCTGCTGCGCCGGGACCTACTGTTTTCCGAGGAATCCGAACCTCTTAAGGCCTAGGGAACCAAACCCCGGACTACAGTGAGATCTTTATGAGATCTCTGAGTAAGCGTTCTTTGCACTGCTGGGAGTCGAACCCGGATTAGCGGCGCACTAGGAGAACGCGTTACAACACTGCGCCACCGCAGGGCTGTCCCCCATTGTTGAACATTTGGATATCAACAATGGGTCAATACAGACCATAGTGTTTGATAAATCAGAGCAGTGAAAAGTTTGTGCAAAATGGCTTGCCAACTAATTTACTCATCTGTATAAGCAACAGCTCTTGAAGGCTATAGCCCAATTCTTGAAATATTATTAAAAAGGTCAGACTGTTTTGATGGAGTGGCCCCAATGATGAAACACGGACCCATTATGATGACCTCCAATAAGAAAAAAATAAAGCATGCAGTGAAAACACGCTCATATCCTCTAGTAAGAAATTTGAACAATAGCTCTCCACACACACACACACACACACACACACACACACACAAAAAGGCTAATCTTCTGTCGAGACATAAAAGGTCTTGCTCTGGAGCATTTTAAGGAACAAACAATAACCAGTACAACATACTGTATTGTTCTTAGAAACTGGAACTTGCAATTTGAAAAAAAAAAAAAACGAAGAAAAGGAATACTGCCAAAAGCAGCCTCTATAACAATGGGCATCCCTATCCAGAGACTAGACATGCGGAGGCAATTCAGCAGCTTTGGTTTGAATGTTTTCCACATCCCCCTTATAGCCCTGATCTAGCACCATCTGACAATCACATCTTAAGATCATTTAACATGGCTCTACAGTCACAAGTTTATCCATCGCGATGAAACTAAGAGAGCTGTTCAGAGTTCGGATTTAGGAGCAGCTGCAAAACTTCTCCCAAAGAATGGAGAAAAGCTAGTAAAATAAAATAGAAGTGCATCAGCCCATAGGCGTATCGTATAGCAGGGGTAGAAATTAGCTTTTTAAATCAAGTACACCCATCTTATGACTTAAGTATACAATTAACTAACAATAGAAAGTAAACCTCAACATTAGAAACATGTAAAATACTAAGTGTAGCAACTATATTTAAGCATGTAAACTACAACAAAATGCAACTTTTCAAAATAATTGAACATTCATTTGTAATAAAAAAAAATTCAAAGCAAATGCAGATACATTGAGAAAATTATATAAAATTATTCCGTAGTTCACTATTCTTGAAACATAAGCATAAGTAGCCATAGTTTTGAATAGTTAGGTGCACTATATGCACCCAAAATTTACATGCATGGATAAAATTTCATGTGCACAGTGCACCCACTAATTTCGAACCCTGTTATATAGAGAAGTGAGGTATCATTATGTTTGATCATAGATACTGGTATTGAATAGTATTTTGCTTTTACTCTTTTATTACGTTTCATATACATTTCCCAACAAGGGGTCAACTCCGATGAGAGATTTTGGTTATTTTGCATAAAGAACTTTATAACACACACACTGTATTTAATTAGCCACTCATACAAAATTTCTACTTTCTAATAAACAGAGCGAGTAATCTAAACCTTCGTTTCGGGCTCGAGTTCTGCTGCCTTCTTCATCTCGACAATGGCTTCTTCTGTCATGCCTTTCGTGGCTAAAATCTGTCACGATTGAAATACAAAACAATTATGGAAAACTTTAAAAGCAAACATTACAAATCACCATACCAAAAAGAATGTACAATGGGAATTAATTTTTTAATCCTTTGATCAAGTACAGAACATACAGAGATAGGATGGAACAATTCAAAGGAATGCAAGCCCTAAAGAAAATGGCAGTGATGAACCATTCTTTTAAAATCTAATTGTAGAAGGTTCATACGTTTTGGAAGCGGGGGAGTTACACAGCTAGAGCTTCATATATTCAAATATATATACATGGTTGATGTAACTGAAATAATGGTCAGAATTTTAAGGAGTAATAGTACCCATCAAGACGAATAATATTAGATATGGAACCTACGGTCACAAACCACTTATGTAGTTCTAAAACCGTCCAGCATGCACAAATATTTACAACCAGTGCATGCGAGGCACAAAATACAACTCAGATCAGCTGATCCAGTGCACAGAGTAGATAATTAGGGCATCGCATCTTGTGCCTCTCAAACTCTGGCTGTAAATTGCGAACGCTGGGTGGTTTTCGAACTGGCGTTGTAAATGGTTTACAACCCTAAGTTCCGTATGTAATGTTGTTCGTTCTGGTGGGCACTATTGCCCCTTAAAATTCTGACCATTAATTCAGTTACGCCCAGTACATACGAAACTTCATCACAGTGAAGGGGTTACAACCTGCATCAAGCCCTCATAGGTACACCAGGCATCTGGGAACATCTCTTTTTAAAAATGAAGTTCATAATATCAAAAGTTAAGACCAGAATGATTGACGTCCACCTACCTCGAAAAAACTCTTAGGCTTGCAAGATCAAGACCTGATACTGACAGGCTTGTTAAAAATAAACAGTGCTAAAAATCTCACTAAAAGTACTGTAAATGTTTTTTGGTTATATACGTATTTAACATTGAAACATGTAGCCTATATTCAGTCCCAGAGGAGGATCCAGAAAATATTTTCGGGTGGGCGCATGCAAAACCAATCTAGAGACCTAAGAAAGAACAGTAACAAAGGCGGATCAGCCGGAACGGGGGGATGGTATATCCTGCACCCCCTGGATCTACATTTGTTCAGTTCTAATATTACAGTGCAGCCCGCGAGCTAACAAGAAAAAGCAAAATCGGCCCTTGGCCTGAAAAAGGTTGAAAACCCCTATTTTAATACAAAGCATCATGACACACAGTTCTAATACACTGTAACCAGTATGTACCAGCTGGATAGATGATTTAAATACTCGCAAAGAAAAAAACAATTTTCTGCAACTAGTGGAAGACAAACTTACATCTCCTTAATTACCGATTAACAGCTTTACCTATTAAGCAAGCTACAAACAATGATCACTCTCCCCCCTTTGTGAATGTATATAACGTTTTTCGTAAGAAACAAGTTCACAAAGAATGGTGCAGTGTTTTGACCGCTTTTTAAGCCAAGGTGATAAGTCAAAGAAACCAAACATCAAAGTAAAGCGTGATGAGTTTAACATTTTATTAGAGTAATTCTTTCATCATAGCCGATGATGTGGCTGTATCAGCCGATTAAATACCCGCAAAGAAAAGACTGATTTTTTTGCTCCTGTGGGGAGTCGAACCCTCATCTCAATTTGTGGTTAAGAGCTCTACCCGTTAAGCAACAGACTATAATCACTCCCCACTCTGCAAATGTATATAAGGCTTTTCCTACGGACAAGTTCACAAAGAATGGTGCAGTGCTTTGTTTATTAAACCAAGCCTTGGTTTATAAAGCAATCGAAGTACTGCACCATTATTTGAGAACTTGTCTATAGGAAAAGCCTTACATACACTCACAGAGGGAAGAGTGATCATCTTAATGTGTAGACCTCTCCACCGGAAATCGAGATGTTGGTTCGACTCCCACCAGGTACAGAAAATCATTTTCTTTGGGAATATTTAATCATCTAACACAACCACATCATCAACTGTGGTGAGAGAATTACTCTAATTAAACAGCTGAATATTCTTTGTGTGAACTGCAGCGCACTTTCTTGCTTCTTTTTGAGATATTATGCAAAATGCATTCTACATATGCAATAGTACTTTTGAAAACAGACCTCTAAAGCTTATATGTGTGGCACAATCTTGACAAGGCATAATCCACTTTAAATCTCACATTATTTTGTTCTTATATTTCAAAGGAAGAAAAAAAGAAAAAAAAGCAGACATACTTAAATGAAGTTAAACAATACATACCTTTCCTTTTCGAAAGTGCGCTTTAACGTTTTTAGGCTGTAATCTAAGAACGAAATCTAACGATTTTAAAGCTTGATCAAATGCTTCCAGCTGTAAAAGAAAAAAAAAAAGAAAAGATCATCGCATGATTTGACATGAATATACCAGCATTAAATGCAGCGAAATAGATACCATGAAAGTACTGCAAGTGTGTTATTAAATAAATGACCAATTGTCTTTAGCAAGCATAACTTGGGAATGAAAAGACTGGGATGGTTGGTTAGCTGTATTTTTAAGGATAGATTAGCATTTAGATTAGCTGATGTAGATTGCATGTAAATTAAATTTATCGGGTGATCTAATTCAGATATAGATTCGTTGATGTAAATTAGATGCATATTAGCTAATGTAGACCGGATAATACAGATCACATGTAGATTGGGTGATGTGCCTAAGATGAAGATTAGATGACATAGATTAGATTATTATTATTGTTGTCATTGTTATTGATGTCATATTACCCTCTTTCATATTATTATTGAGTAGAAACACTTTCATGAGCTCATTTAACTAAAATGTAGAATTCTTTGTTTTACTTTCTACACAGTAGCCAGCAAGAGTAAAAAAAATAAAAGTGTTCTTCAACAGTCCAACAAACAATACAAAGTTTTGTATTTGAACTCTATTCATTGCAACAGGCAATAGTAAAATGAAAAGAGAAAACATTTTCAACGTTAGTTTTTTCACTTTCAATGAAAAAATTATGGATTCAAGCTCTCAATAAGAACATTTGCGATGCTGAAAAGACTATAGAAGATATTTTCATTATTAAAATGCCTTTATCTATGTTAATCCCATGTACAACTGAGATATTTCACCTTTAATTGTGCAGCTGCAATATTATTGTACACCTTTATTCTTGCCTCCAAGATACTCTGTCGCATGGATGGTGCATTTTCTGCTGCCTAAACATTATAAAACAATTTATTAGTGAACGGTTCATAAAAATTATGTAAAAATCATAATCGTTTTAAGTAAATAAAACGTTTATAGAAAGATTATAATCCAGATAAAATCAGTCCAAGTTACTGAAGATTCAAACATGCAGTGGAATTTTGATTTTGTATTTTTTGGCACGGAGCCTTAAGATCACGTTACACCAGGTGCTACAGTTCTCAAAGAAACCTAAACCACTTTCATTTTAAAAATAGAATAAAAAATGAACTGTAGGTCTGTAGAGGAAAAAGTCTGCATTGAAATAAAGCCTCGATTACTAATATTAATAATCCAAACTTTATTTCAACAACTACTTTTTTTTCTACGGACTTACAGTACATTATTTTTTTTATTTTTTTTTAAATTTCCTAAGCGAAGGCGGTTCGGATTCCTCCGAAAACTATAGCTCCTGGTGCAGCATGATATTAACAGTCCTTGTGCCAAAAAACATATAAAAATTAAAATTTTGTCTACCATTTTTATGGTAGACAAACATGCTACTATTAGGCCATCATAAAGCTAGACATTTAACTTTAGACAGAAACAGTTTGGAATTAACAGAAATTTTTATACTTTGGTGTAATAAGAGCACAAAAGGAAGCAAGTAACCTCTTCTAAATCAGTGGTTCTCAACCCAGAAAGTGGAGGCCTGGGAGGGGGGGGATAGGCAAGTTTGGAAAAACTGTTTAGTATGTATTTTAAAACATTTATATATGAAAATTCTAGTGGAAAATACATCTGAAAAGTCATTGTATGATTGTTCATTACTTTAAAAATAGTTTTAATAATTCAAATAGATTTCCTCAGTTGAATGATATTATCACTGTATAACGGCACGGTAATTTATTGGCGCAGTATAGCCCAGATGCTCTTGCGCCATAAAAAAGCCAAACAATCAATCAATCAAGCATTCTATTTAGACTAAGTTGATTTCTAACAGCTCAAAGTACAACTTTTACTACGCGGAGAGCAGGACTAGGTCTGTCAACCCCACTTCTCATTTGTACATTGATTATGATTTTCCAATTTCACATGTTTCTTTTTCACCGGTCCTGGAAAGGGTGGGAGCCATCCAAAATTATACTCTCGCAAGGGGTAGGGCTGAAATGAGCTGAGATCCAATAGCTGATTGCCCCGTTAATTGAATTTTTATGGCACAAGGACAACAGGGCTCATGCTGCACCAGGACCTGCAGCTTTCGCGAGGACTATGAACCTCTGAAGTCCTAAGGAACCAACCAACCTCTAGACTATAGTGAACAGTTTGTCTGAAGCATTCTATTTTGGCACAATTCAAAGTCAAACTTGAGTCAACAGCATGCTAGACAACCATATTACCGCCGCATCGCCACAGGGCCTCAGTACAGAGAATTGGGCAATCGGAATCCAAGTAACTAGAATTCCACGATACGTCAAATCAATTATGAACTTCCCATCAAAATTAAGTACAGTATTTTGACTGAAACTGACGAAACAGCAAAAC
Source organism: Dysdera silvatica (assembly GCA_006491805.2). Classification (NCBI taxonomy): domain Eukaryota; kingdom Metazoa; phylum Arthropoda; class Arachnida; order Araneae; family Dysderidae; genus Dysdera; species Dysdera silvatica. The sequence continues at coordinate 102,630,629 of QLNU02014176.1, read as the reverse complement.
AAGAAACAAAAAAAAACATTAGATCCATTTGTATTTTACTGCACAAGGCAGCAAAGGTCATGCTGAACAGAAACCTACGATTTTCCCAGAAATCTGAACCCCCTAAAGGCCTAGGGAACCAACCTATAAACTACAGTGAGTAAGCGTTCTTTTGTCACCGTTGGAAACCAAACCCGGATTAACTACACTCTTGATGAATGTGTTACCACTTCACAAGATTCTGCCTTCATTTATTCTTCAATAAGTAAACAGAAAGGAGCGAAAAGCTTACATCTTGTTCTGGAGTCCACTGTATTGCATCAAGAATATCAGTAGCACTAAGGAAAAAAAAACATATAAAATAAATATAGATGCATTAAAAGTAAATTGGAGGTAATGCCTAAGGGCTACACCTAAAAAAACTTACGTTGAATACCTACCGTTTGTAACAAGTGACCGAATTGACGTATTCCCCTCGACCATACCAAAAATTCCCTCTGTCTCTCTTCTTATCCCTACAAATGGGGGAAAATGATTAACTTCGTGCAATGTGTAAAAAAATATTATAAGCATTACAGGTTGAAATACAACTTAACGTCACATTACATAAGCAATCGCAATTCAGTTTGTGTTTTACCCCCCCCCACCCTCAAGGGCAGTTACAAGTCGTGCTGTGCAAGAATATACAGTTTTCTGGAGGAATCCAATTCTCTGTGGTCCGGGGAACCAAACCTCTAGACTGTAGTGAGCAGGGAAATGGTAAGCAGTACCATTAATATCGATGCCGCATTAACGACACGATAGACTAGGAATCGGACGCTTATGACACACATACCATACACAGCACGCAAGCCAATTTCTAGTGGCACATAGTGTGCTTTAAAAAGAGGAAAAAAATCTAAATACAACTGCCAAAGTAAAAAGAAGTTGGTTTTCATACTTTTTAAAACAGAACGTTGTGGGCGGGCGGTTGTAGTTTTATGGCGCAAGGACAGCAATGGCCATTCTGCGCCAATCAAGAAGGTGAGATCATACATAAGACAATGGTGGGAAAAGCGAACAAAACAGTAAATCTACAATCAAACTGACTTGACCTCTTGAATGACCCTCAGTTCCATTTCCATCCAAAATTTTATATTCTCCATCTCTCCACTGTTATCCACGTTTACATAACTTGTGGAATAAATAGTTAATATTGCAAAAATGGCTGCTACTAAAAAACAAATTAATGTTTGCTCTCGTCAGAACTCTTGGACTAAAACGTATAGATTCATACAGCCAAAGGATCACACGTTGCATTTTGTATTGTTAAACCGTTGTAAATTATGTTTCAAATAACAGAAAATAAATTCTTTTAATGAATAAGGAGCATATCAAAAGATCCGCTTAATTTGTATGAATAAGCAGATAGTAACAAACGTTCACAATCTTATCAATGGCAAGCGGCACTATTTGATGAGTGGTTCTGCTGGCATGCAGAATGATTGCAATGTTACTTTGGCGTAACACTCCAGAAAAGGTTGCTGACCCTTGAGATAGATGTAGTACCATTATGGCAAAATAATGCTATGAAGAAAATGATGCAAATGAACATTATAATGCAAATGAACATTTTGATGAAAATGAACATTACATAATTAAATGCATGAAATAAATTGCCCAGACAGTTACAAAACATTAGAAGTAAGTTCAAGTCTTGTTGTCTGTTGGAAAGCAACATTATCCGCTTGAGAAACGAGCCTGCACTAATTTAAAACCAATTCTTAAAAAGTCACTTATTATTGACATTTCTGGTATCACAAATTTGAGTTGGTAGTTGCAGAAATAAGAGATTAATACACACTTTTTTTTTAAATAGCACTGGTTAAAATAGCAAATGTTAGAACTAAGGAACTTATGAACGGATAAAATTCTGTAGTGTACTGGACATTTGCTTGAGAATTTTGTATGTCCACCTTATGTCCTTACAGCTCTTCCATTGTGAGTAAACTAACTTTTTTTTTTTTTAAATCTCATCTAGTTTAGATTTCCACAACATAGAGATAAATGAGCCCATTTTAGATGTGTCTATTTGCAAGGCAATATTAACCATTTTTTAAACGCAGGAAGAAGATACTTTTTCAAGGAATTTGAAATTGTAAAATGTTCCATGTTTTTTGCAGAATATACCCTAAAGCAATGCACAAATCATGTAAGCCTGATTAGCGGGTATGTCTGTAGTCTGGCCTTCACCTCATTGCAAAGTATATATTCACTACACAGCTGTGTACATACTGTGGCTATAAATGACACGGATAACATCAAAATATACAGCTACATGTGTGGGCATACTGTTTAAACATGAATGCTGCTAACCCAAGCTTTATCACTCTGAATGTGTGTGCAGTGGCTTCAAACTAGACCTCGGATCCCACAAACGAATCAGAATTTGTAAAAAGGGGATATGTGCCATTTATTTTACACATAGCATATTATCCCCTTTTTACAAATTTCGATTCAAATGTGAATCCAGTCAAATGCACCTATGAACGAAAGACACAAAATCTGTTTGTGGTTTTACGGCTCAAAGACTACAATGGTCATGCTGCACCAGGACTTATTGTTTTTCGAAGAATCCGAACCTCTGGACCTACAAATTTCTGAGGAATCCAAACCTCTTAAGGCCCAGGGAACCAAACCCCAGACTACAGTGAGCAGTGTGATCTTTATGAGATTTCTAAGTAAGCATTCTTTGCACTGATGAGAGTCGAAACCGGATTAACGGCACACAAAGCGAATGCATTACCACACTGTGACACCGCAACACAAGACACAAAGTAATATCATAGATATCATGAAAGCACTTTGAGACTCTACTCCTTTCACATTCACCAGCCACACAACATGTACCCCCACTCAACAGGGGATATCGTTAATCTCTCTTTGACAATTAACTAACCTTACTGTGCACTTAATTCATGTCGTGGATAATGGATAACAATGGGGGTACTTCCATAGCTAATTAATTATGTACCGTGTTTACTTAATAACATGATCAACAAGAATCAATGATCCATGTCAACCAAATGCAATTTACATCTCCGTCACTTAACTGCGTAAGACAGGGAAATTTTACACCAACATTGAAATGATCCATCTGCTGTACACATACTAGTGAAGGTACATAGTCTGTGCGATGAAAATTCATAAAGAAATAAAGCTGAGTTTTATTGTACGAAGATGATTAAGACAATGCTCCGCCATGATCTACAGTTTTCTAAGACATCCTCTGTTGCCTAAAAAGTCAAACCTCGAACTAAGGGTGGACAGAAAAACAGAATGCATTCGTACGTTATCACTACGCCATGGTAAAGCTCAGCAAATTATCCAAAGCTGTCACAGACCCATTATTCCAAATAAATGGGATTTTACCATATTCTCACATGCAGTTCAAGGCATTTTTTCGAGCATTTAGTTGCCTATTTTTTATTTTGCAAGGAAAGAAACTATTTTATTAAATAAAAAATCTAGTTAGAGCATGCTCATCATGGTAGAGCGTAAATAGGAAACTTCTATTTTTGCAAAGTGTTAGACGGATCACAACTTTTGTTGGAGAAATATTAAAACATTTTACAAAAGAAGCCAAAATTACAAATATGGTAAAGAGGATATAAATGATAGAATACAACGAAAGGAGAAGCATTACCCTAGTGCCATAGCTTTTGTAGGTGATAATTCCTCTTCATTAATTTCTTCTACATTTACAATTTCCACTTCATATCTTAATGGACATTCAGCTGGAATATCTGGAAGTCTTCAAGGGAGAAAAAAATCAGAAACCATAGCAATTACGGCGAATTCATATAATGAGATATTTTTCTATCGGTTCTTCAGGGGTGAGAAGTATAGCTGATTATAAAAATATCCGAACACCGTTCCTTATTCCTGGTCCTGTGGCCGAATTTCCAAGCAAAACGTATCATTAGACTAAGAATAATGTCCACTATATATTAATGTACATCTCATTTACATAAAGGGTAGTCTTCATATTTATTTTAATATTATATCTAAAATTTCAAATGTTCGTTTGGATTTTTTTATGGCACAAGAGCATCTGGGCCATACTGCTTGGCGCAGTATGGCCCAAATGTAAGCACCTACTTTTCGTGTGATCAAACGATCTGTCAAACCATGATTATGCTAAATATCATTTTTTGAGCAATTTGGACAATAGCCACCAGAGATATTAGGACAAAACCATTCCGGGGCTATTTCCATATTGAGGGTCACAAGTTATTGGTCACGGGAAGAATGATTTACCATATTTTCTAATCTGACCAAATCCCCATTTTTTTCACTTTTAGACCTTACTTTCATTACAAATGAATAAAACATTAAAGGACATTTAAAAAAATTCTGAATTGATATATTATTTCAAAACATTAATAACTGGCATAGCACTCAAGTGGAGATTTTAAGACGGGTCTGATAATTCAAAATGATACAGTTCTGAATGAAAAAGTTTACATCTCCACAACTATTAGAAAGAATGAACTATAATTTTGCTCATCTATGATCGAGAGATGGTTGAATTGATCGTTGCCAAAATTTATGCAAGCTTCTGCTTGTACGTTTTTTTCAAATACAAATATAGCAACTATAAAATACTATTTTGATCATGAAAAACATACAAAAAATATCATTTACCAGTTTAATATACCATAAGAATTTCTTTGATCAGCAGATTATTTCGGAAAACATAAGGAAATGAACAAAACACCCATTTACAAGGTTCCCACTCATATCAGCGAAAAAAAAATTGCGGATTGGTCGGGGAAAAATCTGGGAAAATCCCTTAATTTTTCCCGATTTTTCCCTTACCAATCGCATGCAACTTTCATCTGAATGACGATTGAAGGGAAAATGGCTCCACGTTCATGGCAGCTTTAGCTGTTTGAAACAAAAATTACAAAGGTTTTCTCTCTGACTTTTCCATGTTTAAGCAAAAAGTCTTGTTTGTCCCTGATATTTAGGGACAATTACAAATTCCCTCACAATTCCAGGTTGCATGGGTTTGTTTGTTTGTGGTTTTACGGTTCAAGAACTACAGTAGTTATGCTGTTCCAGAACCTACAGTTTTCCGAGGAATCCGAACCTCTTGGACCTACAATTTTCCCGAGGAATCTGAACCTCTTAAGGCCTAGGGAACCAAACCCCGGACTATAGTGAGCAGTGTGATCTTTATGAGATCTTTGAGTAAGCATTTTTTGCACCATTGGGAGTCAAACCTGGATTAACAACACACTAGATGAATGCGTTACAACACTGTGCCACCACTAGGCACGTTGCGTGGGAACCGCACATTTAGCACTGAAGCTCCGAATTTTAACTAGTAACTGACATCAGTTTAAGCAAAATACATGAATTTTATATGAATTTTAACTACTCTGATACAAAGAAAAAGAATCTGTAAACAACAGTGGGTGTTGCTTTTTGGTAAAATTGAGTTGGCACAACTTTTTTGAAGACTGTTCCCTTATGCAAATAAGAGATGCACGTTAATTTATAGCAGCCATAATTCTGAATCTAATGATACTCTTGGTTTGACAATTTGACCACAGACATGTGAATAATAAACGATGTTCAGATACTATTATAACCTGACTGTACCTGTGTAAGTAGACATAAGTTACAATATCTTATGAAATATGATTAATTATGGATACTATTTTAGGCATCCATGACTACAAGCTGAAGCTGTTTTTGGAAAGAAAAGAGACATCCAGTCCAGGGGGCCCTCCATATGAACTGGAGTGCGCTTAACCACCTAGGCTACCAAGACACAAGAACGATGCTCCCTTTCGTTGTACAGAATACTCTCTTCATTGTACAGAGTGCTCTCAATGATGTCATTCTAGTTAACGATGCTATTTAATAACAGCATTTTGTGATCCCCAGCAAAATGTTCATAGAATCACGCATGTTCCAATTAAGTCTTTTTCGGTTTTAACGACCATTTTTGTCCATTCCTTGGAAGTTTGTTAACAAGAGTGATTACTATAAGTAAAGAATTTGTAAGATATTGTCACCATCTTTAGTTCCCCATGAAAACCATAAAAAACATTCTCCGATGCCACCTGTGTTGACCGATTTTTGGTACATTTGGCAATTGTGTTATCCCTGTGAAGGGTAATAATATCTCACATAATCTGAAAACACAAATAAAAGGGGTGTTGCTCTTGTGTCATAGTAGCCCAGTCGATTACAGTATTTCAATGCATACTTCATATATTGAGGTTCCCTGACTCGACTCTGGACTGGAACGATGACTCTTTTCAAAAACGGCTTCAACTTGTAGGCATGGATACCAAAAACATATTAACCTATTTAATTCCCCACGAAACCAATAAACATGATAGCTTTATGTATTATCATAGAGCTTTAGCCCCCCAGCTTTGTGTTTACTAATGAAAAATGTCTGACATGGCTAGGAACCATGACAAGATCTTACAGAGTTTTACCGCCTCACAAATAAATGATGAAGGCAGAACAAATAGCCCCGTACAATGGATTTAATTAATAATGATTCACACAAAATTATAAGCCACGTTTATATTTAATCGTGTCTGAGATTAGTATGTTATTTTATATTAGTAAACATTACCTTCCTAGCTTTCCGTATGCTAATCGAGATGGTATTAATATTTCGGCCACTTCTCCTTTTTCCATAAGTGGAATGACTAAATCAAAACCTTTAAAGAAATAAGATTGAAATAATATAATTTTGAGATTGTGTATATATAGAGAGAGAGTAAGAGATAATAACAAGGACCAGGGATCAAATAGAGATAAGAAAAATAGTGCAACTGGTCAAAATTTGAACACGTCAGAGCCATACAGCAAAATAACACTACCTATTCACGTTTATCCCAGCCTGCCTTCGAAGAAAAACACACTCCTCGCTGAGATAATACGGAAGTTTTGCACCGAAATATTCCAAATCTCACAAGCAAACTTTTGTTTTAGAAAGCTGGGAATCCTTCTCACAAATTCACCCTTACATTTAAACCTATTCCCACCCCCAGAATACTACCATACCACCCAAAAACACCTTTAAGCAATTTTTTCACTCGTTTTACTCTTCCCCATCCATTACTTAAACCTTTTTCCTTCTGCCCACTTTTTTCATTAATATTTTCACAATTATTAAAAAATTGCACAAAATAATTATAGTAATATATTTCTACATGTCACCTGATAGCAAAGAATGTACTAAAAACATCCCATTGAACATTTGTAGTTTGGTTTTTCACTATTTTACATATTTTGTTCTCTTCATAATGGCTGACTGATTCAGTAACCGAAATACTAGGAATAAAGTCCCAAATATCGACCAACTGCACTGTTTTTCTTCTGTGTGTGTGTATATATATATCATCATCATATTCAACCATTATCTATCCACTGCTGGATGAAGGTCTCTCCAAATGCTTTCCACACAAGTCTATCCTGAGCAATTCGCTTCCACGTCACCCCAACCTGTTTTCTTATTTCATCCACCCATCTAGTTTGAGGACGTTTTCTAGGTCTTCGGTGGTCTCTTGGAATCCAGTTCAGAATTTCTGTTGTCCATCGTTGATCAGTTCTTCTTGCAATATGCCCAGCCCATCGCCATTTCAGTCCTTTTACTTTAACAATGATGTCCTCTACTCTAGTTTGCTCTCTCACCCAAGTGTTTCTTTTTCGATCTCTCCTAGTTATTCCAAGCATGCACCTCTCCATGCTCCTTTGTGTTGTCTGTAACTTTCGTATTGCTCCAACAGTTAGACTCCATGTCTCTGATCCATAAGAGAGGACTGGCAATACACACTGGTTGAAGACCTTTCTTTTTAGACACAAAGGCAATTTCCCCTTCAGGATAAAACTGTTTCTTCCAAATGCACTCCAGCCAAGTTTAATACGTCTGTTGAGTTCTTTCATAATGTTGCCATCCATTGAAATCAGCTGGCCAAGGTAAATATATGAATCAGCAATTTCTAGCTCAATGTTGTCAACTTGTATTTTTATTTTCTCTACGAAATTATTGAACATGA
>QLNU02014176.1:102611094-102622478 GCA_006491805.2 Dysdera silvatica | reverse complement strand
ACTCCAGCACCTGGAGACTAGGGGCCATGGTTTTTGGTGTATTAGCATAATGGAGGAATTAGCCATAATTTCACCACGCTGGCTAGACGGGTTGGTGAATTAGCCCTCCCCTTCCGCCTTTCTATCCGTGCAGCAAATATTAATTTGCCACATAAATAGAAAGCTCAGCCTGCACCACTTGAAGGCGGGGTAGGACACTAGGTTACTGGCCTGGCCGGTTCCACACATCGTCACATACGTTCAGCGTGTGGGTCTCCTTCCAGTTAGATACCAGCAACCCTTTTGCAGGCCATATATATATATATGAACAATGGGCGCCGACTGCATAAAAATATTGGGGGGACAATATACCAGTAGAAGGCATTTTGTTTGAAATTGGAAGGGGATATGGAACCCTAATACCAACATTGGTATAGCCCCCACCCCCACGTGAAGAATACATACAATTCATAAAAATTGCTTGATAATTAACAAGGTTTTGTTTGGTTTCTTCTCAAAAAGTAACTTCATCTCCAATATCTAAAACATTTCCTACAAGTGAGGAAGACATTCAATAATACCTGGAATAATATCTAATTCTCCAACAAAGAACTCAAAATTTTCGAATTTTTCAACCAAGACATTGTCATCCTGATAACAAGTAAAATTGAGAAGAACACAATTGCCTTGCACAGGACGAGTACGCACGCCTTCACCATTCTTGATAATCTAAAGAAAACACAAATTTTAAAATTAGCACATTTTTACATCTTGGACTCGTCAAACCTAATATTATAAATGACATAACATGGCCAGCAATGCTGAAAACTCAAATTTGAAAATGTCTTAAAAACATACACTTTAACAAAAGTCCAACAATTCTCATAGCTAATGATGTGGTAATATTAGACAATAAATTACTCACAAAGTGAAGAATGATTTTATTGTGCGTGAAGACCAAACCCAGCACCTACTGATAACCAGTCAAGTGTTCTTTCCAATTGAGCTATAAGCGTCAAACTCCCACCTGCAAGTGAATATAAAGCGTTACTATGGACAAGTTCATAATTAACGGAGCAGTGCTTGGAGTATGAGCAATTTATCATCTAATATCATCACTATCATTGTATATCATTGCTAGTCTCGCCTATAGGCCATTTGCTTCTTTGACTTGTCACTTTGGTTTAAAAAGTAGTCCAAACACTGCCCATGCGAAATTGTCCATGGTGAATCTTTATATTTGCTTGCAGAGGGGAGTTCAATCAACATCTATAACTCAATGGGAAAGAACACTCAACGGGTTATCGAGAGGTTGTGGGTGCAGCCCCCACCAGGTGTCGACAAATCCTTGTTTTCATTGCAAGTAATTTATCATCTAGCATTCACTGTGATACATTCTTTCATCTAACAGAAAGAATTCTCAGAATTCATTGTCAATCATAAGTCCATCACTCTAGTGATTTCCCTGGTTCTTTTAAAACAGGGTTGCCAAGTTTCTGCCAAGGCAGTTAAAACCGTTGGTTATAACCAGTTAAAAACGGAATAGCAGAAACTAGTTTCTGCCACAAAAGTGACAAAAACAAGCAGAAACCCAAAAAATAATTCTTTTGTCTGTTAAAAATTTAGCAAAATACCCTAATGTGCCAAAAGGAATGTATTTTAAAGTAAAATAGGTTTAGTTACAATGTGTATAGTATTTATTCAAAGGTTACATCATAGCAAATTCACTAGCATTTAAGTTCAGGCTGATCTTTTCGATAAAGCAGTCTATAGCAAAAGATCAGTTTTCCTGCTATTTCCTAATTCAAATACAGTAGAACCTCCATATAACGAAATGGATGGTTCCATGACCAAAATTCGTTATATAGAAAATTTGCTATGCGGAAACGATGTATTCATGAACCAGGGCAGTGCAATATGATACCACAATTAAAATCCCATTTTTCAGTTAACGACTGTTTCTCATAAATAACATTCAACCATTTAAAAATAGATGTTTTTAAATGTGAAATATACATGCATATAAAAAAAAAAATAGTTGAACAATTCTTACCTTAAAATGAAAACGTATTTAATGCTTCTTTCAAACACATTCATGCATTTGTAAAAAAAAAAATCCAATGTCCTACTACACAACAAATGGGGATGTTGATTTATCATTACAGTGTTCGCACTTAAGATACATTTTGTTTGCCACTTATCTTAAAATCATATTGTATTCCCACGGTATTCGGGAACATGATGTCGCGAACGTGACCACTCGATTTTCTGTTTCGATCGTTAAAAATTTCATTATATAGAAACATTCATATGTAACGTTTATGAAGATTTACCAAAACTTCGCTATATAGAGAATTTCGCTATACAGAAGTTCGTTATATGGAGGTTCTACTGTAATTTATTACGAATAGATGGAAAGCTTGAGAGACAGATTCTGCCAAGCCCATCAGTACTGCAGGCAATATCACTACATACCAGAGTTACATATCTTCATTTATAGTTGTTTCCTTTAAACTAGACCACCACATAGAAGCTGGGACATTTTCCAAGATTTTACTATAGTAATATGTTTCAGGAAAAGGAATTGATTTTGCTCAAAAAGCTATAACGTAAAGCATAAAATTTGGGTTAATGACATTAAAGAATTTCATAGTGTTTTCTTCCTGCTCCTGTGACAATTTGGATCACATGTACTTTTGATGAAGCATATAAACTGGCATATGATGTTGAGTTATTGCTTAGTTAGGCCTACCTTTTGCATGTTTTTTTTTTTTTATTCACTTCTAATAGATCGTCGTAGATCAAGGTCAACGAAATTTCACACGAATTTGCAATAGAAAAGCCATCTTTTCAAATCTTACATTCGGCAACAGCAATGGGTTTTAAGAGCCGCAACAAGTCTTTTTACATCTTTATTAATCTGGTTATTTATGATTTGAACAACTTTTTTATTATCCACATAATTTCTATGATATGGATGATTCTTTATGAACGATTCCAGGCAATCTACCTAACTTTTCCACCATATATTGTTGCGTATTTGTGGCTTTACAGTGTTTATGTATTCCTTTAGCCAAGCACCTTGTCTGTACCGATTTCTCAAATATTTTTGAGCAGATACCACATGCTTTACAACAGACTTAAAAACAAAAAGTGTGGTTCATTCACTGTAATACAACTTATTCGATTAGTCATAAACCACTAAGGCTTTTTCTTACAGCCAGTCTGTCAATGTTGTTGCTTTTTATTTTATAGCCAAAGGTCTAATGAGGTAGAGAATATAAATAAGGCGAAATAGGCATAATAAGTTAAATAATATGGCCTTCAAAAGATGGTTTTCGTAACAAATCTTTGATTTACTCTTGAATATTTTAATTATTTTAAAATACTTTAATTATTAAAATTATTAATATAAAGCTTTATAATATGCTATTGTAATAAAAAAATAGATTTATAATCTTTCATTTACTAAATAATACAATACTATTTTAAGTACTTTTATTAGTTTCTGCCAGTTTCTCCCACTTTCTGCCGGTTAAAACCAGTTATAACCAGTTTCTGCCACTGGCACGGCAAAAAGTAGTTTCTGCCGGCAGAAAGCCAACCCTGTTTTAAAAGAATGCATTCTTGGGACTTGTACTGAGTCTTTAAACCTGATGTCTTTATGAAACAAGGATGTCAAAGGGCATGCTGCACCAGGACCTACAGTTTTCTGAGAAACTCTTAGGCCTAGGGAACCAACCCCAAGAGAACAGTAAGCAAGCATCCTTCTTTTGATGTCATTGGGTGTCACACCCACGTTAACAGAATGGTAGAAGAACATGTTACCACTGGAGACATTGTACGTAGTGTAAAGGAATATATTGTTGACTTGTTCTCTTGACTCAATTACCTGATTTCGAAAAAACATTTAAATAAATGTAATCTTTCATTCTTTTAAAAGAATACATTCTACGTTCTCTTTCTTTGGTGTGATTATTTTTGTTGACTAAAAGAAAATAAGAAAGATGGTTTTCTCCTGGCTGTAAGAAATTAGCATTCTCTAATTCACTGAGCACCTTCCGTTCCATCAAATTTATGAAAATCGATTGTCAAATTCTATATATACACAATCTACATATACACAGGTCTATCATTAGACATATATTTTAATATACGATTCATGGGGAAGGCTCAAGGCCCCCACCCCCACTATTGAATTGACACACTTTTTCTAACATTGCATCACAGAATCTTCTTCAGCTAATCCCAACAAGTTGTGGATTGCTGCGTCATTGTCTACTGTATATACATAAATGAGATATTTGTCTTTGCTTTTTTTTTTAAAGTAACTGTTTTAACGAGAAACTGGATAAAAGGAGCAAAAGTACCAGTCCTTTCATGCTTGTTATAAACAGGTTATATTATTTCTTGCTTTTCACGATTCTTCTGAATTAATATAATTCTATTGACTATCAAAATATGTTTTACCCAATCCCGCCTCACATAATCATCTTTGAAGCTACTTCAACACCAATATTTCTTTAACTGCTATGCCACTGCCCACTGTATATAACATATGTACATTTTCCATGTTTATTATGAATGGGTTGGATTATTTGAACTGCTTTCCACGATTCCAATTTTTCTCAGAGAATGTTCTTTATACCTTTCAGGAGTGGGTTTGTTTTTTCCCATTTTGTATAACATTTATAAAGTAAAAATTAAAAGCTAGACTAAACATGGAATAATATTGCCAAAATAAAACTATTTAGCCACATTTGGTCCATGGTTCAAGCTCCATCCTGTTTTCAATAAAGCCCTGCCTCTATCCTTACACTTTAGGGCATTTTCATATATCGTTACTATATGAGCATTAAATTAGATTACCAGTTTGGCCTTTTCCGGCTATTGGTGACCAAACTTTCCGCTGATAGGGCAAAGGAGTCTTATGCATTATCACCAATGTTTCTTGGGTGCATAAGGATGAGGGAATGTAAACAATACTTAAAAAAATATATATAAATAAACATTGTGCCAAACAGGTACAATACTCATTTTCTGTTTGATTAATAAAAGAATAATCAGGGTAAATTAAAAGCAACAAATATTGGAAACTGAAGGGCAAACCAAAAATGAGGAAGTTAGAAAATGCAGTGAACAAACCCAAAACATTGCACAAGCATTGGAATGACACAGCCCGAAAGCAGAATGTTTTGCAACAAGCCTTCAGCTAATCAAAAATGTTCTTCAGTAGATGCGTGCATATATTATGTATTGTATACATTTTTAAATTCTTTAAAATGTAAGTTCCCTTTTTTAATAGAAGTGCAGAAAACATTTGCTGGACTGCTTTTTTTCTTTATTTTAGGACAAAAAAAAAAGATTCTTCCCGCAATTGTTCTGCAGTGAAGCAGTTTCGTGACGTGTGTGCGTCACACTTTATAGAACATTCTGCTTTGGGGGACTAGAGGTGGTTTAGCATCCCCGTCCCTTCTAGAAAAATAAAAAATAGAAATAAATGCTATGTGTAGAGTATTGGAATGAGCGCTATAAACCAGTGGTTCCCAACCATTATAAAGCCACGACCCAGTTTTATAGCAGCCAAGTAATCTGCGATTAGTGTTGAATCCAGATGATTTAAGCCGGGGAGGGGGGGGATTAAACTTTCAGGAAAGAGGACAAAAATTCAACATGTACAGTGAAAATCGGTTATAACGACCTTCAAGGGACCGCGAAAATTCGGTCGTTATAACCGATATCTTTTTAAAATCACAGTAGCCTATAGTATAATACACTCTAGAGTTTTATAAATTATTTTGATAGTAAAAAGTATTAAACTTTTTGGTTTCAAAATTAAATAAAAATATATTTAATTATAATGAATTTAATTTCCGTTTATATTAAATTATATTTATAGCCACACTAAAAACATAGTACTTCCTTAGTTTTTTAAATTGAAAAAATTCTAGAAAATACTAAAGTATATAATGTAGAAAACAAATCTAATGAATAATATTTATTATATTATACTAATGACTTCCGAACAGTGCCGGTTTAAGAGTTTTGTGGGTCCTACTCTGAAAAAATAGAATGGACTCCTAAAGAATATGACCCTCGTGATATTTAATTAATAAATCACTTTTTAAGGTTTATTATCTTTAATATTCAGGTTTAGCAGTAATAAAAATTTCTCAGACATTTGTAAATAAACAAGATTAGAATAACGCTTAAATTTTAATAACTAACCCACGTGGTTCTGCTTTATGACTGTCAAGTCACGTCGTTATATCCGATACGAATTTCCCTAGTTAGAATCTACGTAGACTACAAAACACCATCGTTATACTAGGTTATGTGGTTATATATATTGTTATAACTGATATATTTAGTTTGGAGTAGAATAGCAAACCAAGGTAAAAATTGTATAAAAGAATGTATGTTAGGCAAATGCGTCACATGTGAAGATCAGTATGAAAACTCAAAAAGTAGCAATCAAAACAGATCTGAATTAATATCCTGATATATTTGGGATGTTAATTCAGAAAGAATAATGGTGAAGGAAGGAACTCTTAATGATGACTTAACTAGGATTTAGAATAAAAGGTTCCCATTTTTAGAGCATTGTTTCATAAAGCATAGACAAAGCCTTTATATTTAAGATTGTAAAAATGAAGTGTCAGAGAAAATGCGTACTTCAAGTTGACTTTAACGAGAACTTCACTGTTCATTCTAGCGAGAGCATCCACTGGACAAATGACCAAATTTCTCTATATATATAGGAATTGCATATATATATCCGCGAAAACGTATTCATATGCTTTAATTTCAGATTATATGCAGTACGATAAAATTGCAGTTCACATTTTTAACTGCAAAATGTTTTAGGACTTGAAAAAAAAAAAGGTTCCTTAACTGGAATGTGTTGAAATCTTATCTGACGGTGTTGCCCAACACTTCAAGCAATGATTTACATTATGTAATATAACATATGAAATTCAAGATTACAACTTGCATCTTAATTGGCACTTTTTTGCCATATCTCATGGCAAAAGGGCAGTAGATAGAGTAGATAGAATCATAAAGAATCGTGTATTGCAAAAAGTGAAGTCTAGAAAAGCGTTTGTCAGTAATGCTAATATAGGTGTAGCTATGGGGAGGTTTTGAGGGGTTGTAACGCCCCCCCCTCCCCATCGCAATGAAATTTTGTATATTTAACATAGGAATATATGAGTTGTAGCTCTGTAACCCCTCCCATTAAGCCTATAACCCCTCCCTTATGAACTTTCTGCCTACACCTATGGTAATGCTTTGTCTTTTTTTGCAGTGTGCTGCATCAATAACATAAAATATAAATGTTATCTATATACCTGAAGCAGAAATCAAAAGCGAAACTGAAAAATTAGAGAAGTGTTGGGAGAGTATTGGGAATTTGCCAAAAACACATCGGATACATTGTGCTCGTATGCAACAAATTTAGTGAGGTTTGCTACTACATCAGATGAAAGAGATATTTTTTACTTCAGAACGATTGATGATTTGTCACCAGTAATTAAACGTAGCTATATGGGAACAAGAACAGATGACCATAATGAAAGCCTTCAATTTGGAAAACTGATATTGCTAGAATTTACTTCAGAACGTAAAAGTGCACTTCGGTTTGTGAGACAGATCATTGAGCAACTAAGCCACGGTACCGCAACAGTTAAGTTTTCGAAGAAATCTGGTCTTAAATTTGTTTGTCCTACAGAAGAAAGCATTGCTGTAATTGATAAGCTTCAAATAAGAAAAGTACTACGAATTTACTAATTTTTCTGAATTAGATTTGTAAAAGTCACCTTTCTCTTGAAAATTTTCCTCTACATGTACCAAAAAGCTGGGTAAATAATTTTCAAATTACACCCTGAAGCTTTTGTCTCTTAATGTTTTAGATTTTAACATGCTTTTTTAATAGAAGCTTTTATTCTCTAAGACTTTTGCTCTCAGTATACAAGATGGATCAGCTTAAATTGATATTGTAAAATATCTAAAAAATAAGCATTTTACAAAAAAAAAAAAAAAAACTTCGAAACAAAGTCGTTTATTTTTTCACTCTTAATACTAATAAGAAATGTAAGTCCCTCTAAAAACGAAGTTTGACTTACATAATGACCCCTAAAAATAAATGGTGAATATTTAAATCATCTGCGCTTTGCTGATGACATTGTTATTTTTTCAACGAACCCATTAGAACTCCAAGACATGGTACAAGAGCTCTCAACTAGAAGTGAAGAAGTTGGACTCAAGATGAACCTACAAAAAACTAAGATCATGTTCAATAATTTTGTAGAGGAAACAAAAATACAAGTTGACAACACTGAGCTAGAAATTGCTGATTCATATATTTACCTTGGCCAGCTGATTTCAATGGATGGCAACATTATGAAAGAACTCAACAGACGTATTAAACTTGGCTGGAGTGCATTTGGAAGAAACAGTTTTATCCTGAAGGGGAAATTGCCTTTGTGTCTAAAAAGAAAGGTCTTCAACCAGTGTGTATTGCCAGTCCTCTCTTATGGATCAGAGACATGGAGTCTAACAGTTGGAGCAATACGAAAGTTACAGACAACGCAAAGGAGCATGGAGAGGTGCATGCTTGGAATAACTAGGAGAGATCGAAAAAGAAACACTTGGGTGAGAGAGCAAACTAGAGTAGAGGACATCATTGTTAAAGTAAAAGGGCTGAAATGGCGATGGGCTGGGCATATTGCAAGAAGAACTGATCAACGATGGACAACAGAAATTCTGAACTGGATTCCAAGAGACCACCGAAGACCTAGAAAACGTCCTCAAACTAGATGGGTGGATGAAATAAGAAAAGAGGTTGGGGTGACGTGGAAACGAATGGCCCAGGATAGACTTGTGTGGAAAGCATTTGGAGAGACCTTCATCCAGCAGTGGATAGATAATGGTTGAATATGATGATGATGATATATATATATATTTTTTAATTTTTTTTTTCTGAGTTACATCCATAATGCGTTTTTTCGGGTTTTTTTTATCACCAGTTTCCATAATAGATGAAACTTTACATAAAATGGGGAAAACGTAAATACTACCAGTCTATTTCTTAAAAAAAAAACCTAGCTTCTCTGAATTATCCTGAGTCTAGATATAGAGATTTAAAGTGTGTAATATGTTGTTACGTCCGTAACGGTTGAATTGCCCATATCATATATATATATGATATATGCCCATATTCAAATAAACTTCGTTTGTGCCTTCAGCAAATTTCACAACGTATTTTTTTTTAATTGTATAATTTTAATAAAAATGTACTATATTGTACTGTAAATTTCCCCGTTTCCGCTTAACCGTCTTTTCAATTATCCGTCAAGGCTCTGGCCCTGTGTATAACAGATAATTGAGGTTTTACTATATATATATATATATATTACAATGTAAAATACGTATGGAAGCAAAAAACATTTACAATACTTTTAGTTGTTAATATGTAAAGCGAAATCAAACCTTTTAGTGAGATTTTTGGCACTGCTTATTTTTAACAATCCTGTCAATATCCGGTCTTATTTTTGATATTGCAATCCTAAGAGTGTTTCCAAGGTGGACGTCAGTTATTCTGGACTTAACTTTTCATTTTATCAACTTCATTTTTGGAAACAGCTGTTTACAGACACGTTGACGCATGCAGTGGGGGGGAGGGGTGGTTAAAGGGGATTGTAATTAATACTGCAACAAAATTTCATGTACATATATATATGAACATATGGAGTTGTAGCTCTGTAAGTCCCTCTCCCCCATCATAAGCTTTCCATGTCAGCCTGTGTGCAGATGTAAGCGCTCCAGAACAATAACATTTTCAGAACACTCATATGGTTGTTGGGGAGATGTTCTTAGCATATTTAGAATAGACTTTGACGAGTCCTAAGTTGAATTTTTTTTTAAAATCACTGCTATACTGCAAATCAATAAAACTACACCTAATGCCTATATATGCTAGAAAACTAAAGTAAAACATGACTTAGGGAAAAATAGAGTGTTACTTTAGTTCTCTAGTGTTTTAAGATATTTATTACGAAATATGAAAATGCCAACAGAATAAAATACATATATTTCAGTCTCATAAGGCGCCAGGACATTTTTGTGTGAAACAATTTGTATTTTTTCATGATCTGGGTGGCCGCAGGGTGAAGACCCGTTGCGGTAGAGGAAGATGTGTATGTGCTGCGTGGAAGCACTTTGCCTGTTTTCATAAGCATCTATTGTGTTGTGTTCATGGAAAGCAAAGTTTAAAAGTAAATGGAAAAAATTAAATTTTCGGGTTATCGATAAAACAGGTACATGAATCTTTTATTTATGATTCGTCGTGATCACTAGTTTACAGTGTGAAATAAATTTGAGCGGATCATAACGGGGTATTAACCTCCTCTTTCAGGCTGAAAGCATTCTGTTTGTGATCCCTTAAAATGGAAGGTTCTTGAGGTCGTGTGCTGCTCTGAATGTCGTGTAACACGGACCACTGCCGATCGTATAATATGGACTGTGGTCCATATTATGCCTGCGTTAAAAGTTATCGTTTTTACAAATTTACACATTTTTGGAACCACTACTGCCCAACAACAAATTTCCATGGTCACGGACACCCCCACCTCCTTCCAGTACCGCAGCTCGAACCACTAATGCCCAAGAAGAAACTTCCATCATCACAGACAACCCCACCTCCTGCCGATAACGCAACCAATCATGGATACCAGATCTCTATTCCCAGCACTAATAACACGAGCCTGGACGTTTTAAGTCCCATACCACCTCGCCAAAAGCTGCAAAATGGTAAATGGGGAACTGCATCAGAGGCAACAGATTTGACATCTTCTCCCTACAAAATTCCATAGAACAGAAATAGCAACAAACGGATAAGTTCAACGCCAAGAAAACAACTACGAAGACAGCAATAACTATTAGGGAAAAAAAAGTGACAAGAGGCCAAGGACATTTGCATGATGATTCAGTATGGTTAACAAAGAAAAACACGTCAGGACATGATAGTGTTTGCTGCACAGTGTGCGGCGAGTTCACAGACTGAATTCAGTACAGCAATGCTCGTCGTGGATACATGAAGACTGTGCTGACTTATCAAAACCCCTACACTACAATTGCGATGGCTGTAAATGAAGGAATAAAGTCGTCCTAATGCAGGCAATGCCACTGATCTGTTTATGTTAAAAGCCGTAAGTGTAATATGGACCACAGTAGTCCATATTGCACGCATGTATGGACCACTTCTCAAAAAATGAAAATTGCCAATATTTGCGTAAGTGTCCATAATTCGCCACCAAATATTATATCATACTATGTCATTCACTACCTTTCTTCCAACTCGAAAATTAGCTTTGAAAAATGTAAAGCCATGCATTCAGAGTGTTTCA
>QLNU02014176.1:102580610-102598072 GCA_006491805.2 Dysdera silvatica | reverse complement strand
GCAAAATTCTTTACCAAATGCCTCAACAGTGGTAACATACCAAACCAATGGGATTCGGCAACAGTAATTCTTTTGCATAAAAAAGGTGATAAAGAGGATTTAAAAAATTACCGACCAATTAGCTTGTTACCTGCTATTTATAAAATCTTCACAAAAGTGCTAACACATCGCCTGCAGAAAAAATTAGATGCAGCTCAACCAAGAGAACAAGCTGGATTTCGAAGTGGATTCAGTACAGTGGACCATATTCAAGTATTAAGAGAATTAATTGAAAGAACACATGAATATGAACTTCCATTGTGTGTGGCATTTATTGACTATGAGAAGGCCTTTGACTCTATTAAAACATCAGCAGTCATCAACTCTTTAAGATCAACAGACATCGAGGATGTGTACATTGACATGGTGAAACGTGTGTATAAAAATGCAAGTGCAAAATTTCGGTTACATAAAGATACCAAAACTATCAAAATTGGTAAAGGTGTGAGGCAGGGAGATACCATTTCTCCAAAACTTTTTACTTCAGCTTTACAGATGATTTTTCAGCAGATAAATTGGAATGACAAGGGAATAAAAATAAATGGTGAATATTTAAATCATTTGCGGTTTGCTGATGACATTGTTATTTTTTCAACGAACCCATCAGAACTCCAAGACATGGTACAGGAGCTCTCAACTAGAAGTAAAGAAGTTGGACTCAAGATGAACCTACAAAAAACTAAGATCATGTTCAATAATTTCGTAGAGGAAACAAAAATACAAGTTGACAACATTGAGCTAGAAATTGCTGATTCATATATTTACCTTGGCCAGCTGATTTCAATGGATGGCAACATTATGAAAGAACTCAACAGACGTATTAAACTTGGCTGGAGTGCATTTGGAAGAAACAGTTTTATCCTGAAGGGGAAATTGCCTTTGTGTCTAAAAAGAAAGGTCTTCAACCAGTGTGTATTGCCAGTCCTCTCTTATGGATCAGAGACATGGAGTCTAACAGTTGGAGCAATACGAAAGTTACAGACAACGCAAAGGAGCATGGAGAGGTGCATGCTTGGAATAACTAGGAGAGATCGGAAAAGGAACACTTGGGTGAGAGAGCAAACTAGAGTAGAGGACATCATTGTTAAAGTAAAAGGGCTGAAATGGCGATGGGCTGGGCATATTGCAAGAAGAACTGATCAACGATGGACAACAGAAATTCTGAACTGGATTCCAAGAGACCACCGAAGACCTAGAAAACGTCCTCAAACTAGATGGGTGGATGAAATAAGAAAACAGGTTGGGGTGACGTGGAAGCGAATTGCTCAGGATAGACTTGTGTGGAAAGCATTTGGAGAGACCTTCATCCAGCAGTGGATAGATAATGGTTGAATATGATGATGATGATATATATATATATATGTAAATGATAAGAGATTATGATGTAAAGATAATTGTACATGAGGGAAGAGAGAATTTTCTAAGCAAGTATTATATCATGAACTATTGTAAGTAAGAAAAAAATAATTATATTGCTGAAAAAATTGGTAGTATTGTTACAAAGCAGTGTATAAAGGTATTATGTACCAATAGATGAAGATAAAACTTTGTAGTATTAAATAACCAAATCCCACACGTATCTTAAAAGTAACTCAAAACCGCAATTTATAACATATTGATATATCATGCCATACAATATTACCATAGAATACATAAACATATATACATTATACGTAAAAAATTATGAACTTATCGAATCTCCATATAAATGTAACATATATATATATAAACAATATTTTTACAATATATGTTAACAAAACCATTATGGCCACAGGTAATAAATCTGAAGCCGACAGGATTTTTTGTGGAACGTAACAGTGAGGTATAGGTAAGGAAAATTGAAGTCCTGCAGTTTTATATTGAGTTTTTTTATGAAAGGCGGTGATCTTCTTCTTGAAAATATTGATTGAGATGGGAAGGATTTTAAAAGTGTCATTAGTAGTATATTCTTGGAGAATAATTTTTTTATAGAATTTCTTGTACATAATACAGAAGTTGTTACCCGCTTTGTCCACTGTGGTAATGACAAATTTGTTTTTTTATTCTTTGATTCTCTTGTTAGTTTTATTACAAATATCTTTGTAGTTGAAGTGTTTCGATCTTCCAATAACGTTTTGTAAATCGTAGACCATTTTACTGATCTAACAGTTAAAATTTTCCATTGGACACCCATATTTTAGGGCAATTTTTAGAATGAAAGAATTTATTTCCATTTTGAACTGATTGATCAAAATTTCATTAGAGAACTTATAATTCGGTCTAAATTTCGTACCTTTTTTTTCATAATGGCAGCGAGCTTTTTATCTTCAACAATGTCCATATTTCCAGTAACTATATGTCCATGAGTAGAGTCTATATAGGCCACATGTTTTTTTCTTGACAGAAATAGTTTTCTTCATCTTCAGATAAAGTTTTACTAATGGAATTGTAATTACATAACAATTCTTTTAATGTTTTGCCAAATTTGTAGGATACTTTTATATTAAGGATATCTTTTAATGGGAAATCCAAAGTGTTATTTCCAATAATTTTGTTAAGATAGAGACCATTGAATTTTCTATTCATAAATGTGATAGTAAAAAATTCGGAATTTTTAGAATCTTTCCCAGATCTATTATATAGGCAAAGAGTAGAAGTTTTAAGCTTGAATTTAATGAGGTCTTTAACAATGTCACTACAATGTTTTGCTGGCAAAATTGAAATGTTCTTGTTGTAGATAAAATTTGATAAAATTGTTCTTCATGGAAAAAATGCGAGTCCTAATATCCTTGATTAAAAGTGAGTTGATTTCTTGGTATTCAAGTTTCTTTATATTTTCCAGGCTGAGATAAGGAATTTTATTAGCAAATTTATTTCTTCCTTTGCCTCTCTTGCCCCGGATAGGTGCAATTTTTTCATCTTGAAACATATTACATATTTTGTATGCACAGTGTTCTTCTAGCTTGTTGAAAATCATTTCCACATTGTCAAAACTATTGAGTCCATATGGATAAATAGTCATGCATTTAGCCATAAGGTGATTTTCGCTTTCCAGTCTGTTATCAACACCGTAGGAAATACTCAGAATGGAAATTTCAATGGAGTGATGTTGAAAGTGTTATAACCCAAAATCCTTTTTGGTACCATAACTAAATCTCTTTATATCCGACCTATGTCCTTTGATCCTAAGATTTAGGTTTTTACTAGTCTGTCCGATATACTCAAGATTACACATTTTACATTTTATGGAATACACACAGTGATTATGTTTGCAGAAAAAAGAAAGGTTCTCCCTAATTTGACATAGATTAGCTTGCCGGCATGTTAGACATCTTTTATCTTTACAAGTTGAGAACAGCAACATTTGCACAGGTAACTTTTTTACCGGATTATCCCCTTGTTAAAGCATGCAATGAACCTGGCCCCATGTCCTTTATAATTTCAGAGTTCATAAAAGTAAAATCGGTGTGTTTTCACATCCAATAACGTAATTACCCAAACAGATAACACAAATCATAACACATACAAATTTAAAGCCCATTTTTTTATGGAATAAGAGGTAGTTGTAGATAGTTTGGAAAGAAACAAAATGTAATATATATTGTGTTATATGTTATGTTAACTGTAAATATATATATATTGCAGCTGTAGGTACATTATCGCCTATTGAATTGATGTTAAAATTCCTATTAATTACAAACAAGGTTTTTCTATAAACTCTTTTTCAATGCTTTTACCATTCTAGTTAGAATGTTTACCTATTATATATATATTTAATTTTTTTCTCTTACTGAAAATCATGCTTCGATATATATATACACACACACACTATTGGAAAGCTAGTCTAATTGATTACCTTTATGGCTGTGTCATAGCGAGCTTTTTATGTTTTCCTTAAACTTAAAATGTTACAAATTGAATCTTTAGAAACACCCTGTTTGAGGGCTTTTCACTCAGCAATTACTTTGCTATTTAGCCTTTAATGATTCAGTACATCATGTACATCAGTCTTACATTCAGTACATCATGTCTTACATTTGACTTAGCATAAAAACTTGCTTTGGTACTGTCATGAAAGCCATTAAATGAACTTTCTAACTATGTAAAAAATTTAGAAGTGCTATATTAAGTAAGAGAAAAAATTTAACTATGTCTTTCTAAATTTGAACCTATTTGCTATGGTATCAAATGACAGCACATTTAAAGGACTTTAAAATGTGATCATAGCGAGTTCTTGCGTTTCCTAAACCGTGATCTGTCCTTTCTTAGACACACTATACAGTGTGTTTGGTAGTGGACACCTGATATTTTTACGTAAATGCTAAAAAAAATACAAAAACTGCGAATAGGATTTTGAAGAAATGCCGAGAAACCGTAATGTCTTGTAGAAAAATAATTTTTATATAAATATCTCGTCACATAAATGGGGAAATTGCAAATTTATGTAACAAATATTGTTTGTTAATTTAAGGGATGCTATCATTCCTGACTAACAGATGGCAGTGCAGAGACTAAAAAATTTGCATATTGTATTCTTTCGATGCGTAGGTTCGTATAAATACCCGTGTGAACAGGTTTATGTGAAAACAGTGCTTGTAGTCATGTCAGAAAGGAAAATACTTACGGATTTCGAGAAAGAGGAAATTGTGGCTTTTAAATGAAATGGAAAATCCATTCGCGAAATTAGTCAGCTTATTCGGCGTCCAAGGAGTGCTATAGGGGCCTTTTCAAAAAGAAACCCCAAAAGGATCCACCCAAGAAGCGGAGAGCGAAGCCAAAACTGAGTAAAAGAGATAAGCGGAACATTATTAGAGAGGCCAGTAACACAAGAAAGTCTGCTGCAAAAGTCCGAAACGACCTTAGTTAGCTCCCAGTTAAATGTTGGACAGTATAGAATGTGCTCTCTAATTCCAAAAATTTATCTTTTCGGAAAAAAAAAGGCAAACCATCTCTCACCCAAGTTCACAAACAGGAACACTTAAACTAGGCTCGACGACACATGGAGTGGAACGATAAATGGTTGCAGGTACTTTTCACGGACGAAAAGAAATTCAACTTAGATGGTCCGGATGCTTTTCAACATTATTGGCACGATTTACGGAAAGCGCCGCAATACTTTTCTTGTAGAGTTCAAGGAGGAGAGTCGGTGACCATTTGGGTTGGCTTTGGCTACAACGGTACTACGCCTGGAGCTTTCATCGGCAGTCGTATGAATTCCACCTGCTATCAAGAATTTTTAAAAGAATATGCCCTCCCATATGCCTCAGAAATATGTGGGGAAAACTGGATTTTGCAACAGGACAACGCACCGTGCCATGCATCTATCTCCACCAAAAGATGGATAAATTCAAAAAAGTTTAAAAGTATGATTTGGTCGACACGTAGTCCTGATTTAAATCCTATCGAAAACGTATGGGATTATATTGTTCGTCAAATATATGCAAATGGGAAGCAATTCACGTCGGTTAATGCCTTAAAGGACGCTATTGTGGAAACTTGGTATCAAATCGATCCTAAGTATTTACAAACATTGATAGAATCAATGGATTCACGTGTCTTTAAAGTTATATGCAAAAATGGAGCATCTATCATGTATTAATGTACATAAAACACTCCAATTTCAGTAAGTGTCCATTAAATTTTCAAACAAGATTGAAAGCCTCATCTTGATTTTGTTACATTTATGAATGATTTAATAAAGATTATTAATCTTCCACTTTGCAGAATACTGTTTTATTGTAGTATCTTTATTTTCATTTTCAAATTTGGCATTATTTCTCACGATAGTGCACTGTTATCAAGTGTCCACTAAAATACCAAACGCACTGTATGTAGTTGTATAGCTTAAGTTCAAGGTAAAATCCTGAAATTCATTTTTATCATTTAGCAGTTATGTATGGTTATATCATAACAGTCGATCTTTTATGACTATTCTTTTAACAATATATTTCTGTTATAGTAAAGCCCTTCATAAGTGGATACTCATGAAACAGACGCAAGAAATTCATAAAAGGGGGATGGGTGTTATTGTGAATTAGTTATTAACAGGGATTTTTTATCTGACCATGAAAGTGGGCTATCTGTTGAAAGGGATTTACTGTACATTCAGAAGTTATAAAATTCTGAATTTAATTAACATTTCTATTTAAAAAAAATTGGCTTCTTTAATGGATGTTCTGGCTTTAGAAATTTAGCCTTTTTTTTTTTCTCTCTCCCTTTTAGATATCATGATATGTTGCAGTTTTGTTATGTTGTATTTCCTCTGTATCTTTAACAGAATTTCCTCTATGCATTTTCTTTTACATTGCCAAATATTGTAATTGATTGAACCTGTCACCCTGCAGTGGCATAAATGTAACCTGTTCATCTGTAATGTCGTTAACGTAGATGACAGGCTTGATTTCAATGGTACTGTGGAATGCATGATATGTTTTCTTCACACTGTAGTTCAGAGTTCAGTTCCATAGACAGCAGGATGTTCAGCTTCCTCTGAAAATGTATCTCCCAATGCAGCATGAACTTGGCTGTCCCTGCACCATAAAACAATTGCCTAAACTGCATGCACAACCTCACCATGTTTGGTGCAGAATGACCCTTGCTGTCTTTGCACCATAAAAATGCAACCAACCACAAATGGACCAAAAACCTCATATGGCGCCCGGTGTAAACCCGAAATTTGGCACCTCCCGCTAAATTTTTTTTTTTTTTTTTTTTTTTTTTTCAAAATAATTCCTTTTGTGGCACGGTTTTTTTGTTTTTTAAAGAGGGGTCGTCTCAGTAGGCTACTGGATATTATTACAGGGCGGAAAGTCCAGTTAACAATTAAAATTTCCTTACAACAAATAACATGTAACTAAACAACAAATACTTTTCTGATGAGCTAATTATTAAATTGTTCTAATAATCAAATTAAAGCCTTACACGTGTTTCAATAATCTGAAATGTCCACTATACAGTCCAATAAGTTCATCCATTTTAATGTAATTTTTACTTTCCTAATTTCTTACCTGGAATGTCATATTGTGGTTACGTTGGAAAATGCTTTTTCACTTTCTTACACAGTAACCTAATTAAATGTATTAAAGTAAAGAATAATTTATACAAGGATTAAATAAGGGATAATAATAAAAGGATAATTAATTTATTAAAAATTAAATAAGGTTTAAAACATTTTATGTTTTAAAATTTTAACATGTAATTTTTTTTAAATGTTTTTGTAGTTTGGAGGCATTAGGTCGTTATTTTGTTGCCGTTTCCCCTTGCGGCTTAGTGCCCAATGTGACGGCACCATTCGGATCGCCCTTAATCTGTCTCTGCAATCAACCAATAATTGCACCCTATACTATATTATGATTAGTGACTTTTCGATAACATCATTTCATTTTATTAATTCCAGGCAAAAGAGAGAGAGCTGGACCTTAAGAATCAATGGGCACAAAATAGACTTACGAAGAGAGAGACACAAGCAAAATATGGCTTTTAGAGATGTCTGTGTTCATTGGAGAATTTTTTATTGTACTATATAATAAAATCATGTACTCTGGATTTTATCTTGATAACAAAACAAATGAACGATTTATAATGCACCAATTGCATTTGTGTAATCAGGTGACTGGTTGGGTATTATAATGCAAAGATAACTTAGATCAAGTTATGCTGAATGAAACTGCAGACCATGCCAAATTATTCTCACAGCATTTAGTATGATTTAATGCATTAAACCAACGGTTTTCGAACTTTTTTGATCCACAGTTCTCTGCATGGATCGTTTATGACTCACAAATATATATATATAGACAGGCAACTCACATGTTGTAAATGTACATTGAACGTGTTATATAAAATATTTGTTAACATCACACTACCCCTGACCGAAACCTGTTCCGCAACGGTTTGAAAAGCCCTACATTAAGGCACAACAGAAATGCTGTTGAGCTGTTTGCAGATGACAATTCAATGCATGTTCATGTTGAATTTGTAAAATGTGAAAGTCTGTTCTTTAAACACATTCACGATTTCATTTCAAACTGGAGTTTTTGTAACTCTGAAATATTAAAAATAAACTTCAGCATAAGGGACAACAATTGTGCTTGAACCTACGATCTTCTGGATAGCAGACCGGTGCTAGGATTTTATCTCTTGAAGATTGTAGGAAGAATAACCGTACATATGCTGTTCTCCAAAATGTATCTAATTTACTTTCTTACATGATCCCTCATTTCTTGGAAGGAAATTCCTTTTTTGACAAGTATAAAATTATAGTTATTAGCATAATGTAACCCTTGAATTATTAATTGGTTATTAAATTTTTTTTACTTTGTTTCTTTGTTAAGTGTTTCTTCTATGTTCGTATGTGAGAAGTTGACCATTCAGCATGGAGAAACTGATTTTACTCAAGTTTAGAAAAGTTCTATTGTGCCTTACTCCAGCTAATATGACATGCAAGTCTGAAAGGAGGAAAATGATTTTTAAGTAATGGGAATGTCCATAGCCATCCATTGTTAGAAACATGAGTTTCCAGCCCATCACCAGTTATCGTTGGAGAGGATGAGCATTCTTGCAACTGTTTATCTGTGAGTCAAGTGATATCAATCGCTTTAATGTGCTACAATGAATAACAGATGATCTCTCTATTGGCTGACAGTTTGACCGTTGGATACCAAAAAGTTGATTGATGGACATTGGAAGTTGGGGGGGGAATAAGAATTAATGCTGTTTTAATTATGAAATAAATTGCACTAATCGCAAAAATTCCAAAATACCTTGTAATTAGAACATTTCATCTTTTTTCTGCTATGTATATCATAGGTAATTAGCCAAATGTTTCAGAGTTATATTTACACTCTCAGAGTCATAGAAAAATACGTGGCTGCAAAGACAGTTGACAGCAATCCTCGCCCATTCATCTTTTGCCTTTGCATCCAGTTCACTGGAGACATGGAAACACTACCTGTAGTAAACCTTTCACATTAAAACATTCTTTATTAAAAAAGTAACCAATGCACCATATGAATGCAGAGTTCCCACATGCATGTTTCAGATATACCTGAAATTGCCATGGGTGGGGGGGTGTAGGTGATTTTTTGGTCAAACCTTGGAAGAGTCAGTGAAAAGCCTTCTTCATTTCTTTTTTAAATAGCCAAATCTCCCATGAATGTTAAGCCATTTTCCCTGAAACAAAAGTTTAGTTGAAAGTTTCTTGTGATAGATCAAGAAATTTTTTCAGAAAAACCTGAAAAAGTCAGCGAATTTTTTCACCATTGTGCATGGGAACTCTGTGAATGTTTGACACTTCTGTAGCATCACCAAATATTCATACCGTAGATTTCCTAAAAGTAATGTATCATTACCTGTGGAAATAATGTTACAATGAAAAAAAAAAGAAATTCTGTATTATCTTCTTAGCTCCCATCTCTATCGGGTCAAGTAGTCAACTGGTTTACTATACTTTGTTTCTTAGTCTGGATGTATCCCATAATGCTTTCCTTTCACCGTTGAAGACCTGGTAAGCATTGATTCTTAGAGAGGTTCTCTGTCTGAAGGCATAGTGGTAACACATTTGGTTTACAGGGATGGGAGCGGGTCTCCTTTCCAGCTAAAAAGTCTTCCTTTTCTTTTTTTTCCATCAGTCTCTAAAAGTGTCTTTTGTACTTTTTTTTTTTCCCTCCAACATTCTTCAATTATTCAACAATGAAGACTTGGTCACCTCTTTTTTTTTTTTTTTTTTTCAAATACACTCTGGCATTTTTCTTGTTCAAGTTATTCCATGTAAGTTGAACTACTGTAATTGCAGAATTTAATATTTTGATAGCTAACACCTTTTTGTCACATTTTCTCATTTTCATGTTTGTTTTAGATAATATAATGGTTATTGGCAGCTCGTGAGGTGAAGTAGCTTTCTGCCAGCACCTCCATATAAATTTGCTCTCTTTGGAACTTCTCTGTACATCATAGACATGAACGGATGAGCCCCCTAGAGAATGGAGTTATATCAAGACGTAGCTAGAAAGCTGCTTCACCTCGCGAGTCGCGATTGTTAATCTCCCCGATGAAGCGTAACTGAGGGGTATGTTAGTTCAATTTGTGCTTCTCTTTTTGAGTGGAGAGTTATTAAGCACTTTTAAATCAGTTTTAATAATTTTCATATATATAATAAAATTTTTATTTCGATTTAAAAAAGACATTTAACATTATAATGAAATGTAATTTAGTAAATGTATTCCAACATGTTTCATCAGGTTTGGCTACTCTTTATCAAGAAATTAAAGTAGATGTTTTATTAATTTGCTTACTGTTTGTATAATGATATTATTTACATGCAATTTAAGAATTGTTGCCAAATATACTGGAGAAAAGATGAGGAATTTAGATAGTGTATTGTGTTATGAGAATATTTAAAGTAATATAATATGCATATATTATATGTACTTTTTCTTCCGAATACACTGGCAATGCTTCTTCAATCACATACCAATATCGTAATACAAACAAAAAAATTAATAAAACATTCTATCCAATTCTCTAATGAAGTCTGGTCAAATTAGATTAAACTTGTCCTTACTAAACTGAACTTCATTATAATGTAAGATATTATTACCCTTCACAGGGATAACACAATTGCCAAATATGGTCAACACAAGAAAGCCTCCGGGGCGAGATTTTTGTGAGTTTTCGTGGGGGAATTTATTATACAATAATTTTTGCCACCCACGTATTAATTACAGCTCAAACTAGAGCTTATGTAATTTTGGAGAAAAAGAGACGCTTTCCCCATCCTGGATTCGAACCAGGGTCCCTCCGCCTTTTCCCAAAACTCTCACAAAATTCCCTCGGCCCGAGGCTTGTGTTAACGTATTTTTGGCAATTGTGTTATCCCTGCGGAGGGTAATAATACCTTAACAATGTTATGATTGTCTTTTTTTTTTTTTTAATCTTTCTGTGTAATCACGTTATTTAATTTATATATATATGAGATGTCAAGTTCTAGATTTCACCGTATCCATTTTGTTTTTATTGATTTTAAAAAAATGTAGAAAACTGTTAACACGTATATCTGTGCACACTGCCTATTTTAAATGCGAAAAAAATGGGTATGTGATTGGTTTTAACCTCAGAATGCATTACTGTGAGGAAGCAAACTGGGAGTACAAACATGTTTACACTCAAAATTGATAAAAACGGATGACTGAATTTGAAACTTGACACCTTATATATATCCACATACAGTAGAACCTCCACATAGTGAAATTCTGTATGTAGCAAAGTTCGGGAAAATTCTCATGGTCGTTACATGTGAAAGTGTTTCTATATGATGAAATAAATTTCTTTATAACGAAATTTTTAACAACTGAAACAGAAAATCAAGTAGCTATGTCAGTGACATCGGGTTCCCTCATATCATGGATATACAATACATACATACACTTAAAAATATCTATTTTTAAATGGTGGGATGTTATTTATAAGAAACCATCATTTACTGAAAAACGAGATTTTAGTTGCGGTATCATATTGCACTGCCCTGGTTGTGAATGCATTGTTTCCACTTGGAGAATTTTCTATATAATGTGAAATTTTTCATGGAACCATCCATTTCGTTATATGGAGGTTCTACTGTATGTTTGTATTGTTTCAGGGAAAGAAAAAGTAAAAGAAGTATTTTAGTGCAAAATCTAAAGATACATTATGGGTAAATGCAAATTTCAGAACTTGTGGTTAAAACAAAAACAAAACAAAAAAACGGTAGCTGTCATGAACTTTCATTGTGGTATGCTAAACAAAGTGAACGTGAGGCATTTTGCAAACTATGTACTGCTGTGATAAACATTGAAAATAAGAGTGTTCATTCATTACTACAGCATGCTAGTGATGTGAGACATAAAATCTTGTGGGAGACTGAATCCAGTGAAGGCCTGCTTCAACACTTCAAGATGAAGAACGATCTGGTAGCTCCTTTATTAACATTGCTGCAGATATTTTGCCTAATCCAAACAACAGTTAGTACTAATGAGCTCAAAGAGAAAGGAACTACTCCTGAGTTAGTTCGCGCACTCAAGCATATTTGCAACAATTTCTCAGCTAATTCTTCCAGTGACTGGAAGCAAATTTTAGGTGCCATATTTCTGGGACTATCTATTTCCATCTGACTTTTCTCTCAGTCCAAAAAATATTGTGGTATCTCATAACGGATGCACTTGGTATATATTTTCAGGATTAAGTGCTAGAAGATTTAGGCTTGATACTTTTTACTATTTCATATGATGAAACGATTAATATAAAGATCAATGATTAATATTTAAAGCAAGCATTTAACACAAAGAAATCCAGTAGAACTTCCAAGAATTTCCCCCTCATTTCCCTACAAAGTCTTGGTGAATACAATACGTCCCATTATATAGATAAACTGTTTATATTGTACGTCGTCTTTCAATCTTGGAAACTCCTAAAAACATTCAATATCTTTTCCTTCTATCAAGTCATGGTCACTTCAATGCATATAAGCAATGTTCTCCAATATCTGTGCGAAGACAAAAATAGTGACACAAACTTTCAAACACCAGCTGAACTCACAAAAGGGCTTTTGGGCTCTTTAGGTTTTTTTATCTGCAAAGTAATTGCTTTTATTTCTGAAACACTTATCAATTAAACATATTCCAAAACGTGCGTCATAAAGAATCGATGGCATTTGCGTTTTTTCCCTAAAGAAAACTTGTGATAGCTGCTGGATGGAATCTCTACGTCTCCTATTCCTCCTTAAGCTATTCTGTATTTTGGATCCAAGTCCTATTATGTTTTTAATCTATAATCTCTTCTATAATGGTTTGATTTCATATGCGTAACTCTTAATAGTACAACTCTTTAATTTTTAATCAAAAATTCAGTCTCTCAGATATCCTTCTGGCTAGCATTTTGATAAACAGATAATTTCACAAATTTTATCCAGGTGTGTATCGCAATTTTCTCAAATGAGGCCCATCAAAAGCTCTAAATAACACTAATACTTTATATTCATCAATTCGTAAAAATGACACTCATTGGTTTCACTTTTGCTTTAAAAATCACTGATCTCCCAAGTATCCTATTATTTCCAAGGTGGTGAAATCGGTGTTATGCCTTTCACATGGAAATGTTTATATTGAAAGGCGATTTTCAGTTTCAAAGTTAATTTTTGATGTTACCACAAGTGCTTCTCAGAACATTGAAATCAATTCTGGTTGTCAAAGATGGAATGGAGCAATATAAAAACAAACATTTTTTTTTTCCCAATTGCCAAGAAATTGATATCTTTGTCACATAATGACAATAAGCATTACCAAGCATATCTGGGGGAGCAAAGGTGACTGAAAGAAAAAGAAGAGCAGTTGAATATAGAAAAAGAGAAGCAAAGGAAGGAAGAGATTTCCAAGAAAACAATTCAAGACTTGGACTGTACTCTTAAAAATAAGAAGAACCTTGAAATCGCCAGAGAATCAGCAGATGTTTCTTTGATAATGCTACAGAAAAGCTGAAAAAAAAAGTTCGGAGTGGAGTAAGGTGACCTTGTACAGATTCAAGTAGTCAAAGAAATACTAGAGGGTTTTCGATTGATGAAAAACTATGAAAAGAAATAATACAAAACAGTTCAAGAGCTCCAAACTGATGTTGAAAAAAGGAAAAGCACTCTAATTACCAACTTTTATCATAAAAAGTCCAAGACAGAATAGGATTTTTTTAATAATAACTCTAAAATCAAGATTTAAGAATAGTAAAAATAAGATAGAATAGTTTTTTATTTTGTTTTATTTTTATAACTCTTTAAAATCAAGATTTAAGAATAGTAAAAAGATTTAGTAGTTAATTCTAAAAATTTAGACTCCTTTAAAGAATGTTTAAATGAACATGTGGACTTTTTAATACCTAAATTTTATTTTACATTTAAAAGGATTTGCTCTCATTTTCTTTAATAGATATCTATGTTTTAATGTTTAACGTATTTATTTTATTATTTTGTTTTTTGGGACTGTCCTTGTTGAGTCCTCAAACCAGTTGAGGACCTAGGTTTTGTATGTATTTGTAATTTTATTGTTTTCTGTAAATCTTATTTTGTATTGAAATAAAGAAAATGTTGGCCATACCCCATCTATGTTCAAAACGAAATAACGGTTTTTATTGTATCTGGAAGAATTTTGAAATTAACTTTGCTAGATCTAATAAATTAACATTTCGTTCTGAACTTAACCAGCCTTTTGGTAGGGTCATTAAATTTAGAAAGAAAAAAAATGTTTTCAGGCAAGTCCATGTCAAAACAATGTCTCTCTTTTTTTTTTCTCCTCTTTTAAGTTCTAGCCTCTTTTTGTCTCCTTTTTAATAATTTTAATCACCAAAATAGCTATTTTTTACTTCTAAACTCACTCCCATCCCTGTATAGGCCTATGTCAGGATGTAAAAAAAAAATCATGATTTATTTTTATTTAAATTGAATTTTTCTGGTTAAGATTGTGTACCTCTGAAAATAAGTAACTAATAACTTAAAATTTGGCAATCATAAATATTCCAAATAGTGAGTGGGAGGTACAGCTTGCTCATAGCATATTTTAAACAACGTGATGAGATGTGTTATAAACAAGGTCCTCAAGATCTTTCTGAACTTTTACTATAGAAATACTACAACTATTTTTTTAACTTTATCTAAAGTAACAGAAATTGGTTTCAATTGAAGGAGAAGGTTTTCAACATTCCTCTTTATACACACATTCATAACTTTCAAGTTAATTTTTGCATCTATTATATCATGGTATGCCAATTTAAATCAAAAATCTAAATTGAAAAAAATTAAAAATAAATTTTTTGTTTTTTATCACAATTTAATTATATTCTAAATCAAAATAATCTACAAAAGGAAACAAGTTATTTAAATCAAATAACTAAAAAAAAAGTAGAAAAAAATGTACTTGGTACACCCTAAAAATGTTTTGATTTTATTTATTTCAACTAAAATTCTCTGCTTCTCTTTGGGTTTGTATGAAGACAATCATTAGATTGATAACAGTATTCTTGTTATGGAATCTCCTAGTGAAACCTTGTTTTGTTCTAAGATGGCAGGTTGAAAACACATCCTGTTTGCCTTTTATTTTACTGAAGTTGCAACGCTGTCAGGCAAAGGACTCAATTCTAACAGCCTGGTCAAAATAGAAGTTGTATATGATGGTAAAAACTTTTAGGATGGGGTGATGTTGAAAAGAGGGGGGGATGCCCAGGTTTGAAATAACTATCATGGTCCGGATAGATCTTTTGGCACATCATTTCAACGTTGTAAAAATTGTAAAGCCGAGAATTCATAAAGCAGGAATTCTGAAAGTGAAAACTACCTGTTTAATACCAAATTTAAAGTGACAAGAAAATGACACAAACTAAGTCCTTTTAAATTGTATTTAAAAAAAAGGGAGACTTTGGTCATGTCATTGAACTTCAACACTACAAGGTTAGTATCAATCTTATTAAAATATTCTAAAAATATATTTGTCATTTCCATATATTTTTATGTGTAGATATTTATGATATTTCTGCTAAATTATAAATTATGATTTAATGATATTTTAATGTGTGTTTTTTTTTCCACTTGTTGCATTTCCTTAGCCTTCACATGTACTAAATTGAATTTTAACAACACTATAAATGACATACCATAACAAGTTCAACTTGCAAAGCAACTAGTGAATTTAAATTTTAAAAAATCCAATTTAACTCAATAAAATCTGAATTAAATCAAAATACTCCGATTTAAATAAAAAAAATCTGATTTTGTTTTTTTAAATCATTTTTTTTATACCCTGTACTATATACATCTCCATTTCTTCAACTATCTGCATGAATATTGACTCTTTTTTAATATAACTCACTAAACAATTGCACATAAAATTCCAACACACTTTCCATGGTAGATTCAATCCTGTGCCACTTAATTCATTGTAACTGACCTGAGAAAAATAATTGTTTCAAAAATAGTTCATGATTTGAATATATTACGTTAGATCAGTAGTTCCCAACTGGTGATCCGCGAAGGAGTCCGAAATGGTCTACGAGGCAGATCATTATTAAAAAACATTATTGAAAAAAATCCATAAAAAATTATTAAATATTAAAATTAAATATAAAAATGAATATCATCGTATATTTGTTGTATTTTGCCCCCCTCAACAACTCTTGAAGAAAAGCTGCTACGCTGTTGCATGTAGGGACTTTCTGGTGAAATGTAGAGACTTTCTATTGCTGCCACTAGGGATTTGACCTTGACAGCACTGCTTTCATAGGCACATGCAGAAAGTTCATAAGTGGGGGTTATAGAGCTTCCGCCCATATATTCGTATGTTAAATATACAAAATTTCATTTCGGTGAGGGGGGGGGTGTTACAATCCCCATCAACACCTCCCTGCATACGTCAGTGACTGCTTTGTTTGGCTTCACTGTTGACATCGCTTTGTTTACTTCTGTACATCTACATCTTTCTCCCTAAAACGACCCCGCTCTCTTTTTTATTAAGGTCAACTCGTGCAAGGACGGATGTAGAGGTCATTCAGGGTGGGGAGGGGGAAATTACTGGCTTGATTTTTGAAAATGATACCTCATTGGACCTTTACCTTGTATCTTTTCAATGTTAAATTTTCATTCTAGGGCTTATTGCCCTCATCACCTAAATCTGTCCCTGAACTCGTGAAAATTTTTCTAAAATGGTCCTTGGCTTGGGAACACTGGGATTTGGGAACCACTGTGTTAAATTAAGGAAATACCTAATAAAACAATAATACCTACTTTAATCTTTTAGAAATAAGTTAACCATGAACTGTATATAAACAACTATAGTGAAATCATCGGAAAAGTTGTTTTTGTCAGGCCTGTGTTGTGCAAAGTGATAAAAAGAAAAATCATTTAACACGTTGACTGCCGACTGCGAGATAACTCGTAGATTGCGTTCTTTTCTAGGACGCCAACTACGAGTTACCTCGTCCTTGTTTACTTGCCATTTTTGTGCAGCTACGATTAAACTCGGAATATATCAGTGCTAATATCGATAGATGGCTTCTGGGAAAAGAACAAAAAATCAATGCTGGCTTGCATGAACAGAAAATTTATTAAAAAAACGAACAAAAAATATAATTATAAAAATTAATTCAAATTCAAGAAATAAAATAATATTTTATTGTTTGTGGAACTTCTTAAAACAATCTTCCACACAAAGGGCTGGCTTCTCTTTACAGGCTGGACAGAAATAACGCGTTTCTCGGCGTTTTTTTGCTTGGGTACATATACGACATGGCTTTGTCGGACGCTGTTTTTTTTCGGTAGGTAGTAGACTCTCTAAATAATGGAGCTCTTGCAATCTAATTTTTTTAAACTGTTTTAATCTCTTATCTAATCAACTCTACGACTAATTCTTATCTGAACTTTATCATTTTTATTTTAGAAG
>QLNU02014176.1:102555605-102569337 GCA_006491805.2 Dysdera silvatica | reverse complement strand
ATTCATAAAATGTATCATATTTTTATTTTAGCATAGTTATTTTGTTGCTTTTTCAAAATTGGGAGTACTTATGATGATCCATTACACGATGGTCTTCTGAGAATTGCTGAAGACGTTCAATAGTATCTGAAGCTCTTGTGAATAAGGATTTTTTAAAATTCTTATGAACCAATGCATTTTTAGATAGATTAATTTGAATTTTTTGTATTCTAAAAGTTACTTTAATTTGGATAACCTTACCAGGTCTCTCACAACCCACTCCTATGCATTGTATGGGGGGCTGCAACGATGCATCCACAACCTGGTTGACCACCGCTTGGTAAAATAGGCTTTGGGAAACAAATTACCCCTGAAGAATTTCTGGGTCTGCTTGTGATGTTATTAATGGAATCACTTAATCCATATATGATGATGATAATTTCACGTTGGTCCGTGTTTCTGACAAATTTGATGTTAACTAATCACTGATATGGATTTTTTCATGCAAAGTATTATTCCCATTATCCCTGTATATTAAGTTTTTAACCTGTTCAGATTTTATTTTTTTCTAATGGTTGATTTCTTGAGCATATTTTGCATTTGCAGCCCAGTTGAGTGTGAAAATTATAATGTAAAACTTGAACTGTTGCCCATTGGCAGAATTATTTTCCCCTGAGGAATGATTACAATTCTTTTGTAGGAATCAGTCATTCAGTTTAAGAAATGTGTTCCTTTGAGCTATTCCCAGCACCCACATTGATTCCTGATTTCACCGCAGCTAATCTTCATTACTGTGAACATGCTTAATGTGATTTTTGTATGATTCATTTCTCAAAATCCCCATTAAATTGATAGTCTTATCCTTTTCACATAGCATTAACTATTTTTAATATGCGTAGATTTTTTTTTTCGTCACTGTGTTTACCTCATACTGATCTGTTTTTGGTTCTTAACATATTACACCCTTGCGACAAAAGTGTTACAACCAGATGCGTAAAATTATGCTGTATCCTTCCCTACAAAATGTTAGGCCATGAGTTATTTGGGTTTCTGCAGGGTGGCACCTACCATTAGATGAACATAACATCCCTCAATTCAACCAGAAAGTTTTTTGAGTTGTAACACTTGCGTTGTTATGGTGCGATATGGAGAAAGTGCCATGCAGACTGGGTTTGAACCATCAACCTCCGGGTTTTGATGGAAAGACAAGAAATGGGTTTAGTAGATACAGCATGATGAGAGCTGAAGCATTGGGCGATGATACCCTGTGATCTCAACTGCTCTTCTGAGCTGTACACTGCTCTCAAAATACTTGTAATCGTAATTTTGGTAAATTGCAACCTACTAATTTCTATGGATTTCTTACATTTACTATCATGTAACAGAGTGGTAACAGAACTGGGCAATTCTCGGTGAATTCCCCAAAATTTCATGGAAATCGTGAGGGAAATGAAAATTGCAGGAAATGTTAGAGATGGGCAAATTGGTTCATCAACCTGAATTGTCTTTCAACAGCTCATCTGTTCTTGGATTATAATTCTTCTATGCATCAGGCATAGACAGGGAGCTTAGCGCCCCCCTTCGGAAAATATTCTAGGCTTAATTTTTTCTGAAAATCTATTATCGAAGAATCGAAAAGATTACAATATCAAAAACTGCATTAGTTTTGTTTTAAATTTTTCGTTTTGTAGGAGGCAATCTAAATTGTTCTGTGCTAAAATTATATTCAAAATAGATTTCCACTTTCTTTTACAAGTCTGTCTGGATAAGTTTAGCACCCTTTGTTTCACTGTTTCTTTCGTACATACATCCCACTTTTGTAATCGATCACTTTCCCACCTCCCCCTGAAAACATCTTGTTATATAATATACAGGGTGTCCCAATTGGCCGTATCACTCTCAATAACCTGAATTCTGTTCAATGGAAAAGTTTGTTTATATCTCATTTTGCAGATTTTTGAATGCACTATCTTTCTGTATCATGAAGAAATATGGACAGTGTGTTAAAAAATACAAAATGCACTTTTTCTCTTATTTCAGATTACATCCTATATATTTTTTATTTAAACACTTGCATAGTTATGGTTTCATTGATTGATTGTTTGGCTTTTTTATGGCGCAAGAGCATCTGGGCTATACTGCGCCAAACACGGTAAAATCAAAAACTGTAGTAAAAGCCAGTACTTTTTAAAAATTTAAAAACGTGCGTATGGTCAGCATGGTCATTTAAAATGTCAGACAGTGATGAAGAGTTGTGGTTTCAACAAGATGTTGGATTGAATGGATGGTTTGATGAATGGATTTCTTTGGTGAATAGAATTGGAGATATTACAAGTTGAAATTTACATGTGTCAAATCACTTGAGGATTACTACTAATAATAATTGTGGCTATTGTCACTAAAAAATTGTTTTCTTCGGATGTGAATAATACAAGAAAGGAAAGGCGTCACAATTTCATACACTGTCAGTGACTATGCTGAGGCAAGGGCACACTATGATTTATCGCTGTAACTAGATAGAAATGGATTTTTTTGCAAACACAACTGGACTGTTATTAAACTTTGGTATTTACAGAAATATTTAAAGTAAATAAAATTACTTTGGGTTTGTGTTTAATTTTATTTTTTAATTTGTCTTCTAATTAGTAACATTTATATGGAATTTTTTTTTCACCCAGAGAAGCTTCGCAATTCCATATGTTTGTTAAACTTCAACTTGTAATATCTCCAGTTTTGTTCTTCCGCAGACAATCCGTTTAAGTCTTATTGGAGCCATAGATCATAGTGTGGGGTTCTCGCCTCAACGTATTCCACTGAGTTGGTGGCAATACGTTGAGGTGAGGGCAGCATGTGTTTTTGTTTTGTTTCCTTTATAATTGTGTAGGTTTTTCACATATTATAGCATTTGTCAATGTGATATTTTTCATTTTCTTGCTGACAGCACGGACATAAAAATATCGGGGGAAATTTTTAACGATCTATTGGGGAATTTTTTTTTTTTTCTCCTGCGTTTTGTTACCACCCTGTGTAAGAAAACCTATGGATTTCGTACATGATAGCGAAGCATTGAGCCATGAATCCAATGATTTTATTTGCTTTCCTGGTTTGGTGGTTTTTGAATCTTGTATACTGTATTTGGAATTGGAAGAAATTTCATGGCATTGCTAATGTTACTTTATTTTCCCCTTTAAATACAAGATTGCGATCCTGTAATGGTTATTTCAACACTGGTGTAAGCTTTAAAACATGACGCTTTAAGATCCAGCTGCTCTTTGTCCAGTGAAGGCAGAATTCTGCCTTTCATTTGACAGACTGGCTCTCGAAACATTGTTTTAAACCTTGTCAGTGTTGAAACTGTTACGCAGTCTCCTGATGAAACTTGGTATTATTGCGATCCTGCAGTGCCGGGACCTGTGGACCGCAATTTGATCTGCCAACAGTGTTATTAATCCATCCTACCTACCGACAACTGTTTGAAATTAAATTTAAAAAAAGGCCTGAAATAATTTTAGATTTTTTTTTCTCCGAAAATGAAGTATCCTTTCTATATTGCTAAAGAACAAATAATGAAACACGGGTAGGGAGGGGGGGATTTTCCCCTTGTGGTATAGTCAGTGGCGTAGTGTAGGTTGCCAGTGCACAGGGCAAACTAAGTACTGCACCTGTTAGCATCTCTTCCACCAGTCCAATGTTGAAATCTTGTGCCAGGTGCTTTTGCCCCAATGGCACCCGTCCCCACTAAGTTACTGGATGAATGTTACCTCCATGTTAGTATATAGTTATTTAGTATTATTATGACTGAACATGTATGTGGCTCAAACATCTGGGAATTGAAGTAAAACGTAGTGTTTCTTAAGGCAATTCGTTCTGTTACAGTATCCTTGTGTATAATTAACAAAAACAATGTTTTATAATGTAGCAATACACAATTGGTTTCAGTTTTTATAAATGTATATTTCTTACTGGAAGTGATCCATGTGTGATGATTTTTTTTTCACGTTGGTCCGTGTTTCTGATATGTGATGTTAATGAATTACTGATATGGATCGTTTAATTATTAAGGTTTGTATTAGTTCTAAATTATTATACTCGACTTCTGAATTTGATAAAATTAACTTTTGGTTTGGCCCTCTGATTGCAAAATATTTACCTAGCATTCAAGTTCTACTTTCCACAATGTTAAAGAACACTTCCCTAAGTATTCTTTTACAGGTTGCTCACTGTAGTCCAGGGGTTCCTGAGTCCTCAACGGGCTCAAATTCCTTGGAAAACTCTGGTGCAGCATGACCTTTGCCGCCCTTTTTTCACCATGAAACACATTGTGGGTAGATTTTTTTTAATAGTACGTGATGATGTAATTTGCGTCTTAGTGCCTATTGCTGTACAAATGCCTGTTGTACGTAAAGCATTAGCTTCTATGATGACTTGTGCATCTGATGCTAAATTTTCTCTATTATTGCCTTATTGGTAGAGTTGTAAACTAGCTATCTTAGTTTCTTCCCATCAAAGTTTCCAATGTGTCCAAAATTCCCGTTTTTTTACAATTCTACTTATTGACTTTACCTTGTGTGGTGCTGAACGATCCCTGTGTAATTTTTAAAAAAAAATCCAACTAACCAATTACCTTGACACTTTTGGCTATCGTACAACT
The DNA here is from genome assembly GCA_006491805.2 of Dysdera silvatica. Classification (NCBI taxonomy): domain Eukaryota; kingdom Metazoa; phylum Arthropoda; class Arachnida; order Araneae; family Dysderidae; genus Dysdera; species Dysdera silvatica. The sequence goes on along the minus strand of QLNU02014176.1, from coordinate 102,564,707 downwards.
CTACAAAATTTGATACTGTTTTATGTGAGTAGAATTGTTTGTATCACATCCTTGTGGGTATATCTAGTTTTGCATTTTCTGTCCTCTCTCCCTTCCCAATAAGAGTAGGGATTGAAGGATCGAGCTTATAATATTGGGTGTCTGTTTATCAATTTCAGAGAAACAAAATAGCATGATACCCATAGAATAATACAATGTGAATTAGTTTAAGAAATATTAAGTGTTGCCTTTTTAAATGTTAACACTTTTTAACATTTACTAGTAGCACAGACTCGTTTGCACATCAACAGCTACTGACCAATGTCAGTTGATTGTTTAAAGGAGTATACAATTAAAAGTATACATTGGGATTGCTAGTGCTAAAAATAACAGGACACAGGTGTTAGTTTCTGCGTAACTTCTCCAGTCAGTGATTGTAATTTTTGTTGCAGTTCCATTTTACTTATAGGGTTAGCAAGCAAATATAACTCCTTGGTGTCTGTTACAAGTAAAAGATGATGAAAGTGAAGCATTGGGCTATGAAACCAATGATTTCATCTGCTTTTCTGATTACTTTGCTGTGGAAATGCAGTCACTTATAGAATATGCTGATTATCATTATGTTATGCTTAGTTGTTTAAAAAAATAAGCTTTTTGTTCAGAGGTTAAGCTTTCTGATAGCTAGAGCCCAAATTAAATGTGATTGCATATTTTTTTTTCAGCGTTAATGCATAAACTGAATTTTCTGAATAAATGTATATTTTAAGTATGTTATTGTTCTTTTATCGAAAAGACTGTCACAGCAATTGTATGTGTAGAATTCGCCGCTTCAGTTGCGACCATGGATTCTACACATATATATATAATACCTGTGAATTTAACTGGTTTTAAAGTCTCGGGAAGCCTGATGTCCGTTGACATGAAATTTTAAAAATCTTTGAAATGGCTCATTGCATTCATTCGTGGAAACCTTGAATGCGGTGGATGCAAACGCTAAATTTAAATTCACTGCACTGCCCGAATAGCTAATTTTTTTGGGGGAAAAAATCATCACTGAACAAAACATGTTTCTTTTTATATTTTTCACCTGTTACACATACTTGGCAATTCCCAACTCTTTTCCAGTGTGTTAAGAAAGCCAGTTTTAGGCTTATTTTCACTACATAGTAACAGATCAGGACATGAAATTCCAGATTTCTTTACTGTATCATTAGCCCAATCACTTTAATTATATAACAAATTATATTTGTATTTAATTCGTGTAATTGGCTACGTAGCAATGACATGACATAAACAGTTAACATCTACAATCAAACAATCCCCTTTGCACACACAGGGATATGGGCAAATGTAAATGTTTTATTTGTCCCCAACAACTCCTTTGTTTTCTCGGTAGAGTTCAGGACCACCTAGTATAACTATCATTAGTTGAGATGTCTTTCTATTGGACTCCCCTTGGTGAGCCTTGGGTTGCTTGTGAAATTGTATTGAGGTTATGCATTACATTTGCTCCTTTGTTCTCTTCTCTTTAGGGTGAACAAAATCTTCAAATGTTAAAATAAGTGGGCTTTTCTCCATGCAGTATCTCTCAATAGTGATGCTGTGCTATTTAAAAAAAAAAGGCCTATACCTTATTGAACATTACTAATCTTACAATTAAGTTCATTTGTCTACCTTTGTGCCATATGTATGCCAGTGTGGTAGCGCGTTCTACTAGTGTGCCGCTAATCCGTGTTCGACTACCAGAAGTGCAAAGAACGTTTACTCAGAGATCGCATTGCTCACTGTAGTCCGGGGTTTGGTTCCCTAGGCCATAAGAGGTTCGGATTCCTCGGAAAACAGTAGGTCCCGGCGCAGCATGACCACTGTAGTCTTTGAGCCGTAAAACAACTATTGAGACAATGATAAATGTGCCAATATAGAAAGTTTCTTCTAATTTATGATGTTTGGTGCAGAATAACTCTTGCTGCATTGCACTGTAAAACTACAACCAACCATCCGTCTATTTTATGATACACTGTTCGGTCAGTTTTTCTGTGGAAGTGCATTGTGGTTTGTATATCATTAAGCTACCAATCCCCTCCCAATTGACCATAGTAGAGTGTAAAATATGTAATTTATATAAAGACATTATTTGCAAATAAGTATTTTTGTATGAAGATATTTGTTTTATCCTTAGGACAAGATGTTATTTAAATTTTTTCTGTTACAGGAAATGATTGTTGCCGTTAAGGTACCACAAATATGTTTATGGTTTAACTAAGGAAGTGGGACCCATATGGATTTTGAAACTGGATGACATGCAGAGCCCAATCTTTGCTTATAACTCGGTACGTTTTCTTCGAAAGCTTGTTGCTTTATAAGGTCATTGTACAATCGAACCCTTTTATAATGAACCTCAGGGACTGAACTGTTGGTTCGTTATATGCGATCTAATAACAATAATGGGTGATTGCACTGGACCAAGAAATTTGTTTGTTATATACGAAGGTCCAGGTTTGGCTGTAATACTAAAGTTTCTTAACATCCAGAAACAGTTTATTTAGATGTAAAAGGTATGGGTTTGTTGGTAAGACCGTTGGGTTATCCAAAAGTATTACAAGCATTTCGGATCGTGAATGTGAAACTCATACTAATTCTCTACTTTGTTCAATGAACAAAAATGATCTAAGTGTGTATTTATGTTCAATATCTTGTGTAATTCAAAGGAAATCTCTTCTATGGTGGTAATGGTTCAGTTCCCCTCCACCATAGTTCAGGGTTTGGTTCCTTGTACAGCATGATCTTAACTACCCCTGTACCTTAAAACCGATTTTTGGCCATGTTCAATGACTAGGCAAGTAATTCGAAGTTAGTACAAGTAACTTTTGGTGAAACGATCTTTCCTCACCAAGTGTCTTTCAATGTCGCCAAAAACTCATGCTGTACTCTTCAATTTGGTTTAAAATTTTTTTGGGCATGGTCCATAAGCACATGTGCATTGACTACTTTCATAGCATCACCTTGAGGTATTTTCTGTTGGTAGTGCTATCGGAGCCGGAATCTAAGGGTGTGAGCAAACGTCTAATTTTTTTTTGCCACACATGCTGGAATTGAAAGTACTTTCCACAGATTTTTATGACTATTTTTTCTGAATGGGGTGCCCCGCACACTGCTTTCCCTGTGCATTAGATAATCCAGCCACTGCGATTTGATGTATCTGAAAGGCTTGCAGTAATAAAATTGAAAATGGGCATTGCAAAAATTGGAGTTGAACATTGGAATAATGTTTTATAGAGGACCTGGTCTGCCCATGGTTGACTATTTTTGCAAGCATTTTTAAGCAATTTAAGAAAAGAATTATGCATTCTAATATCGCTAACTATTTCTGTAATTTAATGTTTGTGTAAACGTTAATTTTTTTTAGAATTTTTAAATATTAGTCATGGATGACAGTAAAATGTTACCATGATTAATTGGTAAGCATTTTCATTCTGAAAAGATTGAAAAAATTTGCGTTTTTTCGATAACCACTTTTAACTGATTAAAAATTATACAGCTAAATTTTCAGAAGCTTTGTAGGGTTGATATCCTAATTTATAATCTGGTAACACGTTACCCTCAAAATAAATGTAATTTTTTGCTTTAATTTCACATTCAATCATTTAAATTTTGGTGGCTATCCAAACCAAAAAGAAAAATTTGTATTTTTTTTTTCTTCGGAAAAAAAATTTAAAATCCAACTGCTCTTACATAATAAAAGTTAATAAATTAATATTGACTTACATAATAAATTAATATTAATTTATATAATATTAAATTAATATTGACTTAAATTATATTAAATTAATATTTGTTATATATCAATAATAATAATAAAAAACATGACATGTACTTATAATATAAGCCAGGGGTCAAAATTAGCTTTTTATATCAGGTGTGCCCAAGTCTAGTAACTTAGGTGCATTAAATACTAGTTAGGTGTACAAGTAACTAACAGAATAGAAAGTAAACCTCAACATTAAAAACAGGTAAAATGTAAGTGAAGCAATTATATTAAAACATGTAAGATAAAGAATGCAACTTTTCAAAATAATTGAACATTCATTTGTAAAAAAAAAGAAAAATATAAGCAAATGCAGATACATTGAGAAAATTATATAAAATTATTCCGTAGGTCACTGTTCTTGAAACATAAGCATAAGTAGCCATAGTTTTGAATAGTTAGGTGCACTGCATGCACCCAAATTAAAAATTTCATGTGCACAATGAACCCACTAATTTCGAACCTTGTTATAAGCTCCAATCAGGCCCTGCGGTGGCGCAGTGTGGTAACGCGTTCTCCTATTGCGCGGCTAATCCGGGTTCGACTCCCAGCAGTGCAAAAAGAACGCTTACTCAGAGATCTCATAAAAGATCGCACTGTAGTCCGGGGTTTGGTTCCCCAGGCCTTAAGAGGTTCGGATTCCTCGGAAAACTGTAGGTCCCGGCGCAGCATGACCACTGTAGTCTTTGAGCCGTAAAACCAAAAAACAAACAAACTAACTAATCAGGCCCAGCGTAACCATTAGGGTGGCAAGGAAGATTCTCTTTTCTTTGGTATCTTGGTATATTATTACAAGGCATTGAGAATTGCAATTTTCACCTTTAACAGCAAAATATCAGACCAGTGAATTATGAGATAAGCTGTGATTATTATATATCGTTTTAACTGGAATTTTAGTAAGAGTGCGGAATGGGCCCTTTTCACTTTTTGATTGTTGCAAGGTGTATCGAGGTATCTATTTTACGGGAAGGATTGGGGTGTACACGTCGAAGTCATTCGCCTAGGGTGGCAAATTTGTTTGCGCCAGCCCTGGCTCCAATGGTAGTGAAATCAATCCATTGTCGAAATTATAAATTTTACTATTCCTCTACGAGATTTTGGTGCAAAGATTGTTAAACTTTTCATTCATCGATAAATAAATTCGTCTTTTATTGATAAAATTTACTTCTTTGCAACAACCATTTTGAACATTGGCTATGCATTTCACATTAAGCAGTAACCAAGATTTAATTTCGGAAGGGTCAAGGTTTTTTTCAAAATAACGTCCAATTTTCAAGTTTTTTTCAAAGCATTGTTTTCAATTGCGATTTTTTTCTAAGCCTTTCAAAGGAATTGATCAAGCTTACATTTGTTCCGTTGTTTTCCTTTTGTATGGGGAAAAGCAAAACCTACAAATGTTAAATAAATTTGGCTTCTCTCCACGCAGCGTGTTTGTTGTAACATTGCTGTACTGTTTAAAAGCCCATATTGTTTTTTCATCTAAGTATAATTTCTTTTTTTATTAAACATTTAGTTCATGCTAATGTAAGATGTTATCCTTGTTAGGTTAAAACAATTGCTAAATGGTTAATGGGTTTAACACAATTGCTAAATGGTCATTAAAAAGCAGTCAGGATTTGTTTTTTTATTTCTTCATGGGTAATTTTATAATTTTGTGGTATCCACTTTTTATTTATATAAATAAACACACGGGTGTCCTGCCCCACATCTTAAGCATAGAATGAACACTAGTAATAATGTTATTAACGATACTTTAACCATTGTATTAATGTTTTTTCCCAATTCAATAGGTTTTTTAGGAGGATGTTCACCAACCAAGAAACTGCTCTTCCAGATGCTTGATCAACTGACATAGGAACTACTCAGACAACCGTACTTCATTCTAAAAAGCCAAGTGTTCCCGGATGATGGTTTACTGAGGGAAACTTATGTGCTCCCTTTTGGTGTAGCACCCACGTATTTGCCGTGCGTGGAGACCCTTGTCCAAGCAAAGGGGGATCTTGGTGGCTGAGGGGCGAGGTACTGTCCCCAACACGCTACTTTGGCCCCTGCTCCTGGTAAACGGGAGGTCGGCCTGTCCCCGGTATCGACCAATCAGCTGGTCGCGAGTGCTACTGGTGTTAGGAGCATTAGAGACCTCAAAATCTGTTTCGTTCTTTCTTATCTTCCTTATTTTTGGTTTTCAACACTATTACTGTGACATGCCTCGTTTGATTCTTTACTCTTCCGTCATTTTATATTGGTTCTCTATTTACTTGTTATGCTCCTACTCTGTCCCAGTTAAAACTTCAGTCGTATGATCCTAGATAATAGCTCCTTTTTATCTTGATCGATTTTGCTCCTCTGACCACTCGTACCTCACGGCTTAGGGGATAACCGAAAGGGTATAGGTCCTGGTTAGCTCTGGCATTATTGCAATGTCCCCTTGTAGGGCTCCGTGGTGGGTGGGGTTGCCGGGGCCTGAATATTCTAATTCTCCATGGATAAATAATAAAAAAAAAACTTTTTCTCCGAATGACGAACCAACTACCAAACGAACACGTGTTGAAACACCAAACCTAGCAACTGTTCAACCATCTTTTTTAGTCGTTTCATCCACCGGTGAACGATTCAAAAACCTGTCACCTTTTGCCATTGACAAAATGGTTAAAAGCATATCAGGAACTGTTAAAAGTGTAAAAAGACTCAAATCACATGATTTACTAATAGAAACTGCTACATCAAGTCAACTTCTCGACTACAACTTACCAATTTGCTGTCAATTCTATTATAGGTCAGTCCACATTAAACAGCTCTCGAGGTGTTATATCAGAGACTGATTTAACTGAAGTAGACAAACAAGACATAGTTTCTGAACTTGCAGACCAGGGAATCACCGCCGCAAGGCACATTACAATAAAAAAGGATGGCAATATCGTCAAAACAACACATGTAATTCTTTCAATAGACCTAAAATCACTAGCACCATCAAAGCAGGTTACCTGATCTGTAAAGTCCGTGAATACATCACTAACCCAACTAGATGCTTTAACTGTCAAAAATTTGGCCATTCCAAGATCTCTTGCCGAGGTAAACTAACTTGTGCTAAATGTGGAACCCACGACCACGATAACAACTGCTCAAACACTTCTCCTAAATGCACAAATTGTAAGGGTGAACATCCATCAAATGCAAAATCGTGCCCTAAATGGAAAGAGGAGAAACGCATTCTTGAAATTAAGGTCACTAATAATATCAGCTATACTGAAGCTAAAAATCAGTTAAACATTAACAAACCACCCAATAGCCTTAATTTTTCAGCAGCTGTCCAAACAAATAAACAACCCTCAATGGTGAGTGTTGCAGTCCAGACACTCCCTCATAATAGTAGTTGTACAGCTAACTCTGTTCAAACCAACATCTCAGCTAACTCAATAAAAAGTATTTGTTCGAAAGAAAATAGACTCAGCAAACCAAAGATGAAAATAAATTTAAAAACCCAAAGTTCTTCAAAAAAAAAAACCAAATTGGGTTGGCCGACATACAAATGGCAACAAACTTCAAACACCTTACAGCCAAGGTTCAAACAGAGATGTAGAGAAATTACAGAAGCTAAAAATGACATCAGTGATTATTCATCTGATGTTAAAGTTTCAAATGCCCTTTTCCGTCATTAAATCCTCTATTGTGGAAATTGTAATTTTCATGAATAAAAATATGTCTGACTTTTGCAGTTTTCGTTTATTCATTTTCAGTGTAACATCAATTATTTTTTCATTGTTTTTTAATTGGAATGAGTTTCCAGAATGTAGCACCTGTTCACAGATGTAAAAAAATTTAGGTTTCAATATGATGCATATCTCACAAGTTTGAAAATTTGAATTTTCTTGTGCGCTGATTCGTAAGGAATCATTCTATTTAGATAAGTATCACTTTCAAGCTTTAAAAAAAGTAAAATTAAACATCCGTGTCTCTGGAAATTCTACGATACAAGCATAACTGATGAATTGATTTGACGCTAGGGTAGAAAATAACATTGTTAAAAAATCAGTTTAACTTCATAAACTAGTTTCCAAGTGCCGAGAAAATCTTTTTTTTTTATACATTGAAGTTATGGGGTATATTACTACTATTGAAGGTAAATAATCCTAGAGTATCTTTTCGCATAATTGATATATTATTCCTTGTGAGTTATGCATTCCTTAACTGTTGAAAACAGGAAATTCCACATGTGCATGAATACTACCAAAACAATCACAGCACTGCTAGCATACTTACCCAAATAGAGGTGTATGTTTAACCAAGGCAAAATAAGGTATCGATCAATAGTTCATAAGCCTCTTTGCTGAGCATGATATACCAGGGTGGTCAGTCTGGAAATTTGCGAACAGGGAAATAGCATTATTTATTCGGCCATCAAATAGCTGAATTAGCAATGTTTTGGCAACAGCAATAAATTACCACTTAGGTTCATGTATTTTCATATTATGGCGTAATGAAGCATTCGAAAGAAAATAAATATGGTGGAACATGAACCCACAACCTTCCACTTGCCGGGCGGAGGCTGTACCTGCTGATCTGCGAACGTATATAAAGACTGTCGCCGGTTATTTTGTAGAATGGTGTAGTAAATTGATCCAAATGCCCGTTGCAGCATATGTTTTGGATAAAAGTATTATGATGGAAAGATAAATCACAGAAATATGTAGTTTAAATCTTGTTTATACATAGATGTCTAAATTTAATTCTAATTTTTAAGGATTCAAATAACACTTACGCATAAATTCCATTAGGTTAAGAGGACAAAAAATATTTTTGCCCTCTGAATTCTTAAAAATAGGAATGTAAAGATTTATTTGTGATCTATTTTGATTTTGCATAATTGTTTTTTGATTGTTGATTAAAGAAATTTTAACTTCGTAAACTAATAACAAGTTCCTGTTTTACTTACTAATGTATTATATAACTTACTAATAGCAATACATTATCAATGAAATTCAAAATCGAATTTTTGTGACCACCCTATACACTTACATCTAAGTTGTGCCTGTGCTGGGCCTTTATAACGAGCCTGCATTTAGAGTGCCGGATAAAGCAAAGAAAATATGGATTTTGTTTGGAGGTGGTATTATAAGCCGCCCCCCGCCCCCTCAATATCTCTTAATACAGCTCACTGAACTTGCCGGTGACAACTTACTAATTCAATAACTCCTTTCGTTGCCAGAGGTGGAAAATCTACAAGAACGTTAAAAATCTCGATATTTGCTACAAAAATACCATTTTGATAACAAAAAAGTCGCCAAGAAATTAATACCGCCAACACTATCAGATTTAAATAC
>QLNU02014176.1:102517452-102549806 GCA_006491805.2 Dysdera silvatica | reverse complement strand
AATTTATGATTATAATAAAGTTAAATTTATGATTATATTATTTATTATAATATATAGGTTTGTGGTCACTAAAATGCATGTCTAATATAATATGTTAGTAGTTATTTGGGTGTTAAACACAAATTTATTATACTTTGAGTCTGCATTTATTCTTAACGTATCTTTAATTATGTTTTTGTATCCCATGCTTTGCGTAAGATCTTGTAATTTTTGTTTATATTCTTTGCTTCCATATGAATATTAAAATCTCGACTTTTTTTTTTATTAAGATGACACATTATTTGTATTTTGTCCTCAAGGACTTTTATAAACATATTGTTTCTTCGAAGGGGGAGCGATATATAGTTATCAATAGGGTATCAGATGTTTGTATTTCTAATGACTCAATGCCATTAAAGTCAACTATTACATAAAAATTTACAATTCATTTTGTATAGATAGATACACCTCCACCTATTTTGTTGTCCAAATTTTAATTGTTGGAAAGCACTTTTAAGGAATGAAATTTCCTAATTAATTATTTATTGTTCAAGGCAGTGGTTCTCAGTTTTTATTGGGAACCTCTTTGGGTCTTTTTTTTTGGTCGGCGGACCAACCATCTTACACATTATATAAATATTGGGGGGCTAGCGAGCTTATTTTCTCTCTAGAATTATTTTGATTCAATGCTATTTCATTGCGGCAGAAGCTTTAGTCCCCTCCGGGGAAAACATTTCAGTTTCTTTTGTAACCGGGCCAGTTTTCAGTGTTCGCAGGACAGATCTGGCCCACGGGCTGCCTACTGAGCATTACTGGTTTAAGAAGTTTACTAGAGGAGCGAGTTTAGTTAAAAATAGGAGCTCTTATTTGCAGAAATACTTTAGGTGGAAGTCTGTAGTGTAAAAATGGCCTTAGAACACATGCCTGTATCCAGAGGGGGGATCTCAGAGATTGCCCCAACCCCCGGAATTACATTTTTAATGGGACATGGCTATGACCTTCCATGCTGTGATTGTATTGATACACGCTGTAAAATTTTTTGATCCCCCGAAAATTAAATCTAGGCTACAGTTTTGTTAGAACCAATGGAAAAAGTCGATACACGAAAACCAATCAAGAGGTGAATGGGAGTGGTTGGTAATGGAGATGCAAACGATTAGATTCTGACCGATTCTCTGTGAGAACAGATGTATGTGCATTTTTCCCATATCTTATTCCCCTTCTATGTCTTTTTTCCTAGGTTATTGCCTTGCATCGATGGTTAGGTTTTAATAATTTTAACTGCCTTTTTCTGCCACACTTCCCACTGATTCCTTTCTCTTGCAATGGTGGCATGTCTGTTTTCAAAGAATGCATAGAAGTACTCCAACACTGTTCTACGCATTGGATTCCATGAGCCACCTCTGTCCACTGCTATGGTTCTTCTGGTTTCTTCCTTGCTGCGTGGAGCCTCGACTGCTGTGGTTGCTGCCTTTGCTTTCCATGCTGTGCTTTTCTACCACTTTGCCTGTCCTCTCTACGTTTGCGTTTTACGCATTGGAGTGTCTTGGTGTTTGCATGTCTGGGAATAAGTTGTATTAATCTGTGGTCACACAGTACAACTTTTTCATCTCTAGTGCATGCCCTCCATCAAACTTCATAGGCTTAGCCCTACCTTTTCTGATTCATGTGAAACTTTCCCATTATTCAACTACATCACTCAGAGGGTACTGCTACTTTATCATGTTTTCATACCATGCCTTTTCTAGAAATACAGGCTGCTTGATCAATCAACATTTCCATTCACCCGCTTTACACACCAAACGATGTTGTTAAAGTCAGAATTAGAGAGATCAGGAGATTCAAAATTCGCTTCTGGAAATGGAAAAATCTGTTCGGTAATGATAAATCTGAATATGTAATCTTCTATTGACTAAACTGTGGTCAAGAGGTGGTGCTCGGGCAGAAGGGGGAATCCTTTGCCCTGCTCATTTCTGAAGTTCGACAAGGTTTTTCAAAACAAAATTGCGTCTTTATTTTACAAATTCCAAGGACTGGTTTCGATCCCAGGATGGAAGTCTTTCGGTTGTGAAGAAATTTTTTCTATTGATGATAGGACTCAGTTTTAGGGAGAAACTATATATGAGTTTAAAGAGGAATTAAATGAGGCAGAGGTATGGGGCTAAAATGGGAAAGGCTTGGAGGGGGGATGGTATGTATTGCTAAGACAATGGCTGGGATTACTGAGGCTTGAAATTAGTGGATTAGTTATCATTGTCATTGCAAATAGGCATGGTTATGTTGACGTGAAAAAAGAATTTGGTGGATATATGTAGCTCTCTAAAAACTGAATATCTAGAGCTATACGACGAAAATATCCACCTGCCTGGAAAGAAGTGAAGAGCAATATTTTTAAAGCCTGTGAACAATAATTTTTTTTACAAATAAAACTAAAAAGGGCCATGCTCTAAATTATTAAATTCACTAAAATCCCAAATTTGTTTGTTTTTATTTAGCCAAAAGTTTATGCAATTACAATATGTACATCTTTATTGAAGGCATTTTTTTCATAATGAGTTTGTATTTTCTGAAATATTAAATATACTCAAGAGGCAAATAACTACTTTAATTTCTTCCATAATCTTGATATTTCTACTTCTAATTACAAATTTCTTGTAACAACTTGTAACACATTTCAATCACTTGCTTCCCATGTCTTTGGCCGGCCAGGGTCTGAGTACATGTTAATGCCCAAATCAAAGCCTGGGCGATACCTCTTCTTCTCTTTGGGTGTGATAGACAAAAAAGGCAAATCATGCTGTCGCATATATTTAAAATACCCCATAGTCGATGCAAGTGCTACAGCATAAGGAAATGCCATCATCATTCGGTTGTCTAAAAACAAAAAAAAAACAACAACAAAACATACTTTTTATCCAGAATAAAGTGGAGCAAACAATTTATCCATGAATAAAGTTATAACAGAGGCTGTAAATATTTTTTTACATGAAATATAAGGACTTAAAGAAATGATAATTAAGGCCCCAGCTGCAAACGGAAATCAAATGCATTAGAGACATGATCCATGCAACTATCTTCACTTATAATTAATTTAAAAATAATTTCATTTAAATAAATAATTTCAATTAAATAATTTCACTTTAAGAATAAAATAGTTTATTGGGGGATGCACTGCAATTGAGCACAAACTAGGAATTAAGGAAACTCTTGTCATCCTGTATAAAGGAATACAATATAAAATAATATACACAATATACATGGCAAAGAAATATACGATATTACAATATATGTACATCAGTATAAAAACTTCATTGAACTTGTACAGCAATCACTAAAAATAACATCATCCTAATGTCTATTTCTATTTAACGATAGTATTTTATAGTTTTGACCAATGCCAAATAGTACTAACGTATTTTTATGTATTCAATAATTTATACATGAAACTCATATTATGTTGCATTTGTATGCAAAGCATACTAATTAACAAAATTACTTTATTTAAATTGTTGAATAAAAATAGAACTCGATAATATTAATGTACCAGTGACAAAGAGTGATTTCAGAGAGTGGGTAGTCTCATATCTATTGCCATTTCATCTTCTACCTCTGTACAAAATAAGTTCTAGCAACAAATTGGCAATTATGTAAAAATTTTGGTGGTCTCATGAATAACGCATGGTTCCCACGGTTCTTGAATTTTTTTTTTTTTGCCAAGTCAGGGCCCTTGAAAAGTACTTGAAAACTGCCAAAAATGTGGTTGGTCTTTGAAAAGTCCTTGAATTTTTCTCAAAAATCCCTTCTCAAGTTTTGGCAAAAGAAAAAAGGGTATTTCTCCTTATTTCCGTAACAAAGTCAGTCATGCTTCGGACACAACCCCTTTCTCCTCTGCCTACTGAGCATGGCTAATATAAGGGATGCAAAAAGGGTAGCTTTTGATGGCAGTGTGTTAAGTTGAAAAGGAGAAACATAATTAAACACTCTAATTTCAGTGTTAATCTTATAATGTCTTGCATTTTTAATTTTTATGTATATTGCGATTGACAATGTAAGGTCCTTGAAAAACGTCATTTGGTCCTTGAATTTCATCAGGACAAAAGAGTGGGAACCATGTAACGTTATAACTAAGTTTGACTGACAGGATGAAATGTTATATATAAAAATACGTTAGTTCCTTTTTTTTTTTAAATTTGTGGCTTTTAAATTAACGTTCAGTGTTAAATTATAATGTGTGTATGCCTTCAACTGGCAACAACACATATGTTCTTGTGCATAGAGTCTTGTTCGTAAACAAAATTTGTCTATTACAATTTTGAAAGATGTTTTCAATAACTCCATAACTAAATAACACATCATACAGATCTTGATAAAGAAAAATCATGAAACAAAAACAGATAAATAAAAGAATAGAACTAGTAACGAAACACCTTAGTGACAAGTCAACACACTATAAAAATATGAGGGGAATCTCTCAAAACTGAGATGGACTTGGTTGCCAATATTGCAGATACCTGGTCGTAATGAAAACTGTGATAAATTGGACTGAGTGCTATGATATATATAACTGTACTGATAACTTTAATTAATTGGATTTTGTACCAGGGGATATGATATATATATATATATATGTAATGGTAACTTTACTTAATTGAATCAATTGCATAGTAGGAGTGGTAGCAGTTGGTGTTTGGCTCCTAGTTTACACTATGTTTAACATTAATGCAATCAAATGCTGTATAATAAACTTTTTTATTCTTTAATTTGGCTTTTGTTGATTTTCACACAAGAGTTAAAAGTTTGGTATCGTATAACTTAAGCAATGAACCAGAGTCTGAACAATCATTTCTGACACCCATGCTATGAATTCAAAACAGAGCTTTTTTTTTTGAAGGAAAATATCGTGCGTGATAGAAATGTTCATATTTAATTCTAAAAAATAAAAAAAAGAGAGAGAGAGAGCAATAATAACCGGTAAGTTTGTTGGTGGTTTCATGGCTCAAGGACTACAATGGTTATGCTACGTAGGGACTCACTGTTTTCGGAGGAATCTGAACCCCTGGTCCTATAATTTTCCGAGGAATTCAAACCTCCTAAGGCTTAGGAAACCAAACCCCAGACTACAGTGAGCAGTGCAATCTTTATGAGATCTGAGTAAGTGTTCTTTGCATCATTGGGAGTCGAACTCGAGTTAACAGTGAACGAGGCGAATACATTACCACACTGCACCACTTCAGGCCTAATATCCGATAAGAACCAAAGTCTATTTACATTATCCGTTCAGTTACCGATTTGGAGTTTAGTACAAATGAGATGCACAAATTTTAAAGCATAGCCAGATTACAAAGTTACATCTGGGAGTGTCGGTCCAATATTCATATTTCTAACAGCCTACACTCTCCAGAAAGAGTTCACACACAATATTCCCAGATGTAGAATCCTTATAGGGCTCTCAGCACCACTGACACTTTACATATAACACACACAGATTACTTACTCTGAGGCATCTCAGATTTTACAATCATCACATATTTTGATCTTCATTCCGAGATTGTTGTTTCAGTTAACACAGCACAGGCTCATCCGGTTATCCGGGGACTACCTGCATTATAATGCACACCGACTCTACTCTTAATAGTTGCCTTCAGACTTATGGTCCCTCGATTTTCTCCTAAATCACTTAAAGATTTGTGGAATAGGTTCTCAATACCGTCCGACAGCCATTACATCTTCTTGGGATCACTTAAACTGAAGGGAGCTGCCTTTGTGTGCTTCCCCTAAGCAGTCTAGAATTTTCCACCCCTTTAAAGCTTTTCCACTAGTCAATTCAGTAGAAAATCTTCTCAAAGCATCTAGAACGACATTCTTTGTCTAATTTCGCCAGTAAAAATCTGTTACACACACATATATATACATATGGGGAAAGGAATGAACGTGGCGATCAACTCATCGAATTTGCAGAAGCTGAAAATCTTAGCATCATGAATTCATTTTTTAAGAAGAAACCGCAAAGAAAATGGACATGGAAACACCCAAATGGGGGAACTAGTGAAATTGACTATATCCTGGCAAACAAGAAATCAATTATTGAAGATTGCAGTGTACTGAACAGATTTAATACTGGAAGTGATCATCGAATGGTGAGATGTAAAGTGCACTTAAATACTAAATTAGAACGACAGAAGCTCATTAGGAAACAAGTAAGTAAGAGGGTGGATTTAAAGAAATTAAAAGAAAATACCGAGGCATTCAAGTTGGAATTAAAAAATCGCTTTTCTGCACTGGAAGGACTTATTGATGAAAGTGATATCTCAGAAGCAAATGAAAACATTGTTAAGACAATAGTTGAAACTGCTGGGGAAATTGGTGGTGTAACCTGTAAAAAGCACAATAGCAAATTATCTGAGAAGACGAAACAGCTCATGAAAAGGCGAAGAGATATGAAGGTGGACAATCGAAATACCAGTTCCAGGATTGAGTACATAGAACTTTGTAAAACTCTGCGCAAAAGCATGAAAGAAGACATAAGAAAATTCAATTGTGAGTTAGTAAGGAAGGCCATTGAAAATAACAAGAGCCTTAGGGTTGTTAAAGGAAGTTTATCTGTTGGGAAGAAACACATCATTGCATTAAAAGGAGAGGATGGCACCGTAACAAGAAATAGGGAAGAAATACTTAGAAGAGTTGAAGAATTCTACAAAAAACTATATGAAAGTAACAGTGGATTAAACGAAGACACTGAAATAGTCGAAGGAACAGCTCCTAAAATCTTAAAAGAAGAAGTTTCATTTGCAATAAAAAGTATGAAGAAAGGAAGAGCCCCTGGTGATGATGGTATTACATTAGATATCCTAAAAGAAGCTGGAGAATATGTAGAAGACATACTTGCAAAATTCTTTACCAAATGTCTTAACAGCGGTAACATACCAAACCAATGGGATTCTGCAACAGTAATTCTTTTGCATAAAAAAGGTGATAAAGAGGATTTGAAAAATTACCGACCAATTAGCTTGTTACCTGCTATTTATAAAATCTTCACAAAAGTGCTAACACATCGCCTGCAGAAAAAATTAGATGCAGCTCAACCAAGAGAACAAGCTGGATTTCGAAGTGGATTCAGTACAGTGGACCATATTCAAGTATTAAGAGAATTAATTGAAAGAACACATGAATATGAACTTCCATTGTGTGTTGCATTTATTGACTATGAGAAGGCCTTTGACTCTATAAAAACATCAGCAGTCATCAACTCTTTAAGATCAACAGACATTGAGGATGTGTACATTGACATGGTGAAACGTGTGTATAAAAATGCAAGTGCAAAATTTCGGTTACATAAAGATACCAAAACTATCAAACTTGGCAAAGGGGTGAGGCAGGGAGATACCATTTCTCCAAAACTTTTTACTTCTGCTTTACAGATGATTTTTCAGCTGATAAATTGGAATAACAAGGGAATAAAAATAAATGGTGAATATTTAAATCATCTGCGGTTTGCTGATGACATTGTTATTTTTTCAACGGACCCATTGGAACTCCAAGACATGGTACAAGAGCTCTCAACTAGAAGTGAAGAAGTTGGACTCAAGATGAACCTACAAAAAACTAAGATCATGTTCAATAATTTTGTAGAGGAAACAAAAATACAAGTTGACAACATTGAGCTAGAAATTGCTGATTCATATATTTACCTTGGCCAGCTGATTTCAATGGATGGCAACATTATGAAAGAACTCAACAGACGTATTAAACTTGGCTGGAGTGCATTTGGAAGAAACAGTTTTATCCTGAAGGGGAAATTGCCTTTATGTCTAAAAAGAAAAGTCTTCAACCAGTGTGTATTGCCAGTCCTCTCTTATGGATCAGAGACATGGAGTCTAACAGTTGGAGCAATACGAAAGTTACAGACAACGCAAAGGAGCATGGAGAGGTGCATGCTTGGAATAACTAGGAGAGATCGAAAAAGAAACACTTGGGTGAGAGAGCAAACTAGAGTAGAGGACATCATTGTTAAAGTAAAAGGGCTGAAATGGCGATGGGCTGGGCATATTGCAAGAAGAACTGATCAACGATGGACAACAGAAATTCTGAACTGGATTCCGAGAGGCCACCGAAGACCTAGAAAACGTCCTCAAGCACTAGATGGGTGGATGAAATAAGAAAACAGGTTGGAGTGATATGGAAGAGAATTGCTCAATATAGACATGTGTGGAAAGTATTTGGAGGGACCTTCATCCAGCAGTGGATAGATAATGGTTGAATATGATGATATATATATATATACACACACCATGTCTTATAGACTTTCATCTTTATATACCATTTATAAAATTATTCTAGCATATATGAAATTACATCTAGAATAATGTAATATTACATCCAGCATACTATAAATTTACATTCAATAAGAATAGCCTTCTTAATGGCAAAAACCTTATTAAATCAACGAAAACATGCATATATGTTACATGCAATGAAGGACATCTACATAAATATTAAAAACTACTTACTTTACCTTAATCGTTAACTACATAAGTTTTTAGTAAAGGTGTATAAGTTTCAGTTATTAAATTAATGCATTTTAGTTAAAATTTCAATTTCTTTTCAGAATTATTTTTCGATTGAGTTTGCTTTGCTTGTTAATTAAGTACAATGTGATTATTCAAGGCCTCGAATAATAAGTCTTCAAAAGATTTTAGTAGCATTTTATCGAGACCAAAATTATTGACGTTTGGGTGTACGAGTTTCACTCTGACTTACTGTACCTGAGTTCTGTGCTTAAATTGTTCCAAGAAAAAGAAAGGAAAACAATTGTTGGTCCATCTGCAACATAGATCCCTTGAACAGATGCCACTCAGATATATGTGCAATGTTTTTGACAATTCAATCAACTGCATAATCAAAAGAGTGAGAAGATTTCTGACTTTTTAATTTGTGTATACCTAACTCAAGGTGCTACCTTGTACATTATCTCAATCCCCTTACTTACTTTGTGGGAGTGGGGTTATATATTTATATACTCATAGTGAATACAATCTAATTTCATTAACATGAACACTTAGGATGAAAAAAAAAATCGTTCACATTAAAAAATAGCTCACATTTTCCAGAAAAGATGGGATCATATTATTATACAATTTGCTGGGGATCCAGTTCGCATGCAAAGTAAGCAGCATTGAGCGTGTTCATGATATTGATGTCTGACTATATTAACATACTGATTGTTAGCTCATTTTTATAATCATGCTAGTTTTCACAATCGAAGTATTCTTCATCAGAGAGACTAGCATGTTCTTGACAGCCAGAAAAGACCGTTCACACCGATCAGTGGGGTGAGGTTGTCAAATGGACAAAGAGCGATATGTTGACATTTGGAAAATTACTCGTTCAGAAACTCGAGAGTTCCCATATACTTCAGACGAGTATTCAACCAAATAACTATTTCAAAACTTGATGTTGTCATATAATTTTGTGTCCAATCTTCACTTAGGTTAACTTACATTTCGCAACAAATGCAGCTAAAGCTCCAAGGGACCCAAGAACGTGATTTCCCAAATCATCACGTTTACGTATCTTAGCCGCAAGACAAGTTGTTACTCCATACATAGCCCCAGCTCCAACTGAAACATACATACATTAATATACAAAGATAATCAGTACAGAATAAGCAGGTGATTACTACCAGCATGGGACTAAAATGAACCTATCTACATGATCTGTTGTTGTTCCACATCAACATGCATCAATTCTTAAGGTTCAGTTTTCTTCATTTAACATTAAACTTGATTAACCTTTAGGTAACGGCATGTACAAGGAGTGAATTTGCCTTCCACACTGCTAAAATATCTGAGCGTTTCTCCACAAACTTGTGCTCTTTCTCGGATCAACGTCGCGATGTGGGGCCATTTGCAAATTTAGTAAAATAGTTGCTGTTAACTCTGCTTTCTTAAAACCCTTTTATTCCCTCTATTCTTTATGCTGATGCGGAATCTATGCCCCCCCACCAGAAGATAATGCACATATCTTAGAATAATGGATCTAATGGGTCTTTGTAGATCGAAGCAACCGAGGAGGGGGAGGAAAGCAGTATGGTCATCATATGGTACATGTATGTCCCACGAGTCGTGAACTTTGGGTGATAAACTTATGGGTCAGACCCTGCCCCACCACCATCAAAATATATGTTTAAAGAAAAAATGTCAACAATCACACATATATATTAATTAATAACTTTTATTTTGCGTCAGCCATGATAAATCAACCAATGTTTTTTCAAAATGTCACCTGACCCTCTCAGATTTTGATGAAATTTTGTGCACACTGTGCACAGCATGTGAGAGAAATTGATTATCTGAAATTTTTTTGAAATTCTATTTTACAGAAGCCGAGAATGGTCACCCTGAAAATTGGGGTACCCAAACAAATTGTACCGAACATGTGTAATTTAGAAACTGCTGTCTTACGGAAAAAAAAAGTTTTTCTGTTTTTAATTTCCCTATCAATGAAATCCCCTTTTTGAAAAAACAACAAAAAATCCTGTCTCAGAGGCTTTTCTGTGTTGACCACTACATGGGAATTGTGTTATCCCTGTAAAGGGTAATATTTCATTCCTGTTCTATATATTCAGGAAAAAAAATAGTTCAATGAATTAGTATTCCAGAACCATTTTATTATTTTTTACTTAATAATAAAAAAGGGGGAAAATATGACAAAAATGAATTAACAAATTATTTTTTTTTTCAAAAAAGTATGCCATCTACAAATCGGCTAAAAAAATTCTATATAAGCATAAGAGGCCCCTCTACTCATAGAAAATAATTTTTTTTGTGTTTTAATTTATTTTCTGTAAAAAAAAAATGTTTTGCCCTTTTTTTGCTCTTTTCTGAATTATCCATTTCTTTATGTATGTAATAACTGCTGGAAACACTAGAGCAATCTTTTCAAACGTATTTTTAAAGGTCCAGTTGCATATCACCAGATATGTATTAATTATCATAATTTTTGATTTATGTTTTAATGCACATTTATTCCAGATAAAAACCTTAATGTGTAATGGTATGAGAGAGATTATTGGGTCACTCCATGTCGAAGATCATCTAGTATTTTGCAAAATATCACCTGAATCCTTCCAATTTTAACGAAATTTGGTGTTCAGTGTTATGTGTGCAATAAATAGATTACCTGAAAATTTTATGGAATTTTATTCTATAGAAACAGAGAATTAGCACCCTAAAACTTGGAGTCCTAACATAAGTTGCTGAGTACATGTAATTTTGTAACTGTTATCCAGTGGGGAAGAAAACTATTTCTCCGTTTCTAATTCTGTTATCAATGTTTTTCTTTCTTTTCTTTTTTTTGTAGTGCAATCTTTTTGATATACTGTATATATTGAGCAAAAATAGTTTAACATATGTAGTTAGGATGCTAAAAGGTTTTTTTTGTATTCTATAGTCAAGCTAAAAAAAATAGCAAACCACAAATATATATATAAAAAAGCCCCCAAGCCACAATGAATTTTTTGGACCTTAAAAAAAATCGTATTTGAATTATTCATTTTCTTACTGCATAATAACTAGGAAATTTCCACAGAGGACAACCTTTACATAACTATACATTTAAATGTTTAGGTATTTATCTTATAGGTATATATATACCAAGTATCTATCATTCTTCTTAATTAGCTTTTACTACACAGTTAAGCTAGTACATAAAGATAATTACATGTACAAATATAAATACTTTTCTCAAAATTTTTTACCAGTTGTCTGCAGTTGAGAGTTACCACTTGGGCAGTTTAGCTCCTTCAGATTAATTCCTTTGATATCGAAGTCAACATTTTTAAAGAAAAGAACGTTCAAAATCGTTATTAAATAATTATCATGATGCATATTGAGAAAATTTTGCAGTCTTTGGAAAATTGTTATTGCTCCTTCATATACTGTCTTGATGAAGCAGCTTGATTCGGTAAGTACTCTCTTGAAGAATGTTCAGAAGGTCATAAACTGAATAAATTTCATTCTAGTTTTAAGGTGCAATGGCAGAAAGGGTCATGCTGCACAGAGAAGTGCAGCTTTCCAAGGAATCTGACCAAACCTCGTAAGGGGCCTAGGGAATTAACCTCCTGACTACAATGAGCAATTAGTCAACAAGCACATTTTTTTTTGCTCCACAGTTGGGAGTCAAATCTGGAATAACTGTATGCTAGGCAAACAAGTTATCATTACAGGACCTCCGAGTATTTATTTCAATAATTATATGACAAGAATCATATACATATACATTAGAGATGAGTTTGGGCTAATTTTTCAAAGCCTAAACTCAAAATATTACAATTTGAGCTTGCCCAAGCTTAAAATACTTGGTGGTAAGTGATCCAGAGCCTGATGCTTTAAATATTACTTTCACTTACTTCTCCCCTTGATAAATAATTTAAGTTTTAGAAATTTCTAAACTACACTATTTAATTTCCTTTGAATTTTTATACACATGCATTTCTATACTCCATGAAAATGAATCACATAATTGAATTTCCTGGAGAATTTCAACAGAGAAAAGTCAGTTTTTAGCTTCAGTTTATTCGCCTAAAGAAACTGGGTCCGTTCAAGCCTAAAAAATTATATGAAATATTGGGGCCAGGACTGGGGTGAGCCCACTTCATCTTTAATGCACACATTATTAAGTAAAATAAATTATATATATTTTTAAAAATATTTCAATCACTCATCAAAACAATTACATATTTCTAAAACTGATTAAAAACAACAACAACAAGAGTATATTTCATATAAACTTTTAATTTAACTAGATTTTTTTACACTGGTTTTGTGAAAGCTATTCGGCTGATGGTTGGTCGAATATCAAATTAGTATACGGCATATAGGTAGAATAACGAATACTAATGGAATATTTGCCGCATCCCTACTTGCAATCTGTGACTTTTGGGTCTATTACTGAAAAAAACTAATGTGATTGAATTAGATACTAAAGTATCTTGCAAGTAGCTGTGTGTGATTAGTCAGTAGCTTCTAATATGTTACAAATGATGCAACATTTTGCTGGCCAACTAGAAGACATTGATATAGCTTAGTGTGATTGCGCTTTAAGCAAACTGAGTTTTTGATTTCTTAACGCAACATGATATTGCCACCCTTGTACAATAAAATACAATGTTTAATTCAGACTGGAATTTGCCTTTTAATTTAAAAGAAGCTGAAATGAAGAAAAAGTGTCCATTGTACGGACTGGACTCAATATACATACATATATATATTCCCTTAAATGCACAATTTTTTATATTCTTACCAAACATTTTTTTTTTATTCATAATCATGACTTACTTGAATGTGAAAAAATAATAAAAAAATTTGACTTTTTTTAGTGGTTGCTTTAATTAATTAATTTTAGGAAAATTAAACACTAAGGTGGAGCTATGAGCATAGGAATCAGCAGACGAAACAGACTGTTTTGAGATATTTTAAATCTAAATTCAGTAAAAATTGGAATGATACACATACAGATCACCATGCATTTAAGGGTTAAGGGTGGAAGCTATTTTTTGGTTGGTTACTGTTACCCACAAGATATAAATAAAAAGCTAAAAAACTGGTAATGTAGGTATGAGGAGGCTTCATGATGATTTACTATATGTATGGGTTTGATAATTAAAAATATTTTAATAATTATATATACACACACACACACATATATATAGGGCTTGACAAATAACGGTGAATGGTACTCACAATTTCAATAAGATAACATAGGAAATTAATAAGAAAAGGCGATTCATTACACCAAAAATCTAGTTGCCGACTGGATCGCTCGAGCTATATACATACATATACATTAATTTAAATTGTATGTAATTAAAGCATGAGAAAATTTAATTACCACATGGCAAAGAAAGATGGAAGAATCGGGAAATACTTGCCGCGGCCGTGACAGGCTTTGAAATAAGGGCCATTTCATATACGGCAAAAATAGACCCTGAAAAGAAACAAGACATATAAAGTACGTTAGTGGACATACACTGTGTTCACACTAAGAAAAAATACTAGGTGAGATTTTTCCACCGCAACTTCAAAATTAATTGGGATTTTAAAAATCCAAATGCAAACTTGAGAATTTTTATTTCATTAAATTCTAATTTCTTTTCTTCATTCTAAATTCTTTTGAAACAAGTTCATCTGTGGCTTGCGTCGATGTTAAACCGACTTCATGGGGTGAAAAGAGAACACACAAAATTTTCTATAGGCACTGTCTTCCACTTTTGAGTAAGCTAGACAATTATGCTTACTCAGTTCAGAAGAGCAGAACTTCCGACTGTGGTCAGAGTTTCCTTGACTTTATACAGCACTTGTGACGGTCGTGGGAAAATTGCAATTTGCATATGGTTCCCAAAGATTTTTTAGCACTGTTATCTCATCTTCATCAGTAAGGTTAGATTTCTTGATATAATTTCCATTTCAACTGTGTTCGATATTGTGTTATGGTCTATATTTAACTCCTGGAAAGCTTTTGAAGACTAGCCCCTGGCCACTACTGTCGCTTGCCTCAACAGCAATTTCATCAATTAAGAAACAATTTTTATCAACGTTCTTTAGGCGTAGTAAAGATAACGCCGACGTTATGGCATAGTTATAACTATGGCAAGCAACATGATGGCAAAAATTCATAAAAGAAAATGTTTTTTCTGCGTCTGGTGGGGCACAATCCATGACGTGTTGCAACAGGCTTTTCGATGAATTTAATACCGATCTCTTCGCAATTTGGTTTAAAAAGCAGTCCATTTACCGCACTCATGCCGCCAAATAACCGGTTTTCAAAATATGCTTTAAATACGTTCATAAGGGATTGAGTGTTCGTCGTCAGTAGCTCAGCTGGTAAGAGCACCTGCCTGGATAGCAAAAGGTCGTGGGATCGTACCCCACCAGATGAAGAAAAAACGTTTTCTTTTCTTTTATGAATATTTTGTCATCTAACTATGCCATAACATAGGCGCTATATTTACTATGCCTAAAAGAGTTGATAAAAATTATTTCTTAATTGATGAGATTGCTGTTGAGTAAGGCAACAGCAGTGGCTAGGGGCTGTCTTCAAATGCTTTCCAGGAGGTAAAAGTAGACTAAAACTCAAACACAGTTGAAATGGAAATTCCGACTGCAGATATTTCTAATTATGTCAAGAAATCTAACCTCACTGATGAAGAGAGGGCAACTGCAAAAATGTCTTTGGCAACCATATGCAAATTGTAATTTTCCCACAAGCGTCACTAGTGCTGTATAAAATCAAAGAAAATCTCACCACAGTCTGAAGTTCTGCTCTTCTGAATTGAGTAAACATAACTATCTAGCTTACCTTGTAGAAGACAGCGCCTATAGCAAATTTTATGCATTTTCTTTTCATTACACAAAGTCGGCTTAAGATTGACACAAGCCACAGGTCAACTTGTTTCAAAAGAATTTAATAATTGGAAGAAGCCATTGAAGAAGTTCAGCCAACATAGAACTTTTCTCTATCATAAGGATTCAGTTCACAATGCAGATCAGTTTTTAAAGTGTCAAAATGGAAGAAAGGTTTCTATAGTAGTGGACAGAAGGCAAGCATAACAAGTTTTCACAATAGGGTTATTTTCAACCTATTATTAAACAAGTGACTTCTTTGTGGGAGACAAGGGCTGGCCATTGTAAAATTGTATAAACAAAATCTACTACTATTTTTAATTATTTAAGTATCTTGCACTGTAGAATTATTAATAACTTAATAATGATAAATGAGCATGAAAAAAACCAAAACCATCGTAATGTATATGGCCCCTGGCCATTTCTTTCGCCAAAAATTCCTTGCACCACTGGCCCCCCACTTTGGGAACATTCTGGATACACCACTGTGTAGGACTAGTGTTGCTTGCATGTGAGAGAAATACTCCTTTAAATGCAGAAAACGTTAATTGAAAAATTTTTGTGCGTTCACAGCCATAGAGGTGGATTTTTGCTGTAATATATATTAAAAATTATAAAGAGGATGCTGCTTACAAGGACTTGAAACGTATCTTTTTGTTTCATCCGCATCCTTATTCAACTTTCAAAATGCGTTTCTCAATATTGGCGCGGGCCCCAAACACATCTTAGATGTTTTGAAGCGTGTTTAGAGCGACATTTAGAATCCGAATTGTCGCTTGCGTTCAGATTTTTTTTTTCCGAGTACTGTACTCAGAGGCTTATGAAAAAAAAATTAGGAAACTCAATACCCCTCTTTCTGTGCCTATGGAATCGGAGCCCCCTCCCCAGACCCTTTGCCTTGATCTACCCTTTTCCTCCTTACATCGCCACTGAAATTCATCATCCACACTAGGACTAGCACACAGTTTTATCTGCCCTTTACATTTTAGAGACATACTCCGACACAATTAAACCCTTTACATAACCCACTCAATTACACTTCTTTTACCTCTCAAACATAATTAAAAAAAAAGAAAAATAACAGAAACATAACGTTAATTGCTCAGACATAATTTGATTCTCTGTAATGAACAAAACACAGCCTACAGAAACATAAAGAATCGTATAAATGCCAATGTATGACATCAAAAGCAATTATGGAGCGGTTTCAAGAGGATAGAGAGAAGGCAGTATCATCATGTTCTGAGGTAACCATAATATATTCGTCTGCCCAAAAAAAACTGGCTACTTGGTTTTATTTTTATGGTACTTTGTGCCAAACAAGGTGAGACTAAACATGCAGTTTACTCAGAAAACAGTGCAGGAAAATTAAGAAACCATACTTAGAATGAAGGTGTCAAAATCACCAAGAGTTGCGATCTGTAATCAGTTATCATACATATTTAGTTTCTCCAGCCCTGAATTAGTATCTCGGATTTCATGTTACGTTCACTGGGTGGATGTTTTCTAATTTTAGAGTGTATCTTCTTTTTTTAGGCATACTGAATTATATACATTACAAATAAACTGCCATTGTTGGTATGGTTGTCTGTATATTAAATAGCTTTTTTTTTTTTTGATTTGAGAAACAATGCACTGTGCAATATTTCATTTGTTTACTGCAAGATGCTTTCATGAAATCAGAAAAACCTATATATATATATATATATATATAGAGAGAGAGAGAGAGATATTCGATAATTATCGAACATATAGCATTACATGAATATCATAAGTAAATATAAGCGTGCCCAGAAATTTCACAAGTGGCTCAATGGGGAAGTTACAGAAAGGCTCCATGTATTCATATGTTAAATATACAATATTTTATTGCAATGGTGGAAGTTTACAATCCCCACCCCAGCGTACGTCGGTGAATGACAGATCTTACAAAATTACCTCC
Source organism: Dysdera silvatica (assembly GCA_006491805.2). NCBI lineage: Eukaryota > Metazoa > Arthropoda > Arachnida > Araneae > Dysderidae > Dysdera > Dysdera silvatica. The sequence goes on along the minus strand of QLNU02014176.1, from coordinate 102,532,487 downwards.
AACGGTGGTGTATTTTGTGTAATAATAACATTTTTGCAGACAATTTTCGTCGTCCGGAGTTCCAAAGAAGTCGTACAAATCAAATCTTTCCCTCATTATGTCTTCTAAATGGTATACTATAATCTAGACATAGAAAGAATAGATTAAAAAATTTTTCCTCAAAAACAGGACTTATAGTATTTAAAACAAACTAACTTTCACTTCCGCAGAAAATAATAAATAAATCGGTCACCTCACCACAGTGATGCCATTTTAGTCTTACATAGTTGTTTGGATTGCGGTCCTTTCAGTATTCACGCATCCGTCTCGGACTGTAGAATAGAATTTTTTCCCCCTTTAGACCATGGAATTGAAAAATTCCCAAGTTTGTATGCAGTAAATAAATATTTTACATTAATTATTACAAAACTGATATATTTATTTTCCTTATCTTTTAAATGCTCGTATTATAATAAATAAATAAATAAATAAATAAATAAATAAATAAATAAATAAATAAATAAATAAATAAAGAAAACCCGTGTTCTGAATGAAGTGAAAGCAAACTCGACATTCTTCATGGTTCAGAACTCAATTGCTTGATTACAAATACAATAAAATAAAATTCAAAAGTGTAGAAAGATCAGAAATATTACTCTCTATGACATAAGGTACAAAACCAATACAATTATTCGTATTTCTGCTTTCTCTTTTCATTTCCTTAATAGCAAAATGCCATTTGGATCTCCGCAGCGGAGGTTCTAGGCCAGGGCCAGGGGCATGCCCCCCAAATATAACCGAATTTTACTATTCTCCCTATGTGCACAAACACCGCTGTGGCGCCTGTGTCGATAGGCAGGAATTTGTACCTCCCAATTTTTTTCTAGAATCACCACTGCCTCTCCGTACGATTTTCTTCACAATACATCAGGGCTTAATTTCTAAAAAAAAAAAAAAGCACAGGAGCCCTAGCATATTCGTATTTTGTACCCGCTTTTGGCAAAGCCACGCCCACTTCTGCTCTGACGTCAATCGAGTTTAGCGTGAATGCTCCAGGATTTTAGAAAATTCTATACACCCTCTTTGGGGTGTTCAAGTATCACTTAAGCACCTTTGTGTGTTTGTGTGTGTGTGTGTGGGAGGGGGGGTTATTGTTGTGCTTATTTTCCTATGTTAACCAATGTTAATTTTTGCTTATTTGGGGGGAGGGGTATAAAATGGCCAAAATATTGCTTACGTAATACTTGAAAAAATCCCCTTTTTATGAATAATAACACTACCCCATGTGTTACAAATAATATTCAATCACGTCAGTCAAAACAAGTTAGAAACATCATCTAACTTCTTAAAAATAGGATCCTTAGTTAGAAAACAAGTTAGAGTATCCAATATCTGTGAACAATTTGAGCCCATGAGCAACATTCTAGCAGCAAAATTTAAGTTAAAATTCTGCGTGCAGTCTCTTGCCATGTAATATTCAATTTGTAAATCATATTTAATATTTTGTAAAATTAAGAAAAATATTTGACATTTAAAATTATTTTTGGCCATGTTATATATACATAGTAGATGGTTTATTATTGTTGATCAAAAAATTTTTTAATTAGATTTATATTTACTGAGAAAACTAAAGTTAAAAAACCATTATAAATTTCTCTGTATTTGGAACTTTAAAAGTCCTATGTCCCCATTCATTAATTTTTCAATATTTAATTATTTTTTCCCAAATTCATTACTTTTCACGCATTCATGACCTTTTTGGCAATTCATGACCCTGTAGACACTCCAAACTTTTCTACTTATATTAGGTAATGAATAATATTGCACAGAATTGACGTGTTAAGATTTTCATCTTTTTTTTTTTCTGTTTTGATTGGTTGTCGATTGCACTGTGATGAACACTTGATAGTCACGAATGTATATAAGACTCTGGTTTAAATTCGTTAACAGACGGGCTAACTAGCCTAACAAACAATAAATTTGGTAATGACTGAATGTGAAGGGAAGCGCGCTATGGTATACAAATGAAATTCATAACCCTCTTTCACATTCTGCGCTTGATATAGGGATGCAATTAACTGTTGAAACCAGTTTCTTCAGTTCAGACTTAATTTCTTTGCCAGAAGATTCCTTGAAAATTCTGAAGTCCCTTATCACTGCTTTTGTATCGATATAAAATCTTTTGCATAATGCATTCGCTGTATTGCTTCAATGGAAAAATTACGTTTTTTGAACACATGCGTTAAACGTCTATTTACTGGTTTTAGAGAGCTCCGGAGCCCCAAAACAGTGTCTATTTAGGGGCTCTGACTAATATTTAAATAAGCGCCAAAAATGAAGAAGTACCGGAGCCGAGCTCCGGTGGGCTCTCGCCCAATTTAATTATTCCGCCCTGGGAATACAGAATTTGATTGCTTTTATTTTGATAGTGAATATTTTACGGAATTTTTGTGGAAAAAAATTGATTCGAAAGGTTTTTTACTTCAAGTGGCAGCAGGCCCGTAGCCAGGGGGGGGCAAGGCTGACAATGCCCGCCCTAGAATAATTTTTGCTCATCCTAGTGCAAACACTGCTGTAGACTGCTATTTCAACTCGGATTTTTTTTGAGTTCCCCCCTTCTTCATCAAAGAAAAAAGAGAATACACCGTATTCTTTGTCCCTATCGTCGCCAAGTTTCGCCTCCAGCCGACACCAACGGAGCCGTAAGTCCGGAAGTTCTTATAACGTAAGTCTTCATTATAGCAAACTTATTGCTGAAGCATAGTCGGGAGTCATTTACTTGCCGTGATAGCTGTAAGAGTTCGACGAATATTGATAACAGTGGTGTTGTGATTATAGATTGTTTGTAATTGTATGACTGAGAGAGAATGTGAGAACGGATGGTTTTGTCTTTCATTGAAATTCAATAGCGATTAGTCAATTTGAAAAATATGGATATGCGTTTATTTGTGCACAAGAAGCCTCGACTGGAGCGGGAAGCAGATAGGCCTAGTCTCGAAGACTGTATTGGTAATGAAAATATAACGTTAGATATACCTGCTACAAGCATTAGAGTGGAAGTTTTGGATTTGCCTGAAAAGGGTGAGATGGCATTGAAGTAATAAAATCTGCGACATCTCAAGTCAGTTCTATGAGAAGTGAAGCTCAGTTGAATATGGCCCATGGTGGGGATAGTTTATGAAGGACTGGTCAAGAGTCTAGAAAGAATATTTAGGGAACTACTTGGTAAAGCGTCATTGGACTTCGAGAAAATGACTACTATTTTGACCGAGATCGAAGCGGTCTTAAATACTAGACTCTCGACGTACGTTACGTTCTCAAGGACTCTAACGAACCTAAACACTTTGCACCAATTCATTTCTTGTAATTCGGTATAAAGGACTTTGATTACCCTCTTAATTTAGTAATAGAACTTCAAAACAAAGTGTGCACCAAGAAATCTTTGATCAGAGGGAAACAATGTCAAGTTAAACTTTTCGAACAAGCTGTGGCTGAAGTGGAAAGAACAGTATTTGTTGGATCTTAAAACATCATACCAGTTTAAAGCTCCAGTTATTCAAAGAGGCCTAGAAATTGGTGATGTCGTTCTGGTCGAAGGAACATTGGCATACACCGGGGGGGGGGTGTTTACGGGGTTGTAATCCCCTATTGAAATGAAATTTTGTATTTAACATGGAATATGTGAGTTGTGCTCTGTAGCCCCATTGAGCCTATAACCTTCACCTTACGAACTTTCTGCGTACGCATATGCGAAGAACCTTTGGAAGCAAATTGTTGTGGGATTTGCGTATGGTCGAAGTATTCAGTAGAAGAGATGGACGTATTCGTTGTTACGTTGTGGAAACTGACAGGGAAATTTCCGAAGATCCATCCAACTCCTTTACCCGTTGGAAATTAATCTAACTCTTATTGAGATTCAGGTGGGAAGTGTGAAGGATTTAATGAAAGGAATAGATTGACTACTGCCACTTAGTGGGGTAAAATCAATAATATAAGCATTAACGTTAAAACTAAAGGAAAATTGCTGTCGCCACCTTTTAAGGGTATAAACATTAGTAATACTCAAGACTCCTAGAAAAGAGAGCTGGCGCATAACCGCCATTTTCCTGCCAGCGTATCACATGATCCCATTCATTGCTGCGTTAAAGTTGAGTGATTTACAAGGATGTTATTTTTAATAAAATAAGGTGAAATGGACGAGTGTTCCACTGGGAATTGTTCTAATCATTCGAGGAATAAACATAGAATGTTTGCAGCGTAAAGTTTGTTTTGATTATTTGCATTATAATTTTACATTAATCGGAAACTAAGTTACGGTTGCAAATTGTATTTATTGGCGACATCTTAAAAGTTGCGCCAATGTTTACATTCGTCGGGTAATCGCGAAGTGTTCATTATTTTTATGCCAAAATAGCGATCATTGCTTCAAAGCGGAAAACCTTTTTCGCCAAGGTAAATGAAACCGGAAGTGTACAAGAAAATGGTGGCTTATGCGTCGGCCTATAATTTTAGGGCTCTAGTAATACTAAATTTTGAAATATCAATTGTTGTTAATTTATATCATGTTTAAATTGTTTGCTTTTGACTTTTAGTTGTTATGGTAACCTGAGAGGTAGGTAGTGAGCCTTTCCTTTATTTCAAAGTAGTGTTAAAAGGTTTGTCGGGTAAGAAGGAAGTGTTTTAAAATTATTGATGTTTTCGACACTTTATTTCTTCGTGGAATAAAGACCAATGAATTATTTGTATAAATCGAATTTATATAAATGAATTATGGCTAGAGTTATTCGATTTCGTTTCTGCTTCTGTTGTCGTCAAATGTTCCCCTTTCCTTGAAATTCAACCAAAACATAAGCATTAAGTTCCGGTTTTTCCGCATTTAGGCTTTGTTTGAGATTCTTAGCCGAGATAGGGGCTTCAGAGACTAGATTTGCCAGTTCGTCATCACTGCTGCTGCCTTTAAACAATTAAGTTAACTCTTCTTTACTGAAATCAGAAGAGTTTTCTGTAAATTTGAGTTTAATTTCTTCGTTCATTGCTTTGTTTTCTTCTCAATTTTGTAGTCTTCATTTCATGAATTATCTTTCCATCTATACCGTTAGTTAAAATTGTAGACTTCCCATTACGTCACCGTTTGCCAGTAAGCTTTTTACGAGCTTCAGCTTTTAGGAATGGTAGTGTAGTTTCAATCGTCACCGTGATGGAATTAGGTTTGGTTAGTTGTATATTTATGGCGCAAGAACAGCAAGAGTCATTTTGCGCCAACGGAATTAGGTTCTTTTGGCTTGGTGTTAAGGGCTGAACCGTTATTGACCTCCGAACTGATGCTGCTCCTGATGTTGTTGGTTGAGGTAAAATCCATAGTGAATTGTCTGGTATCAAGGACTGGTCTAAGTTTCCTATAAGCTCAGAGTGATCAGTGACAAATGCACGTAAGAACTCGTGATCCTCTAAAATGTTTTGATTTAGAGGAAAAGACCAGTCACTTGAAATCCTTTAAGAATGTTAGATGGAGAAAAGGATAGTGGATAAAACTTTCTAGACAACTCTGCAATATCATGTATGGTAGCAGGTTTTCCTCGGTTACTAGGTGTTACCATTCAGTCTGCAACAGCATTGTGGTAATACATTTTAAAGAGACCGAAGACTGCCCGATCTTAAATCTGCATTTTATGTGAGATGAGGTGTGGTGTGGAAGATCACCATTGTCACACCAGCTTCTTTAGTATAAGAACTTGCTGACAGAGAAATGCGGTTTTCATAATTGTCTAATAATAAAACAACAGGATCTCCAGGTGATGGTTTAGTATGAGATGAATTGTTGTTTATAATGTCCATAACAACAGAAGTGATATTTTTGCTGGGCGTCGGCAGCATGGGGCAAGAGTGGGTACTTTCCCTTCTCTGGATTTTTAAATAATTCCATTTTTCTTTTCTGAAGGGCAAAAATATGCAACCTCTCTATTCTATTCTATTTGAACTAAATTGTCTTATTATTTAGTTAAACAAATTAAATACTTATTTAAATAATTTAATTATGGTATTTTTGAATGAAGGTTTTTTATTTCTGCTGAAGTAATCTTTGCCCACCCCTACAAAAAATTCTGCCTACGCTCATGCGTCTGTGGTCTTCTATTATTTTTCTTTACTTCTTCCCACTTTTTAGAGCACCTACAAAGAAGCAAATATTTCAGCGATGTACGTAGAGACGTCCCTAGTTACATCAGATGAACTGTCTTTAAGTACATCACTACACTTTATTTATTTATTTTTAAAATGGACAGCAGTTGGTTATCTGTTAAAAATAAACTAGACCTAACCATGATTTAATTGTGAAATAATTCAATCACCTGTCCACCTAAATTCATGTATTATTAGTAACTAAGTAATTACAAATAGAAACTAATTTTTAAAACCTATTGTTAACTATAATTTTCGACACACACGTAGAAGCTCAAGTCAGAGTTTGTTTTGTTCAGGAAAAAAAAAAGAGAAACCGTCCCCATCTTGGAGTTGAACCGGGGTCACTCCGTTGAGCCCTGACCGCTAGACGAATGAGGACAGGAAAAATATTATTTTTCTTCGTATATAAGGATGTAAGATATTATTACCCTTCTCAGGGATAACACAATTGCCAAATAATGGTCAACACACAAAGCCACCGGGGCGAGTTTTTCTAAGTTTTCGCGGGGGAATTTATTTTACTTAATAATTTTCGACACCCATGTAGAAACTCAAGCCTTTTGCTCTTAACCAAGAAAAGCTCTAGCCTTTGTTTCCAGAAAATATGGTACTTTTGCCAATGGAAAGAAAATAGCTACAGATAATTTTTAAAGTCGTCTTTGTAAATAGAAGTACTTTATTACTTTTTTTGTTCTCTTAACATTATTCCCATTTATTAAGGAGGTGGATTAGAGATTTTGCCGTCTGTAGAAAGATACTTTTTCCCGTCTAATCTTACCAAACGTAACAGAGATTTTGGCGTTTTTATTAAATTCTTAATTTGACGCCTTTGGCCTGAGTCAATTCTGACTTTGTGGTCGCCCAGATGCAATAACAATATTGCTACCTCTTATAAATTTGATGTTTTATTTAATAAATAACTTTGTATGTGGTCAGTGTTTACCTTTATACCCATATATATATATATTCTAAATAGTTATCATGCACATGAGAAATATTTAATTTTTATAAAATGAAAGATCCTTGATATTGTTTTGGTTCAAAGATAAAAGCAATATAATAATAATAATAATAAACAGTCGGCGGCTGCCTTCGGATTCATCCGGTTAGGTGCGGGAGCACATATTGCACGCCCGCCAGGAAAGACCCTGCCCATGAAGTTTATTTCGAATTCGTACTTTGGTAAATATTCGCGAATTTGGCGCCTTTTGACCCTCTCTCTCTCTCTCTCTCAAGGCTATGCCCACGACATCTCTTCCTTTGATAATGCTCAGTTACATCTCTGGAAATAACAATTCAAAGCCAATAATTCGATCGGCTACCAAAAAAGTTCAGTTCCTTTTCAAACCTCTCAGCGGAAAATCTTTCGTTGAAAATTTTCCACCGCAGGCTTCAGCCTACTTAGCCCATTAGTGAACACGCCATTGCTTACGAATTCGCGAATGTACAAACTTTTTGGGTCCATAGAGGTTCGTAACAACGCGAGTCTACTGTATAATCATTTGTTAAAAAAAAAAAAGTTAATTTCTTCACGAATTCACGACCTTTAGAACTTTTCAAAGTCAACAGATAAAACATTTGCACGACTGTCTCTCGCTGAAATCTAACATCTACTTGTCTTGCCTGAAAAAATTTCTACGTATTATTGTTTCCAATTATTTTCATCATTTGCGAGATTAGAATAATTATCAGTCATCCTAAATTCGGAAGGACAATTTTAAAATTACAAGTAGGTGTCCTCGATCTTACACTGATAATAATTTTACATCTATATCCTACTTGATAATTTCTTACGTAAATAATTACACTGAAGGCGAAAACCTATGTTCCGGTGATTTAAGTAAATGAGAATTAACGATTACTGTAAATAACCCAATGGGATTGTTGATAATTTTTCTGATATGTAAAAGGTAATCTACCTTTATTAAAATATACTAAAAGCAGTTACTAATGTAAGTTTCTTCACTAATTATTTGGCCAAGGTTTATTCAAATTTAAATTTATTTTATTTCATATAATATGAGTGCCTTTTAATGTCTTGCTTAATAATAATTAAAAAAGTTGTTTATTACAAAATACACATTTTTAAATTATTGCATAAGGGGATATTTCCTGAACTAATTTGAAAAACTTCCTTTGCGAGTAAAATTTCAGAAACCTATTTTTTATTACGACTTTGAGAAATCCCGCAATTAGTTTTTGCAATACAACTCTTTCGAAAAGTCGAGGATAATGACTTCGAATCTCTGAGTTTCCCGATAACAGTGGAATATAAAAAATTTAAACACAACATCCTTGTCACCAGAAAGTCTGGGATGGATATAAATAACATGTAAGTGTTGGAAAACCTTTTCATGTTAAACGGCCGGATTAAGGGGTCTCCTTACTTTGAAACTTTCAAAAAGTAATTTCTTTTTATTATTTTAAATTTTTTTTTCCAAATCTCCTGAACCTTTTAAGACAAACCACATAAAAAACACTGAAAAATGAGCTCATGGTAAGCAAAGATGTAAAGTGCTCTAATGTAAAAAAAATAAAGCAACCTAAATTTGTTATCTTACTGAAACTTTAAATGCATTTTTCTCGAAAGTCATTATTTTAAACTTTCGTGCAGGATATTTCAAAAACCGTTCAAAATGTTGTTCTAAAATTTGGCACTGTTGTTTGTATAACTTAGTTCTTTATTATGACCCAAAACTATAATATATATAAATTATATGATACCAAATTTTATAATTCAAACTGTATGAAAATTATGAAATTTTAGTTTTTAAATATGTATTAAAAAATCAAAAATTATATTAATTGGTTCAATATTAGGTTCAAAGAAAAAGTACACTATTTTGTAACAATCCTGTAAAAAAAAAGTAATTAAGATGAAAAATAATGCATGATCTCTCACATGAGCGCAATACCACAACATGTATTATTTTAAAAAACGAGTATGTTAAAATATTTATAAAAAAAATACTAAAAACAATATTTATCAAACTTTTACGCTGCACTTATATCCAGATTATACTGTCTGTTTTAAAAAAAACCAATTCTGTATAATGAATATCACAACCTTAAAATAACACAATGGGCACAGTTTTTTAAAAAACTGTGCCCATTGTGTTATTTTACGATTGTGATATATTCAGCACAGTGAGTCATTTTACTTCCATCTGTATAATGATTTTTAAGAAAACTACTTTTTACTAACAAACAAAATTTTCATACTATTCAGTTTTCAAAGTAGGGAGACCCCTTAAGTTAGTTAAAATCGAAGAAGGCCGCACTCAAGAAATTTTAATTAGATACAGAGCGTACGTAGCAACTCAAAAATTGTGGAGTATCAAGAAGTTTTTTAATGGATCATGTAATTTGGTGTTAAACGGAATATTGTATTTTGCAACACAATGGGAGGGCTTCAGCCCCCTCTCTTACGCCACTGCTTAGATATACACCCTATAACAAAAAAAATCGACGCACCAAGAGGGAGTTGTCCGATTGCGATAAAAATTGGTGGATTTGAAGAACATACATAGAAAAAGAAACGATTAAAATTTCAGAACAATTGAATGATTTATTGCAGAGTTTGACCGTTACAAATGGAGGAAGTCAATAAGGCGTTGGTTCACCTCTGGCCTGGATGCAAGCTGTCACCCGGCGTGGCATAGGCTGATAAAGATCCCGGATGGTGCATTGTGGAATTTCTTGCTAAATTGTCTCCAACTGTCGGATAAATAGTCAACATTCCGGCAAAACGTCAACACTCCGGTATAATAGTCAACACACTCCGGAAAATAGTCAACATTCCGGTCCCAAATGTGCTCTATGGGAGAGAAATCAGGAGACCTAGCTGGCCGAGAAAGTGTTGGGTAAGCTTGAAGGCAATTCATAGCAATACGTACTGTGTGCGGCCGGGCATTGTCTTGTTGAAACGTAAGTCCAGGGTGTCGCAAAAGGAACGGTAACACAACAGGTCGTAGAATGTCGTCTACGTACCGCTGTGCTGTGTGTGCCAGAAATGACCACCAAAGGGGTCAGGCTATCAAAGGAGATGGCACCCCAAACCATAACGACGTGTTGTGGGCATGTGTGGCATGCGATAGTAAAGGCAGGATCCCCACGCTGCCTTGGACGTCTCCAGATACGTCTGCGGTTGTCGTCAAGACACAGTTGGAAACGGGACTCGTCACTAAAGACTGTACGTCCCCAGGCAGCGCAGTTCCAAGTTGATTGAGTCCAGCACCACTGTAATCTGGCTTGACCGTGTAATGACCTGAGAGGTAAGCGGCTTAAAGGTCGGCGCGAGTTTAAATTCCGTTCTCTCAGTCGTCTGCAGAGGACACGTCTGTTGGACACGTGTACGGGCCACACGTTGGATAGTTGATAATGACGAATCCGGTGCTGTGACAGCTGCTCTGACAATTGCTCTGTCTTCCTGTTCTGTTATGGCCCTAGGTCGACCGCTGCCATCCCGACGCTGACATCTACCATTGTTGACCCACTCTTGCCAGCACTGTCCAATCGCCGCATGGCTTCGACCCACATGTCCAGCGATTCTTCGATTCGTCCAACCAGCCTCTTTCAATCCGATAGCACGACCTCTTTCAAACTCTGACATATGCTCGTAATGAGCACGAATCTTTCGGCGAGGCATTGTTACAGTCGACGTAAGATATCCGCAGTCAAAATGCAACAGAAATTTTGACCACATATTGAGAATCGCTCCTTATATACACCTGCTGAATGCGCAGTTCCGATGCGCTGGAGTTCCCGCTATTCATTCATTGGACACCAAATTTTAATCATTTGCATGTTCGGTCAAAATGTCTTTGCATACGAAATTTCATTACAATCGGACAACTCCTTCTTGGTGCATCGATTTTTTTGTTATAGAGTGTATATAGCAGAACTCCGATCATTAGAAGACTGTTTATCAGAAATGGTCAAATGTACTTATTATTTTAGTAGATGCTCATTCAATACTTTCGGTAAAAATGTTCATATTCACTTTTTAATCTACTCTGGCAATAATAGAGAAAGCAATACAAGTGATATATATTGGACATATAAAAAGATATATGCGTGTGTGTGTGTGTGTGTATATATAATATACAGGGTGTCCCAGAAGGTCGTCTCCAAACTTTTAGGGGTTGTAGAGGTCACCAAATGAAACATATCGGCCAATGGAACCCATGTCCGAAACGGAACCGGTTTCGCAATAGAGTGAATTTAGTGTATACGTCCACCTCGCGGCTGCGTAACCAATTACATCAATTAAAATATTTTTTCCATACAGAATTTAAGTGATTCACCTAATAACACAGCAGAGACAAAAACATCCGGAATTCCCTTTTCTGATCCTGATCTGCGTACCACATAGTGAGAAATAATCATAAAACTGCCTTTTTAGCACACTGGAAATGAATTGTGAACTGCCAAGTATATGCAGCAGGTAGAGGACATGAAAATAAACAATTTTTGTTTAGTCACTTTTTCCTAAAATTAGTCGTTTGGCCGCTACAGTGAATTTAGTGTTCGTATCCAGAGCATTCAAGGTTACCACATATGGCAAAATGCGTCATTTAAAGAATTTCTAAAATTATTTAATGCCAACGGACGGCGGCCTTTCTCTGCTTGGCGACTTGGTACTGCCCCTAAGTGCTACTTTCCCTGTAACACAAATATGCACGCAGGAGAAGTTTCGCCCCTAGACGATACTTGTCCTACATTCATATCTGTATAGAGGGAAAGTAGCACGTAGGGGCTCGAAAAATCTGCTGCTGGCCCGAACGCTTCTTCTGCTGCTGAACGTAGAATTTTTAAGTGTTGAAGTGTTGTAATTACTGATAAGTAAATGTCTAATACTGCATTGGTCCGAACTGGGGTCAAACAATATTGGCAAGGTCAAAGAAATCTCAGATGTCGATAAAAATGTCGAAGTTATTTAATGTTATTGAAATTCACATAAACTGACATAAATTAATTACAATCCATGTATAATTCATAATATATATTTTAGTCACGGCTGGCGTTAGGTGAGGGGGGGGCATGTTTTACTGCAATGGAATATTACTCATGTAGTCTTCCATCGGGCCAGCAGCTGATTTTTCGAGCCCCTACATGCTACTTTCCCTCTGTACAGATGGATAGCCAGGACAGGGGAAGTGATGTCGTGCAGGGGCGGGGGCGCTCGCAAATGCGGAGAGGCAATACCAAGTCGCCAAGCAGAGAAAGGCCACCGTCCGTTGGCGTTAAATAATTTTGGAAATTCTTTAAATGGCGCATTTTGCCATATGTGGTAACCTTGAATACGCTGGATGCGAACACTAAATTCACTGTAGCGGCCAAACGACTAATTTTAGGAAAAAGTGACTAAACAAAAATTGTTTATTTTCATATCCTCTACCTGCTGCATATACTTGGCAGTTCACAACTCTTTTCTAGTGTGCTAAAAAAGGCAGTTTTATGATTATTTCTCACTATGTGGTACGCAGATCTGGATCAGAGAAGTGAATTCCGGATGTTTTTGTCTCTGCTGTATTATTAGGTGAATCACTTAAATTCTGTGTGGAAAAAATATTTTAATTGATGTAATTGATTGCAATATGAACATCTATAGAATTCATTAAATGAAACCGAATTCCATTCAATATGTAGTGTGTCTAGCCCTAGAAGTTTGGAAACAACCTTCTGGGACACCCTGTATATACAGAAAAACCTGCCTAATGTGACCGCCTTTGGGACTGGCATGCAATGGTTACTGTAGACTGGTGGCCACTATATACGACAGACTTTAGTATACGCATGATCGAGTCCCTAACATTTCTCTTATAAAAAGTGGTCATTTAATTCAGGTGGTCAATTTATCAGGTTCAACTGTGTATATATACAGGGTTCTTAAGAAAGTCACAATGCGGCTAATAACTTTTGAACCAAGACAGGTATTTCAACAGAAGTTAGGCATCGATACAGTAAAATGACTATATACAATCGGATGAGATGAACTGCAGTGCTCCTGGTGGCGAACTGAGGAAGTTAAAAATTTGATTTCGAAAAATAATTGAGAAATATTTTCGATTAGAAAGTTGTAGAACGTCCTTTAGTTAGTAAGAAAAGATATACGGTTTATATGCAGTATGCAAACGTACTGCCACAAAGTGAGGTGTTCCAGAAGTTTCAATGCACAACATTCAGTTAATGCTTTATAGCGCTTTAGAGGTTGAGTTGAAGTTCTTATAGGAAAGAAACCATGGTTTCTCTCGTATAAGGATTTGAACTCAACTTTTAGAACAACATAAAGCATTGACTGAAAGTGATGCATTGAAACTTTTAGAATACCTCACTTTGTGGCAGTACGTGTACAAATTGCATGTAAGCATAATCTTTTCTTACTAACTGAAGGATGCTCTACAACTTCCTAATTGAAAATATTTCTCTATCTTCATTATTTTTCGAGAAAAAAAAATTTTAACTTCCTCGATTCGCCACCAGGGGCGCTGCTGTTCATCTCATCTGATAGTGCATAGTCATTTTACTAACTAATATCTAACTTTCTTTGCAATATCTGTCTTGGTTCAAAAGTTATTGGCCAAATTCTGATTTTCATAGGAACCCTGTATATATCAAATACACAAAATGATACTTTTTTTATCTTTTGTATTTTAAATACGTTCATTTAAGATAATTAAAATGAAGTAAATAAATAAAAAAAATAAGATTAACGAAATCATATTAATAACAATAAAAGGATTTGGTTTTCAAAATTTGGATTCATCTAAAACGTCGCACTTACGTGTCCGAAAGGCTGCACGCTCCCCACTATTGGCGTAAGCAGGGTGTGTTGATGGGGGTGGTTGTAACCCCCCATTGCAATGAAATTTTGTATATTTAATATAGGAATATAAATTGAAGCTCTATAACACTCCATTGGGTATATAACCCCCCCCCTTACGAACTTTTTGCGTACGCCTATGTTCCTCATCCTGGTATACGCCTTCCCATTGCCGAAAATTAGAGATAATCTTGGCGGTTTTCCATCCATTAGCCATTGCTCTCGTGTATAGCTAGAAGAAAGGGTCAGTTCTCTCTGTTTCCAGTGGAAGACGTTTTCGACTATTTTTTTTTTATGTATACTAAACGTTTGATATTTTAAAATACTTTAAATATAAATAATAATATATAAATATAATAATGGCCTGCAAAAGGGTTGCTGGTATCTAACTGGAAGGAGACCCACACGCTGAACGTATGTGACGATGTGTGGAACCGGCCAGGCCAGTAACCTAGTGTCCTACCCCGCCTTCAAGTGGTGCAGGCTGAGCTTTCTATTTATGTGGCAAATTAATATTTGCTGCACGGATAGAAAGGCGGAAGGGGAGGGCTAATTCACCAACCCGTCTAGCCAGCGTGGTGAAATGATGGCTAATTCCTCCAATATGCTAATACACCAAAAACCATGGCCCCTAGTCTCCAGGTGCTGGAGTGCTCCTGATCAAGGCAGCGGTCAGCGTGGCATGAAAGCAGGGGGTGCTAAGAATCACTGGAATGGCCCAGGCTGCCGTTTGTTATTGACCTTGGCAACGTATAATGGACGATCCCTTGCTTCTGAAGCAAAACTTCAGGAATTGGAAGAAGAACTTGACAAGATCAAATGGGACATTGTAGGACTCAGTGAAGTTAGAAGAAAAGGTGAAGAGTTGGTGGAACTGAAAAGCGGACATTTGTTTTATTATAGAGGAACGGAAACTGGAAGAACAAGTGGTGTTGGCTTCTTAATCAACAAAAGAATTAAAGACTACCTTCTTGAAGTCGAAAGCACGTCAGATCGAGCAGCGAGGCTCGTTGTTCAACTAACCCAGCGATACCAACTTCAGATAGTACAG
>QLNU02014176.1:102502257-102517352 GCA_006491805.2 Dysdera silvatica | reverse complement strand
ACGCACCAAGAAGGAGTTGTCCGATTGCGATAAAAATTGGTGGATATGAAGAACATACATAGAAAAAGAAATCATTAAAATTTCAGAACAATTGAATGATTTATTGCAGAGTTTGACCGTTACAAAGGGAGGAAGTCAATAAGGCGTTGGTCCACCTCTGGCCTGGATGCAAGCTGTCACCCGGCGTGGCATAGACTGATAAAGATCCCGGATGGTGTCCTGCGGAATTTCTTGCCAAATTGTCTCCAACTGTCGGGCTAAATCGTCAACATTCCGGGATGGTTGCAATCGCCTTCCCATAGCGTCCCAAATGTGCTCTATGGGAGAGAGATCAGGAGACCTAGCTTGCCAAGGAAGTGTTGGGCAAGCTTGAAGACAATTCATAGCAACACGTGCCGTGTGCGGCCGGGCATTGTCTTGTTGAAACGTAAGTCCAGGGTGTCGCAAAAGGAACGGTAACACAACCGGTCGTAGAATGTCGTCTACGTACCGCTGTGCTGTAAGTGTGCCAGAAATGACCACCAAAGGGGTCCGGCTATCAAAGGAGATGGCATCCTAGACCATAACGCCCTGTTGTGGGCATGTGTGGCGTGCGATAGTAAGGGCAGGATCCCCACGCTGCCCTGGACGTCTCCAGACACGTCTGCGGTTGTCGTCAGGACACAGTTGGAAACGGGACTCGTCACTAAAGACTATACGTCCCCAGTCAGCGCAGTTCCAAGTTGATCGAGCCCGGCACCACTGTAATCGGACTTGACGGTGTAAAGGCGTGAGAGGTAAGCGGCGTAACGGTCGGCGCGAGCGTAAATTCCGCTCTCTCAGTCGTCTGCAGAGGGTCATGTTGGACACATGTGTGCGGGCCACACGTTGGATAGTTGATAACGACGAATCCGGTGACAACTGTTCTGACAATCGCTCTGTCTTCCCGTTCTGTTGTGGCCCTAGGTCGACCGCTGCCGTCCCGACGCTGACATCTGCCGTTGTTGACCCACTCTTGCCAGCACCGTCCAATCGCCGCATCGCTTCGACCCACATGTCCAGCGATTCTTCGATTCGTCCAACCAGCCTCTTTCAATCCGTTTTCACGAACCCTTTCAAACTCTGACATATGCTCGTAATGAACACGAATTTTTTTGGCAAGGCACATTTACAGTCGACATTATATCCGCAGTCAAAATGCAATAGAAATTTTGACCACATATTGAGAATCGCTCTTTATATACACTTGATGAATGCGCAGTTCTGATGTGCTGGAGTACCTGCTATTCATTCATTTGACACCAAATTTTAATTATTTGCATGTTCGGTCAAAATGTCTTTGCATACGAAATTTCATTACAATCGGACAACTCTTTCTTGGTGCGTCGATTTTTTCTGTTATAGAGTGCATATAGCAGAACTCCGATCATTAGAAGACTGTTTATCAGAAATGGTCAAATGTACTTATTATTTTAGTAGATGCTCATTCAATACTTTCGGTAAAAATGTTCATATTCACTTTTTAATCTACTCTGGCAATAATAGAGAAAGCAATACAAGTGATATATATTGGACATATAAAAAGATATATGCGTGTGTGTGTGTGTGTGTATATATAATATACAGGGTGTCCCAGAAGGTCGTCTCCAAACTTTTAGGGGTTGTAGAGGTCACCAAATGAAACATATCGGCCAATGGAACGCATGTCCGAAACGGAACCGGTTTCGCAATAGAGTGAATTTAGTGTATACGTCCACCTCGCGGCTGCGTAACCAATTACATCATTTAAAATATTTTTTCCACATAGAATTTAAGTGATTCGTCTAATAATACAGCAGAGACAAAAACATCCGGAATTCACTTTTCTGATCCGGATCTGCGTACACATAGTGAGAAATAATCATAAAACTGCCTTTTTAGCACACTGGAAATGAATTGTGAACTGCCAAGTATATGCAGCAGGTAGAGGACATGAAAATAAACAATTTTTGTTTAGTCACTTTTCCTAAAATTAGTCGTTTGGCCGCTACAGTGAATTTAGTGTTCGCATCCAGCGCATTCAAGGTTACCACATATGGCAAAATGCGCCATTTAAAGAATTTCCAAAATTATTTAACGCCAACGGACGGCGGCCTTTCTCTGCTTGGCGACTTGTATTGCCCCTAAGTGCTACTTCCCCTGTACACATATGCACGCAGGAGAAGTTTCGCCCCTAGACGATACTTGTCCTACATTCATATCTGTATAGAGGGAAAGTAGCACGTAGGGGCTCGAAAAATCTGCTGCTGGCCCGAACGCTTCTTCTGCTGCTGAACGTAGAATTTTTAAGTGTTGAAGTGTTGTAATTACTGATAAGTGAATATCTAATACTGTATTATTCCGAACTGGGGTCAAACGATATTGACAATGTCAAAGAAATCTCAGCTGTGTCGATAAAAATGTCGAAGTTATTTAATATTATTGAAATACATATAAACTGACATAAATTAATTACAATCTATGTATAATTCATAATACATATTTCAGTCAGGATCGGCGTTAGGTGAGGGGGGTATGGTTTACTGCAATGGAATATTATTTATGTAGTGTTCCATCGGGCCAGCAACAGATTTTTCGAGCCCCTACGTGCTACTTTCCCTCTATATAGATATGCATGTAGGTCAAGTATCATCTAGGGGCGTTACTTCTCCTGCGTGCATATGTGTGTACAGGAGAAGTAGCACTTAGGGGGGCAATACCAAGTCGCCAAACAGAGACAGGCCGCCGTCCGTTGGCGTTAAATAATTTTGGAAATTCTTTAAATGGCGCATTTTGCCATATGTGGTAACCTTGAATGCGCTGGATGCGAACACTAAATTCACAGTAGCGGCCAAACGACTAATTTTAGGAAAAAGTGACTAAACAAAAATTGTTTATTTTCATGTCCTCTACCTGCTGCATACACTTAGCAGTTCACAATTCATTTCCAGTGTGCTAAAAAAGGCACTTTTATGCTTATTGCTGACTATGTGGTACACAGATCCGGATCAGAAAAGGGAATTCCGGATTTTTTGTCTCTGCTGTGTTATTAGGTGAATCACTTAAATTCTGTGTGGAAAAAATATTTTAATTGATGTAATTGGTTACGCAGCCGCGAGGTGGACGTATACACTAAATTCACTTTCTTGCGAAACCGGTTCCGTTTCGGACATAGGTTCCATTGGCCGATACGTTTCATTTGTCCTCTACAACCCCTAGAAGTTTGGAAACGACCTTCTGGGACACCCTGTATATACAGAATAACCTGCCTAATGTGACCACCTTTGGGACTGGCATGCAATGGTTACTGTAGACTGGTGGCCACTATATACGACAGACTTTAGTATACGCATGATCGAGTCCCTAACATTTCTCTTATAAAAAGTGGTCATTTAATTCAGGTGGTCAATTTATCAGGTTCAACTGTGTATATATACAGGGTTCTTAAGAAAGTCACAATGCGGCTAATAACTTTTGAACCAAGACAGGTATTTCAACAGAAGTTAGGCATCGATACAGTAAAATGACTATATACAATCGGATGAGATGAACTGCAGTGCTCCTGGTGGCGAACTGAGGAAGTTAAAAATTTGATTTCGAAAAATAATTGAGAAATATTTTCGATTAGAAAGTTGTAGAACGTCCTTTAGTTAGTAAGAAAAGATATACGGTTTATATGCAGTATGCAAACGTACTGCCACAAAGTAAGGTGTTCGAGAAGTTTCAATGCATCACTTTAAGTTAATGCTTTATAGCGCTTTAGAGGTTGAGTTGAAGTTCTTATAGGAAAGAAACCATGGTTTCTCTCGTATAAGGATTTGAACTCAACTTTTAGAACAACATAAAGCATTGACTGAAAGTGATGCATTGAAACTTCTAGAACACCTTACTTTGTGGCAGTACGTGTACATAGTGCATGTAAGCCGTATGTTTTGCTTACTAACTGTAGGATGCTCTACAACTTTCTAATTGAAAATATTTCCTCATCTTCATTATTTTTCGAAACAACTTTTTTAACGTCCTCAATTCGCCACCAGGGGCGCTGCTGTCTATCATGTCTGATAGTGTATAGTCATTTTACTATACCAATACCTAACTTTGGTTGCAATATCTGTCTTGGTTCAAAAGTTATTGGCCAAATTCTGATTTTCATAGGAACCCTGTATATATCAAATACACAAAATGATACTTTTTTTATCTTTTGTATTTTAAATACGTTCATTTAAGATAATTAAAATGAAGTAAATAAATAAAAAAAATAAGATTAACGAAATCATATTAATAAACCTAAAAGGATTTGGTTTGTAAAATTTGGGTTCATCTAAAACGTCGCACTTACGTGTCCGAAAGGCTGCACGCTCCCCACTATTGGCGTAAGCAGGGTGTGTTGATGGGGGTGGTTGTAACCCCCCATCGCAATGAAATTTTGTATATTTAATATAGGAATATAAATTGAAGCTCTATAACACTCCATTGGGTATATAACCCCCCCCCTTACGAACTTTTTGCGTACGCCTATGTTCCTCATCCTGGTATACGCCTTCCCATTGCCGAAAATTAGAGATAATCTTGGCGGTTTTCCATCCATTAGCCATTGCTCTCGTGTATAGCTAGAAGAAAGGGTCAGTTCTCTCTGTTTCCAGTGGAAGACGTTTTCGACTATTTTTTTTTTATGTATACTAAACGTTTGATATTTTAAAATACTTTAAATATAAATAATAATATATAAATATAATATATAAATATAATAATATATATAAATAATATATTAAATAAACAATATAGTTTAAAATACTTCTAAAATACTTTATTTTTTCAAGAGAAACAGTTTCTGCGAAAAATCATTAAAAAGCAAAAAACAAGATCCACCTGAAATTACATAGAGTCCCTGGAATATATGCCACTGACTAGATGTAAGGATGAAAGATAATGAAGGAATGATGAAGCAAGACTTTCAGAGACGATGACATTACAGGTGATGACATTATTATTGACAGTGTATGGTCCGTTTTAGAACATATGCGCATAATATAGTCAGTCTATGAAATATAGTAATGACAAGTAAAAAACACACCCACAAGAATTTATTTAAAGTTTTTATTATTAAATTGGAATGTAATGACACCAGAAGTGTTAATTTTCCGTAACAGTTGTATCAATATTTCTCATGGAATTGCGCAAGGCACTGATTATTGGAGTATGTTATATATATTATTTCTAAAATAATACTGGTTTTCAACTTAACTTTCTACATCTAAAATTCTTGCAATACAAGTTGAACATTTGTTCTGCTTCAATAACAATTTGGCGTTTTAGCTACCACCAGCTGTAGCAGTTTCTATATTCCGCAGAAGTCTTAAAATTATATGAATTATAAATACAACGGGAATTAAAACCGTATAAAGAACACTGGCTGGTAAAACACTAGAAAGTTTTCGCAAGAAAAGTATACAAAGAAATTTTTATAAAACGGTTTTTGAACATTTACCAATTAAATCAGTAAAATGTCATAAATATGCGGAATCAGAAACAAAACGAATTTTGAATACTTCTCCTGCTTGAGTCTTTAAGTACTTCGCATCATTCGTTGAAAGACTAATACCATTACCAATCTCTGAAGCTGTGTACATTGCACGGATACGGTTTATGGTACAAGTATTTATAAAAGGAACGCGAACCAATTTCAAGGGGACATTGCCAACAAGTTAAGCTCACTTCTGGAACCACTGACGCTGTAAATAAAATAATTCTTTCTTTTCGGATTTTCGAATATTCGGATGAGCACCACAAAATGAGTCATTGGCAAATAAGATGGGCAACTTTCGTTTACGACACTTGCCATTTGAATTTTCCCTTCATGATCCACCTTTGGGACACTCTTCCATCACAGTCTTTGAGCACAGGCGAAGTTGGATCGCGCTCATCAGGTTTATCTAAGCACTTTCCAGTGTTCACGTGAATAATGGTCTTTTCCTGAAACATCAAAACATTCCATTTTACATAAAGATACAAAACAAGATAGATCCTCAGGGTATCCTACAATGTTGTGCTGAAGTTTTGCATTTTGCCACACATTACATGAACATTTAATATGACATTTTACATATCGTAACAGCTTAATACAATGCATCTTACTTTGTACTAAATTATACTGTATTATTTATTTTATGGTACAAGGACCCAGCAAAGTTTAAACAACGCTGGGACCGGCAGTTTCCTGTAGAATTGGAATTTCTTAAGTCCCAGAGAACAGATCACCGGACTACAGTAAGCAGTTAGTTGGTAAACTTTTTTTTTTTGGCAACGCTGGGTGTGATGAACGATAAATACAAGGTAAAGATACGGTGGATGAAGGTGTTATCACTGCACCACCTTAAATTTATACCGTACTAAACTACATTGCATGGTACTTGCACTACCACCTTGCAATGTAGTGCAGTAATGCGACAGTTATCTTTTCATGGAGGGGTAGAGAAATGCAGTTCTTTAGAGGCATTCGCATGTCCATAGATAGTATAAAATAAGATATTTTATAGCCTATTCAGAAGCAAAAAGAAAGCATGATCCAGAATTAACTATTTTGCAAACAGTAAAGCTTGAAATTGGTCGGGACGCGAAAGGAAGAACAAGAGTATTAAGAGGAAATAAGTAGAATAAAAATAAGCTAATGGAAGGAAAGAAGAAGCCATAACTTATAGAAAAAAGGCTAAACAAATAAAGGGAAAGCAAGAAGATACCAGTACGAAATAAAATAAGAGATACGTAGAAAGAATGGAAAAGTAAAAATAAGTAAGACAGCATAAGCAAAATCCGACAACCTTTCGAGAATTACTCTTCAATGTATCAAACGAAGCGTGAAGCTTATTTCCATTATTAACGTCACTGAATAAAGAGAACATAAATTTCACAACATTTGAGAACTAATTTTATGACGTTGGTCTTACTTTTACTTTTATTCTGTTTGTATTACTTTCTAGGTATATTTTCTTTCGTACATATTCTTTTGATTTTTATAACTTTCTCATAACTTATTCTTTTTCACATTATTATCTACTTCCTTTTAATGTCTTGCTTTTTCTTGTCTTTAAATCCCAACTCTTGTAAAATCTTACAAATTTTTGCGAAAGCCTTGGCTCATCTCTATATTCTATTCCCATAAACTTTATGTGACGTAATGATAAATAAACTAAAAAAAAAAAGTGTTTAACTTGGAGCACCCCCCGTATATTTTGTCACGTAAGTGGTGCCGTGACTAGGATTCATGTCTTTGGCCATTAACTTGTCATCATATGAAGGATTCCGACATTCTCGTTGTGACAGTTATATCTCAATATGTATGCAACGTTTATAACCAATACCGAATTCTATGCATGGGTTAAGTTCTAAGTAGAGGCCCTAGAAATCTAGGCCGACGCATAAGCCACCATTTTCTTGTACACTTCCGGTTTCATAACAACGTTTATCATTGGAAAATTAATAATCTATTTTCTTCCTCTTACAGGATCTGTCGCGAATCTATGCACTACGTTTATTCCTCGAGTGATTTGAACAATTTACAGCGACATTTTACAGCGACTCATTTTACCCTATTTTATTAAAAATAACGCACTTGTAAATCACTCAACTTTAACACAGCAGTGAATGAGATCATGTGATACGCTGGCAGGAAAATGGCGGTTATGCGCCAGCTCTCTTTTTAGTTGAATGACGACTTTACGTGAACGTGCATCTATGAATGCCGTGTTGATCGGCAATCCATCTCCCCCTCAGCCGCCTCGGCGGCTGATTACGCTGTTCAAGCGTCCTGTCTGGGATTACAGCGCCGCCCCCGGCGGCCACCCTTCCCAATGAAACCCTTGCAAAAAGAAGCAGCAGCAGCAGCTCTCTTTTTAAGAGCCTTAGTTCTATGCGTTCTCGTTATAGAATACGAACAATCTCTTGTTCTTCCCACTCGAAAGAGCCCGAGCACTAGCATCGATATTCCGCTTTTTCCATTTCCCTGCTGAAAGTTTTAAAGTTTTCGTATATATAAAATAAAGAAGAATAAAGTATATTATCACATAATTATTCTTTTATAGGTTACTCTGTGCATAATTTTGGCTTCTATATACTCAGGGTTTGAACTGTGACACACGCACTCACAAATGCACATATTAAATTACGAGTATACCTCATTCACTGTGCTTCACAGACATTTTGTGCTTTACATATTAAAGGCCTGTGGCAACTTTTGGTCCAACGGCGGCATTTGTACAACAGCTCACAGAAGCTTTACGCACATGGACAGTATTATTTTAGGAGCATTTTTAATTAATGTATGCACATGGTTTTTTTGGACATAATGCTATTCACACTTCGTATACTATACAGTATTGTGTGAATGTAACTTTTATAAGCACTATGATGATCAAAAATGCACTTGACTGGCTTTATTGTAACGGCATGCATATGCTGAATAAAGCTACGCCGGGACCTACAGTTTTTCGAGAAATCCGAATCTCTTAAGGTCAAAGGCAGTGTTTCCCAACCTTTTTCAAGCCGCGACCCACTTTTATAGTAACCAAGTAATCCGCGACCCCCTTTTATAGTAACCAAAAGATCTGCGGTCCGCCGCCGCCACATTTGCATAAAAATTCATTTTTAACAGAGTAAAGAAAACACATTAAATACAAAATTTTAGTATACTAATTTTATAATATTAATTATATATATTAATGTATATTATAGATATAAAGTTAACAACGATTAGTAGAATATTGCAATGTAGCCATTTTGAAATAGGGGAAGGCGTAGGAAACATTTCGTATGAAATTCTTTATAAAAATAGTTGCGTTGCGGACCCCAAGAAGCCAGTTCGCGACCCTTTGAGGGCCGCGGCCCCCAGGTTGGGAACCTGGCCTAAGGGAACCAAATTTGGATTAGGTGAGTAAGGCTACCTTTGTAAGTGATCACAGTTGACGTGAAGGAATCGATGGCAGATGTAGAAATCTTTCGAGGTGTGTGCGTGTGTGTGTGGCTATTTGTTTCCGGCTTCACTTTTCAGTCAAGTGTCCTGTGCTTTTTCATTTCTCATGCTATAATAATCTCAACTCAAAGTGGGGGGCGATTGCTCCATCGCCCACTCCTCTGGGTCCGCCAGCGGAAAGAATTTAAGGAAATTCAAGCGATATTACTTACTTGTTCATCGTATTCCCAGAGCTGGTTGCCACCCATGCCATGGCACCTCACGAGTTTGACGGGTCCTCTGAAGGACGAAGCATCTAAACAATTGTCATCCGACATAATTTGTTTTCTTTTTGTGAAGGCGAAAACCTGCGACAAAACAATGAATTTTCGTGAACACCGTAAAAAATTTAATTTCCATAACTAATTTACATAAAACTCCAATTTTCATAAAGACATAAAAATTTTCCAATAAATTTCCATTTCCATCATAATTTCTTTTGAATTACATGTAAACTAGTGTCCAAAATTGTGGTTAAATTCAATGTTATTTTAGTGTGAGAGGTACATGTTTTGTTCTATAACTATCGATGTGCTTTATTTATAAAAAATCATTTTACAGAAAATTAAAGAGCTATAAATACTTAACATAATTACAAAAAAAAAAATTTTTTTTCAGGTATCCTATGCAGGAGAACCCACGGTCAAAAATGGTACAAAAATTGAAGGTGCAAAAATCCGTAAAAACAAAAAACAAAACAAACTAGACTCATCACAACAAACTTGCATCGACAATCGTTTTTTATTTATCCTCGTTCTTTTTTTCAGCCTTCCTACTATGATACTACTGACTGTATAATACTATTATAGTGTTGAAGCATAAATGTTAAGGAAACATAATAAACTCGTGATTTAAATAAAGTATAATAGTTATCATTCGCTAATAACGTTTAAAAATTGCAATCTTCTAGAACGTTGCTTAGTAAAATAATTAAATATTTCATCGCAGGTGAGTGATATTTCCCTGTTAATGTTAAGAAGTGCTAATGCAATAACTCGATCCTCACTCATATGATTTCGTAACCATGGGACTAAATGAAAGTCGACAAAAAAAAAGCAAATTTGAAATAAACGCTTTGTATTTATTTTAGTTCAAATATATTTTTGTAGAAGAGACAACCCATGTTACGTTAAGTGAAATGTACAATATAATTTTGTTATATTTTTAAAATTTTTAATATTTTTATGTCATATATGAAATTTTTACGATAGTTTTTCATTTATCTTTTTTCTTCAATTCGGGTGGGGGACCCTTCGGGCTTACCCCCTAAAATGGTCTATGGTGGGAGTACAATAAGAACAGTTACAATTTATTTTTAAATGGTTGAATGTTATTTATGAGAAACAGTCGTTTACTGAAAAACGGGATTTTAATTGTGGTGTGGAAAGCCAACGATGCAAGAGACCGTAGTCGGAGACATTTCTATTGCGCCATCGTCAATGCTCAAAGAAACTGTTACAGTTATAGTGAAGTTTGTGTTAAGTTTTGGTTCTGGTTAAGTCATGAGCACGCTAAGATGCCACGAGGTGTGGCTCTCTTGTTTTTTCTGTATTTTAGAATTCGATTAGTAGTAAATAAAAGTGTATATTTACCCGTGTTAAATTTGGTGAGCTGTGCTAGTGCTTGAACTACCATCATCAATTTTACGAAAGCTGAGTTGAAGTAGGTGATTTGTAATTTCATATCCCGAACCCGACGAAAAAGATAAGTGCACTTTGATAATTTCAAGCGTATTTTTAGATATCTTTTAACAGTGGTGTCTGCCTGGTTCATGAATACATCGTTTCCACATAGCGAATTTTCTATATAACGAATTTTTTTTTTATGGAACCGTCCATTTCGTTATATGGAGGTTCTACTGTATATCGTATAAAAATAAGCGAACATAAGAAAAATAATGCTTACCGTTCTAATCTGTATGAAAGAAAATAACTATTATTATTAATCAAACATTAAAAGTATCCAATATTTTTTTATACATCACAATGTACATTTCTTTTTATACATCACAATGTACATTTCTTTTTATACATCACAATGTACATTTCTTTTTATACATCACAATGTACATTTCTTTTTATACATCACAATGTACATTTTTTTTAATCACACTGAAACATCCTGGGCATGACCCGGAGATGTCGCTTTCAATGTTTGTTGTTGCCCGCATGGAATTTTTACGTCACCTTGTCAAATGCTCTATATTGGACAGACACTCAGGGGTCTTCGGCTTCGCCTTGAAGAGCACCAAACCTATGTTTGCAACCAAAAACTTCAAAAGTCAGCCATATCTAGACACCGTTGCGATTTCTGACACGAGTTTGAATTTTCGGAGGCCAAATTCATCACCAAAGTTAATTTTACTTCAGATCTGGAC
Source organism: Dysdera silvatica (assembly GCA_006491805.2). Lineage (NCBI taxonomy): Eukaryota > Metazoa > Arthropoda > Arachnida > Araneae > Dysderidae > Dysdera > Dysdera silvatica. The sequence continues at coordinate 102,505,974 of QLNU02014176.1, read as the reverse complement.
TTTTTTAAAGTCTGAGATATCTTTATGGACGATGATAAAAGTCGTTAACTTTCCATGTGAAAGTAGTTTCCTTTCTAACGTTTATAAAAGGTTTTCCGCCGGGTGACGATAGATGGCAGCATGTGTTCCACGTTTACACGTGTCAAGATTGAACCATCTGAGTGAGCTCACACCGTACTCCACTCAGACTATTGTTAGTTTTGAGAATTGGCAATTGTTTCAGAGGCCATTCGTTGTCTCTGAAACAATTTCCAACCTTTTATATTAAATTTAACTGTGTTAGTCCCGTTTTTTATTGCTAACCATCTTTTCAAAATCTGGCGTTAAATACACTATTTATTTCATTACATTTCTTCTGACATTCCTTGGAGATCCTGAGGACCATTATAGAGGTCACTAGAGATCACACCATGGTCAAGAGAACCAACACCCGAACTACAGAGAGTATATTTAGTCGGTAACTTTTTCTTTGTGCCGTTGGGAGTCGAACTTCCGATTAATGACATGCATGCTATCGCAGGGATAGATAAATTCGTTGTTAAAAATACCCTGTTTATTCACACTTACGTATAGTGCGCTTGCGCTAATAATGATGTAAGTGAAATGTCAGCGCCATATTCTTTCCCGATGAGACGCTAAAGTGACAGGAGGAGTTAAACGCAATGGATGAAACGGTGAAGTCGTAGGCTTAAGTGCTGGGCGACTGTCAATTGCATTATTATAATTGGTGCTTCGTTCATGTCATGCAATGAAGTTGATTCCTTTCTGATTATCACTCTGCTAATATTGGCGCAGTATAGCCCAGATGCTCTTGCGCCATAAAAAAGCCAAACAAACAAACAAACTCTGCTAATATCTGCAATATTTGTTATAACTATCTTATGGATAATAAAGTTCTTACAGAAAAATAAAATGTAATACATTTTACAAACACACATTGACATTTTCACACCTTTGCCGTTGAATATTTGGTTTCTGAAATTTGACTTATTTTGGCGGTGCAAAGAGCTACCATAACGGAAGGGTAATAAATTTGTCATAAAATTTACCTGGTTGCCGCCCATGCCGTGGCAGTGGCTGACAGCGACGTTCTCACCATTCTTGCGGTTATAAGTATCTAAACACTTGTTTGTCATTTCGTACTTTATCTACAATGAAATCACGATATAAAAATTATAAAACAGGAATACAATAAATGTGTCAGGCGTAAACAGCCCTTATACATTCCTATGTACCATCAACAAATATTAGTGAAATTCAAAGATCCAGAATGAACATAATTTACTCATAAATGCAACACGTAAAATCTCCTAAGAAAACTGTGTTTTGACTAATTATTTCCTCTCTGGAACCTTATTGGTTAAAAGATTCTGCTTAAACTAAAAACGGAGCATTAGAAATTAATTTCTCTGATAAATTTTCATAAAACCTCCCTTTTTAAATTAAGAATTTCGCATTTAACTAAATATATTATTCTAGGTAAGTAACATACAACATTTATTTTAATTGCAAATGATCTATTTTCACTCATTATGGACATCTGAGACTATTGAAAACGATACAGAGCTACAATTCAATATACTCATACATATACATACAAAATTCATCCAACGGGGTTTGACGCCCCCCCATTAATCTTCCCTGTGCACGTCAGTGGCTTACCTAGCTACGAAATATAGGGAATACTATAGACCCAACCATCGTGTTCCACACAGATTATATTTGTAATTTTCGCTTTTCTAGGGGGTAGGGAGATAAAATTTTTCTAAGGGAGGTCAGTCAAAACCACCTCTAGCTGCCCTTTGGGTAAACCAATGGTTGTGTATCTCATACGATTATTTTCCAATCGATGAGTGTCAAAAAGAACCAATGGTTCCTCGTCCATACTCATGCTACTATGCTAACAAGGATCGTTCGTTAATGAGGAATAATTTTGCTAACATTTCGAAAAATTGTATAGAAGTATTTAAAGCTAATCACCGCAACGGCTGCGTAATTAGCAAAAGTTGGTGCAGCGCCACTTAGACGCCATTTTTCTGAAAACTTAGTTTTCTAATTCAACTAAAAGAGTTAAAGTTACGGATAGAAAACAAGCTATAATAGTTTGCATATTAAAAAAAGTTATCGAACGCTTACCTCCCCTAAATGATAGTAATCCAAAGGCATTTGCGATTCTGGATAGATGTTTTCTAAGTACCAGCGAAAACTCTTGCATTTTAACTTCTCTCGCAATCCTTTCCTTTCAGTAACATCACCAGCGTCAACCTTCTTAGCGACTGGAAAACACAGACGAAGAAAAATCTCTGTTTATGCAGTACCATCATCGTACGTTATGGCATACATCGTTATCACTAAAACTTGAACATAGAGTTCTATATAAGTCAGATGCAGGCTTGTAGCTGGATGCTTGTTACAGGGGGAGGGGGCATTGAAAGTTACAGGGGAGGGGCTTAAAATTCGTTAATGTTTTGATGTATTTTATTAATACGAGTGCGTATTTTTTAATATTATCAAATTTTATATATATAAGAATAATAAATATCTAAGCAAATGAATACTCAACATTAACGAATCAATTTCTTAAGGGGACATAGCAGCGAAAAATGACGAAAAAATGTAAAATTTTTTTTTAGATTTTTGCATTAAAAAATTCTTTATTTCATTGCGCATATATCTTTTGTGTCAGTTTTAAAATTCTGAAATTTTAAGATGTTGAACAACAACATTTAAAATGACTCACGCTCATTGCTGTTTATAAGAAGTTTTATTACAAAAACCTGTTTTTCTCAGTTTCTCTTTTTTCGCTTTTCCGGTTTATGCGAAATGTCCCTTGCGATTCCATTTTCAGGAATTGTTTTAAAAGTAAACATGTTTGCACTTATAATAGGAACAAATTTTATCATGGATTTGGTTATCACACCAAATTTTCTGGTAAAATTTTATTCATGATGATGCAGGAATACGTAAAAAATCTTTTTTTTTTTTTGATGAATACTTAAATTTTTTGTTTTCACTCACTATTATTTGAATTTAAAAATCCATGCTACATTTTGTTAGTTATGAGTTTGGACATATCACAGAATTTTTAAATGAAAATTAAAAAATATTTGAATTGTAGGGAGCGTTTTTGCTAACGGGTAAAAATGGGCTAAAAATACATGAAAATTAAGAATATCTTAAAAACTACTTTGTATAGCATCACAATATTTGGTATATATATATTGCATATGTGGCTTTTCACATTTCCGCCAAACTTGAAAGACATTTGTCAAAAATTGCAAAAGACGATGATTTTGCTCCTGTGTCCCCTTAATGTAAATTTTGCGTAAAAACTTACGAAGAATACTAAAATTTATAATTTCTACTATCCTTATTGTAGAGTAGAAGATACAAATATCTGTAAAAAAGCATGATATATACATAAGATATACCGTAGAAATCTGTTTTGTGTATATTTTTTTTATCAAAAATATATTTTATTAGAAGTATATTAATTTATTTGATCCAGAATTAGATTTTTATCAAAAAGGACAAGTTTGTTATCGTAATACAATTATACTATAATTTTTGCCACCCACGTTTTAATTACAGCTCAAACTAGAGCTTGTGTAATTTTGGAGAAAAAGAGACGCTTTCCCCATCCTGGATTCGAACCAGGGTCCCTCCGTTTAGCCCGGAGTGTCTTGGACCGCTAGACGAATGAGGACAGGAAACAAC
>QLNU02014176.1:102485441-102502157 GCA_006491805.2 Dysdera silvatica | reverse complement strand
TTTATATTTTTATTAAACATCTTTGGGTTTTGACTTATAAGTATCTTTTTCCAAGAAATAGGACTACAGTTTTACGTGATGGACAGAATTTAATTGGAATTGGTGCAAAAATTACAGCTTTCTGTGATGTTTCACTACCACCTTGTCATGTTCAAATTCGTTAAAAAACAGTGTTATGTGGTTCCCCTTCAAGGGATAGAGTATACCCTGTTGAAGGTTATTTATCCTTCCAGAAGCTAATCTAACGGTTAGAATCTAAATATATCAATATGGGAAAAGTGCATTTAAGTATGAAATATATTTTATATAAGACTGACACAAAATGTTATAATACTAAAATTTAACAATATATAATAATAATAATAATAACATTGATATATATACCTTTCTATTTATGAGGCAAATTAATATTTGCTACACGGATAGAAAGGCGGAAGGGGAGGGCTAATTCACCAACCCGTTTAGCCAGCGTGGTGAAATTATGGCTAATTCCTCCATTATGTTGACACACCAGAAACCATGGCCCCTAGTCTCCAGGTGCTGGAGTGCTCCTGATCAAGGCAGCGGTCAGTGTGGCATGAAAGCAGGGGGTGCTAAGAATCACTGGAATGGCCCAGGCTGCCGTTTGTTATTGACCTTGGCTACGTTTAATGGACGATCCCTTGCTTCTGAAGCAAAACTTCAGGAATTGGAAGAGGAACTAGACAAGATCAAATGGGACATTGTAGGACTCAGTGAAGTTAGAAGAAAAGGTGAAGAGTTGGTGGAACTTAAAAGCGGACATTTGTTTTATTATAGAGGAACGGAAACTGGAAGAACAAGTGGTGTTGGCTTCTTAATCAACAAAAGAATTAAAGACTGTCTTCTGGAAGTTGAAAGTACATCAGATCGAGCAGCGAGGCTCGTTGTTCAACTAACCCAGCGATACCAACTTCAAATAGTACAGGTATATGCACCAACATCAAGCCATACCGACGAAGAGGTTGAAGAATTTTATGAAGAAATCAAAGAGTTACACACCAAAGGGAAACAACATATCAAGCTCATCATGGGGGATTTCAATGCAAGAATTGGACAACAGGAACAAGGAGAGACATCGGTTGGTAAATACGGATATGGGGAAAGGAATGAACGTGGCGATCAACTCATCGAATTTGCAGAAGCTGAAAACCTTAGCATCATGAATTCATTTTTTAAGAAGAAACCGCAAAGAAAATGGACATGGAAACACCCAAATGGGGGAACTAGTGAAATTGACTATATCCTGGCAAACAAGAAATCAATTATTGAAGATTGCAGTGTACTGAACAGATTTAATACTGGAAGTGATCATCGAATGGTGAGATGTAAAGTGCACTTAAATACTAAATTAGAACGACAGAAGCTCATTAGGAAACAAGTAAGTAAGAGGGTGGATTTAAAGAAATTAAAAGAAAATACCGAGGCATTCAAGTTGGAATTAAAAAATCGCTTTTCTGCACTGGAAGGACTTATTGATGAAAGTGATATCTCAGAAGCAAATGAAAACATTGTTAAGACAATAGTTGAAACTGCTGGGGAAATTGGTGGTGTAACCTGTAAAAAGCACAATAGCAAATTATCTGAGAAGACGAAACAGCTCATGAAAAGGCGAAGAGATATGAAGGTGGACAATCGAAATACCAGTTCCAGGATTGAGTACATAGAACTTTGTAAAACTCTGCGCAAAAGCATGAAAGAAGACATAAGAAAATTCAATTGTGAGTTAGTAAGGAAGGCCATTGAAAATAACAAGAGCCTTAGGGTTGTTAAAGGAAGTTTATCTGTTGGGAAGAAACACATCATTGCATTAAAAGGAGAGGATGGCACCGTAACAAGAAATAGGGAAGAAATACTTAGAAGAGTTGAAGAATTCTACAAAAAACTATATGAAAGTAACAGTGGATTAAACGAAGACACTGAAATAGTCGAAGGAACAGCTCCTAAAATCTTAAAAGAAGAAGTTTCATTTGCAATAAAAAGTATGAAGAAAGGAAGAGCCCCTGGCGATGATGGTATTACATTAGATATCCTAAAAGAAGCTGGAGAATATGTAGAAGACATACTTGCAAAATTCTTTACCAAATGTCTTAACAGCGGTAACATACCAAACCAATGGGATTCTGCAACAGTAATTCTTTTGCATAAAAAAGGTGATAAAGAGGATTTGAAAAATTACCGACCAATTAGCTTGTTACCTGCTATTTATAAAATCTTCACAAAAGTGCTAACACATCGCCTGCAGAAAAAATTAGATGCAGCTCAACCAAGAGAACAAGCTGGATTTCGAAGTGGATTCAGTACAGTGGACCATATTCAAGTATTAAGAGAATTAATTGAAAGAACACATGAATATGAACTTCCATTGTGTGTTGCATTTATTGACTATGAGAAGGCCTTTGACTCTATTAAAACATCAGCAGTCATCAACTCTTTAAGATCAACAGACATTGAGGATGTGTACATTGACATGGTGAAACGTGTGTATAAAAATGCAAGTGCAAAATTTCGGTTACATAAAGATACCAAAACTATCAAACTTGGCAAAGGGGTGAGGCAGGGAGATACCATTTCTCCAAAACTTTTTACTTCAGCTTTACAGATGATTTTTCAGCTGATAAATTGGAATAACAAGGGAATAAAAATAAATGGTGAATATTTAAATCATTTGCGGTTTGCTGATGACATTGTTATTTTTTCAACGAACCCATTAGAACTCCAAGACATGGTACAGGAGCTCTCAACTAGAAGTAAAGAAGTTGGACTCAAGATGAACCTACAAAAAACTAAGATCATGTTCAATAATTTTGTAGAGGAAACAAAAATACAAGTTGACAACATTGAGCTAGAAATTGCTGATTCATATATTTACCTTGGCCAGCTGATTTCAATGGATGGCAACATTATGAAAGAACTCAACAGACGTATTAAACTTGGCTGGAGTGCATTTGGAAGAAACAGTTTTATCCTGAAGGGGAAATTGCCTTTGTGTCTAAAAAGAAAGGTCTTCAACCAGTGTGTATTGCCAGTCCTCTCTTATGGATCAGAGACATGGAGTCTAACAGTTGGAGCAATACGAAAGTTACAGACAACGCAAAGGAGCATGGAGAGGTGCATGCTTGGAATAACTAGGAGAGATCGAAAAAGAAACACTTGGGTGAGAGAGCAAACTAGAGTAGAGGACATCATTGTTAAAGTAAAAGGGCTGAAATGGCGATGGGCTGGGCATATTGCAAGAAGAACTGATCAACGATGGACAACAGAAATTCTGAACTGGATTCCAAGAGACCACCGAAGACCTAGAAAACGTCCTCAAACTAGATGGGTGGATGAAATAAGAAAACAGGTTGGGGTGACGTGGAAGCGAATTGCTCAGGATAGACTTGTGTGGAAAGCATTTGGAGAGACCTTCATCCAGCAGTGGATAGATAATGGTTGAATATGATGATGTACATAAATACACACATACGTATATAAAAATTTTAATAGATAAGTCATATTAAATTACGATTAACTATTGAATAGGCCAAATATAGTTAACAAATACTTCTTGAAAAGCACTTTTTCTTCATACTTATCGAGACATGACATTAATTGAAATCAAGTTATCTATTTAAAGATTTGTCCGCTGACCCTCTCTCCCCTCCCTTATGGCACAAGGACAAAAGAAAAAATTGGAGCTGTTTAGAAAATTGACCGAAATCTCTGGATTCATTTGTCTAGTTCAGATGTAAAAATTTAAAAAATTATAATTTATGTAATATGTTTTATGATTAGTAGGCTAGTTGGAAAACAAGGGAATGTTTAAAACAGATGAAATCATGATCATTTATGGCGCAAGGACAAAAAGGAAGATTAGAACAGCTTAGAAATTTAGATTTGAATTGAGTCCTAGTGTTATTCATCATCTATATTTACAAGTTTTACGAAATAGTTAATTAATTAGATAAACAATTTTCATATAATATTATACAAACTGAACGTCATTCACATGAAAGATAGAAAGGTTGAGGTACCGATATTGGAGATGGTAGGTCTAAAGGGCATGTCTGGTTTATGTAATTTTGGTAGGATGTAAGATCTGGTCTCTACATCAATTTTCACAAGCTTCACTCCTTTCCTACCTCCAAAAACATTTCTGGCTTCTCCTTAGGTCTATAGGCACAAATAGTGAGCCTACCCTTGACGTAACGAATGTCAACTGCATTAAGACTTTTTACAAGTGTTTCTTTTTACGATGGTTAAAATTCAAACACTTAATGGAAGTCACACAACATAGTTTGCATTAGAAGGATTTTCAGTCTGTATGTATCTTTTCATGTGTCATTAAAGTATCCTTGCGTGTAAAAGTTTTATGACATATATCACATTGAAAAGGTTTTTCACCAGTATGTATTTCACTATGTCTCTTTAAATTACGATATTGTGTAAACATTTTATGACAAATTTCACATTTGAAGGGTTTTTCGCCAGCATGTATTAGTTGATGTTTCACTAAACTATCACTGCTGGTAAAAGTACTATGACATATTTCACATTTGAACAGTTTTTTGGTGGCATGCATTTTTTCATGGTTCATAAAACTATCTTTACTTGCCAAAGATTTATGACATATTTCACATTCAAAGAGCTGTTGGCCAGTATGTATTTTTTTATGTTTTGTTAAACTTTCATTACGTGGAAAAGCTTTATGACATATTTCGCATTCAAAAGGTTTCTCACCAGTGTGCATTCTTATGTGATATTCTAAATGTATTCGCTCTTTAAAGCTCTTACAACATGCTTCACATTCGAAAGGCTTTTCACCAGTGTGTAATTTTCTATGTCTCTTCAAATTAATATGCTGTGTAAATACTTTCTGACAGATTTCGCACACAAAAGGCTTTTGTTCAGTGTGTATCCTTTTATGAGCCTTTAAAGACTGAAGTTGCACAAATGTTGCATGACATATTTCACACTCAAACGGCTTTTCACCAGTGTGCATTCTTCTATGAACACCTAAATGTACACTTTTCCTAAATTTCTTGTGGCATGTTTCACACTCGAAAGGTTTTTCATTGATGTGTGTTTTGCCATGCCTTCTTAAATAATCACGCTGGGCAAAGATTTTGTGACATATTTTACATTGATGGCATTCGTTCTTTGTATCCATTATTTGAAAAGCAACAAGAACACGCTTCAAATACAGAACAGCTTTAGATGTGTTATCCACTACCATGAGGTTTAAATCAAACATAACTTAAAATTATTCGTATAAATTCTGATTTGCATATTAAAGCTTACAATTGCTACCATACATTGATAAAACATTTTTCAATAAGAATAATAAGAATTTGAATAAGATAATAAGATTGAAACACACAAAATGTTCTTTGTATTATTAATACATACACATTCACAAAAAGAGTTCAAAATTTTTTAAAAATTTTTGTACCAGCTACTTTCACTCTTTATTTAAGTGTTAACAATTAAATATTAGACTAAATGATTATAATGTATAAACAATTGATGACCCTGCAAAATATGTCTGGCGAAATAAAACTGGACGGTGCACTATATATATCTCTTTTCAAATGTAGTCTAAATAGTCTTTCATAATACAAGAACGGAAACTTTATTTGCGAGAAGCATCGGCAGAAAAGAGTTTATACTTTCTAGGAAGATGTACTTTCCATTGATCTAAATAAAAAGAAACAGGACATGAATATTGAATACGAGCAAATAACCCTTGTTAAAGAATGTGTACAGTGGTCAAAAAAAAAAATCCGACCACTCGACTTTCCTCGAGAAATATTGAACGTTAAACAAAAATTTCAACGCCACTTTATCTACAATGGCTAATTCTATAAAAATATGGTAATGAAAAATATTTGGGGGCCGTCTTCATATTTAATTTAACGTCAACTTTAAAATTTTTATTGGCAACACCCACTTTTTTATTTCATAGAAAACTTCTCTGTAACCAATTTATGCTAAATTTCAAATTTCATGGAATTTGGGTAATAAATAACAAAGATAATCGATGATGTGTGTTAACAGACTATCCATATATTTCATATTGTAGTGTTTTGATTTTTCAGACTTAGTTTCCGTTAACTGAATTTTATTACCGTTAGTTGTCGAATTAAATAAATAGTAAATTTTTCTGACTAGCAAGTCGTATTTTTTTTTTAATTTCTCAACCTTTTTTTTAAATTTGTAACATCATAAATGTGTATGCAAATGATGCTATGTTTATACGCTTATTACTTTCTTGCTTATATATTCCAGATAATTTTTTCCGTAACTAAAATTAAACAATGAAAATTTCTTTAACATTTTTGCATAAATTAAATAAATGCAGGGCCATATATTCTTAAAAAAAGTCACTGTAGTCAAAATATTTGGTATGTGGAGACAGCCCCCTAATTGCTGATTTTTGAAAGAACCTTTAATAACTTGAAAATTATTAAGGTAATTGCACTCCAATTTTGCATATTTAAGTTTTTAGTGTCACTGAATCGAATGGTGTAAAATATTACCCCTCTTTCAATTCATAATTATAACTTTGACCAATCAGAAAGTTAATACAAAATCCCTTTGGATAATTGAGCTCTATGACGTGCAAAAATAATTAGAATCATTCGTTACTTATTTCAAAAGATATCGCTTAAAAAGTGGATAGTAAATTTAACATTAGGAGATGCGAAATTCAAATATTTATAGCTCAGCAACCATTCATTCAGAAGTTATAAAATTTGGAATATTCATATAATTTTATGTATAAAATTTAAAAATAAATTAAAAGGTGGGTGTTACCATTGGAAATTTTAAAATTGACGTTACATTAAATATTTTATACCCCCCACCCCAAATATTTTTCATTACCATATTTTTATAGAATTAGTCATTCTAGATAAAGTGGCGTTGGAATTTTTGTTCTACTTTCAATAGTTATCCAGAAAAATCGGGTAGTTAAGATTTTTTTTTACCACTGTACATACTGTAATGTAGCTATGTACAGTTGTTTGTTTATATGCATTGTTACTTTATTTATATTACTTTGATAGTGTTATGAAACTACATACAATTATTTGTTTTTATGTATTGTTTGCTTTAGTTAATTACTTTTGTTGATTTGAGCATATATTGATAGCAACATGATCCAATCGCGCGAAAACAAGGGGCACATGAAATAAGATGAACAACATAAAAAGAAAACGGTCAATTCCAGAGGTCAGTAAGTGAGAGAGATACGAAATAATAGCTTAGAGAAAAGCTAGTCATTGTATACGATTTAATAGCACAGGCTTTTATGTAATTAAACGATTATTTTTAATAAAGTTCTATGAATTTCTTATTTTTATCAACGTCAATTGTGGAACAAGCAGTTAAACTCACGTAAAGCTAACTTTCACAAATTGGCCTTTACGCTAGTGTACCTGGGTAAACCTCAGTAAGAAGCGGCACATAACAAAAAGTACCGATCACATGCCTAAGGGAGAGAAAGCGATAACGATGCAGAACAATTTGCAGAATTTGTTCATTACATATTAACATATACAGTGGAACATTAATAAGTCAAAATAAGAAATGACGAACAAAATGTATTCTGTATGTATGCATCTTGATCAGGGTTACGAATTAGAAGCAAAAAGTCAGGCATCAATGGCTCTAACCATTTTTCTTCAGTTACCAAAATGTTTTATTTGGATTGGATTTTAAAATAATTTATTTTGTTCCCATGTATGTGTATAAACACACAATATAATGATTAAAATGATAATAATGAACAAAACAGAGACAGTTTACAAATTATGCAAATAAACTTACATACCAAAAATATTAAATTACCTTCTAAAATCTTGCTGCCTTATATATCGATATGCTACATATTCGTGTATGTAGGGGGAGAGGTGATGAGGCCATAATCCCTCATTGCAATATGATTTTATATACAGTCATACCTTCAGTTCCATAAGTAATGCGTTTCATAAACCTTTACGTAATTTGAATTTTAACCAAGTCGAATATGTAAATTGCTTATGTAACTTCACAAAAAAGCTGCAGTATTTAGCATTATTATATTTTTTATATTTATAGCTATCCCCTTAATATTCGGCCATTGAATAGGTTGATTTGTATCCAGTTATGATATAATTTTGATATACTTTTTGCCTCTTGGCGCATTTTGCCATGCTTGAGGAAGAAAAGCCAATGCTGCTTCTGCAGTATACACTGGACTTCCAGAATTTTAGTTTTGGTATAGAACATTAAATATTTTGGTACGTTATCAGGGTTGGTCACTATTGTTAGTACAATTTTTACTATATCTCTGTGATCTATGGTTCTCAACTTTATTGAAGCTGCAAAGCACAATTATCCAATTCAAAGGTATTTCTCATGTCCCCCGTTTTGTTCCCCTTCTTTGGGTTCTGAGGCTGCTATTGCAGGAGTTTGAAACTAGCCTACTTGATGTAGCACAGGAAGATAGTTATTCATCTAGACAAGGAAATGTAAATTCGTTATCCAGCCATTTATTTTTCACAAAGGCTCTCTTATCCATCAAACTGATTTTTATTTACTTGCTATTTTCGAATAGAATATCTTGAAGCAAATATTCAGTTTATCTTTGGCTTTATGGTCAAAAATGCCATTTCGTTTAAAAAATTCATTATGTATAATTTCTTTAATACTTCGCTCTGTCATTAAAGGAATGTTAGTTGGTACCGATGTGATGATTTTCCGGCGAGTAAATTTATCGGCTATGTTAAATCCCGTAACTAAGAAATATCGATTTCACTGATACCTTAAGGAAGAAAAACTATACATAAATTTCAGTTTCAAATAACTACTGGTACTCTTTTACAATATGGTACTGGCTTTCGCTTTGGCGAGTGTTTCCTTACCTACATTTTTTTTCCTATCCTAATCCTGATTTTCGCTCCTCAAACAGCGGATAAACAAAATTAAAGGTGGGCTAACTCAAAAACAAATGTTATGTTTTAAGGAGTATTGTTAACTAGTAGTGAATTTTCTACAGATATCAGTGTTTCAAAATCGCAGAGTTGTGTTGGGCATATGCGTTCATTATGATGGTGAGTTCAGAAAAGTAGAGGAAAAACCCAACATTAAACTTAGACCTAAAATTACAGGAAAAAAAATTGAATTAGAGAAAAACAAAATTGAATTTAAATTTAAAAAAAAAATATGTTGTATTCAAATTAAGGGGCCTGGGCCTCGCGTACACTCGTCTGTTCTGTGGTTCTTCTCGTCACTAGTACAGAATCTGTCACAATCGGCTTTTTAGCGGGAAGTGTTTCCAACATGCATGGCAACAGTGTGCTGACTTGCTGCCATATTACAAAGCCCCATCTCCTTTCCTCATCTGCCCCTTCCCTCTTCTTCGCTTTCGATTCAGCGAACTTAAAAAAAAAAAGTCAAATGTTCAGACATATTCAAATTGCTACAATGAATAAAATACAGCCAAAATACGTTTAAATGGTTTTACCACCTTGGAAGATAACAAGCGTATGAAGTCGCAATCCCACCTAGTGATTTTTCTACTCTCTTCTAGAGAAAAGCATGGTTGTGACAGGTTCTGTACTCTCACCGGGTATTCTTTTAATAAAAACAAAAAACTCTTTTAAAATAATCAAATAATTGCTTTTTAACTTAAAATTAAATTAGAAAAAAAAAAGGTGGTACTACAAAACACGCAACCCACTTCTTCGTCTATCCTCTTAAAATCGTAGGAAATTGCACTAGATAGCGTTGTGACATGACATACATCTGTATGATGCGGTGAGAACTAGTGTGAGACGCCATTTTATTTTTACTTCACGCTCCTAGTGAGCGTCTGAATGTTTTCATTTTTTATGGATGACATTTTTTTTTAATGGATTGAGTGGGCCATGAAAAAGGGTTTAATTGCACGTGAGTATGAGTATCCGAAGGGGAAGAAAATGGTGATTCCGTGTGCGAGACGTAGTGTATAAGGCGAATTTCAGTGGCATTGTGGGAAACGTGGTAGGGTTTTTTAGGCTTGGAGAGGGAAGGAGGATGATTCATGGAAATTATGGGAGGGGACAAGGATTCACGACAAGTAGGGAGGGGGGCGGAGAGGATTGACGAAAAGTACAAGAGGGAAGGAGAAGTATTACCAAAAACACCGTAAACAACATGGCGGCTAGTGACTTTGCCAATGCTGGAAACATCCGATCGATCTCACGGAATAAGTAAGTACTAATTTTTTATTTTTTTAGAATTGGGAGGAGAAAGAGGAAAAAGACAGGTGGGAATGGCATAAACAACATGGCAGCTAACTATGCCAATTACCAGTTTTGACAGTACCAATTGCCATTGCTAATTACCGGTTTTGGAAACACGGACTAGAATCGAGTGGGTTGGGTGTTTTGCAGTAGGGCTTAAAAAAAAAAAAAGTCTAAATTGGAAAAAAAAGTAAGAAAAACTGGAATCCAAATAAGAAAAAAATGTATGGAAGGAAACAGTGGCCAAAGCGGAAGCCCGTACCGTATTGTAAAAGAGCGCCAGAAGATATTTTTTAACTACTTCAAAAATTGGGGTTTTGGCCACGTTTTCGCGTTTCTGTCCCACTATGAGAGGGATTTGTTTCCGACTCTTAGGTTTAGTCACGTGTTCGGTACTTTTCATTTCATTTTCTAGGGCATTTCATTTTCATAAACCAGGCTCAAGGGAGTGGGAGGGGCGATCCCCAAAGTGTTCCCTATGAACCTTCTCCATACACAAATGATTATATAGTTGACTTGTTGGTCATAGTTGAAGCAAAAAAAAAGCCCAAAACAAGACTGTAGCTGCAATTAAACAGCATTTTATAATTTATTAAGGCGCTAACTAATACACGGTTCGTTACCCCACTAGATCTAGCGCAGTGTTTTCAAAAACTTCGAACCTGGCAATTGGCACACAGTGACTACCTGCTTTTTACGGTGGGAGAGTACTACCCCGTGCTTTACTAATGTTTTTTGGGTGGTGCCCACCCCTCAGCTTTCACTGATTCGCAAAAAATCCCCTTGTGTCCGAAAAACATGGCGCGCTCGCTCACAGCTTGTTTGGTCTTCTTACACACACCTACGTGATACGGCAATCTAGCGGAATTTGCAGCGTTTTCAAAGGAATAGAGCGAGTTTTGGGTAACGATATCTGTATTATTCCTGACATTTGAGTTCTACAGAGTGCAAAGGCGAGTGAATTTTAACTATAAGAAAATTTAACACATTTTTTTTAAAACACAGGACTTACCTTTGTAAATTCGCATACGCTGGATGGAAGTTTTTGGGAGATACTTGATTATCAACGTTTGATTAGCTTTCTCTCAACGCCAGTTCGTCAACTGTTCTCTTCGGCAAAATATTACTAGACATGAAATTCGTGATACCTCACATTGACTTGATTGATTGTTTGGCTTTTTTATGGTGCAAGAGCATCTGGGCTATACTGCGCCTCTTACATCGACAGAAGTTGTCGATACTCACATTTTTATAAACAAAAAGACAGATTACTGTAACCCCCTAACGTACTACATTCTTATCCCGTGGAAAAAGAACGTTATACGAACTTCAGATGACCCAATTAGCTTAAAACGTTAGCTTTCTTAATATATATATATGCACATTAGAAATATACTACTGTTCACTGATTTTAAATTTAAAATAAATATATTGTCAAAAAAATATAAAATGTTTAGTACCTATTGGAAAAATATTATTCTCAGTATAACTCCTAATGTTTCAGGAAAAAATTATTTTAGATTAATCAATTTCCTGAGATAAATTTGTTGTAGTTACAGCGCCATCTGTTGCAGATTAATGGCATTGCGAGAACGAGAACATAGATTTTCAGGTAAATACGTTTTACTATAAGTAATTCAAAAATATATTTAAGTAACCGTCACATTCTATGCAAAGCTAACCTGGTACATTGTTAAGGCTACGACATTCTTCGGGCCGGCGCTGGTATGTTTGGTGCCCCCATCCCAATGGCGGTTCTGAGCAAAAAAATTTGGAGGCAAAAATGCGCATATGCGTTTAATCTTGAATAATAACACATCCATTGTAATTTTTATAAAAATGTTATAGGAAGCGAAGGAGAGCCTCCTGAACCCGGCCTAAAATTTCCACTTCTTACCCCTGCCATTT
Organism: Dysdera silvatica; assembly: GCA_006491805.2. Classification (NCBI taxonomy): domain Eukaryota; kingdom Metazoa; phylum Arthropoda; class Arachnida; order Araneae; family Dysderidae; genus Dysdera; species Dysdera silvatica. The sequence continues at coordinate 102,489,981 of QLNU02014176.1, read as the reverse complement.
AAGTTTTATTCATCTTTCAATTCAACTATTATTAAAAATATAAGAGTAAGTGAAAAATACATTGTGAAGTATGGATATCTTTAGTAAAAATAATAAAATTAAAAAGATACTTTTAGATTGCTTTTATTCCCCGAAAAAAAATCAAATAAAAAATTAATTGAAAATTATAATAATACATAATTGATTACACAAACTTTCTCTTGTGCGCTTTCACATCTGCCAACTTATTAATTAGCTCATAAATATTTAATTGGGAACATACATCATATTCAATTACTGAGTTTACAAGCCTATCTTGCGAAATAGTTGATCGTAAATAATTTTTAACTATATTGAACCTTGAAAAAGATCTTTCTCTACTTGCAATGCTCACTGGAAGGGTCAATAGAATTCTGAATGCAATACTAAGGTTTGGGAATGATAGGTTATTTATGTGAATGAAATTTACGGTTTTGTGGGGATTGCGAAATTGACAAAGATCAGATGCAAATAAATCTTTAAAAGCGAAAAGTTCATCGAGCAATTCAATACCACTTATGTCTCTTCTACCACCGTTTGTCAAAATGGATTTTCAGATTATTACGATTCTTTCGGAGTCCTTCCTTATTTACATCCGGGTCGATTTATATCATACAGAAATTTAAACCTGGTGATAATACAGTTCTAGTTGCTCAAATAGTTCCTCAAGTGAAGCCATTACAATATCTAAAACTGTAGAAAAAAAATCACTCGAAATTTGTCTCCTGGTGATTGTGGCGGTTCATCTTCATGTTCATATTGGAATTGTGTACCCGTCTTTCTTTGACGCAATTGAGCCTTTGTTTTGAAATCAGGTTCTCCTTCCAAATCTTAATAAAAATGTCCAGCACGTTGAAGCAGTAACTCAAAGCTAGAGTTGGTGCGGTATTGCGAAACAAATGATTTCAAATGTTTGATGGTTGTTAAAGCAACAGTACATTCTCACCGGCATTTTGTAAAATCTTACATAAGGGATTAATATGATTCAATTCCTCAAAAGATGTCTATAAATTTGTCTCTTCTTAGAGAGATTTTCTACTGTTGGGTCAATTAAAAAAAAATCGAACTTGACTTCAGTTTGGCGCCCTCATCCAAACGATCTCCCGGGCGGTCGCCCATCCCTTAAGCCGCCCCTGCAAAAATACCCATGCTTTATATATTTGAGCATTATTTTAATGTTTTATGTCCGAAATATACTTTTTATTAACTGTTAACTCAAGAAAAGGGGAACTATATCGCACTGGTAGAATACTACTACTCTACGCTTTGTCAGTCTAGCTGGTTACCTTTGCCACGAATTAGTAATAAAAGCTAGCAAATGGGAGAAAATTTATAGTTAAAAGAGGAATAGACTAAGGTTTTTGATTCTCTTTTCGACTATTTCTTTTTGATCTCGGTTTGACTCAAGATACTTTGGAAATTTGATTTGAACGCATTGATGGGTAATTGAGGATGGGTGCGTTCAATTTTTTGTTCAAAACCTTTCTAATAGATGGCGTTCACGCATTTTCAATTCAAAATTCCTCAGGGAACAAACGTTTAATTGGAATATAGATATGTACGAAAGTACGGAATAAAAATATTAGGGTTTTCTTTTAGAATTACCAAGACATAATGAGTAGATAATATCTTCAGAATAAAATAACTTCCTACTTGATGTGATTATTAAGCGATTGGATTTCTAATAAAGGGATAAATTTGAAGCTACTGGCGACATCTGTTGGCATATTTTGACATAGAAATTATTACAGTACCCTTTTTGGTACCTTTCCTTTAGCCCCACGCCACTTACGATTTTGATGATTTTGCTGATGAAAAAAACGTTAGTTAACGTTAGTGAGGGATGTTTTTTGAGTTATTGTTAAAAAATTTATAATTTTTTTTTCTATTATATATCTTCAAAATTTTGCATAAAAGACGATGCTACGAGAGGTGACCCCTTCTCATCGCTTCATGACTCGTGACCGTTCCGATCACATTCGATGTACGCTGCCTGAATCAATATTATATTGCAATTAGTATTTTTCACGCAATTAGTACATTTACCTGAATCACAGGAACCGAACTGGGGAGAGACCCCCCCAGATCCCTCCGCTCGTCGCTTCGTGACCATTCTGACTACATTCGATGTGCGCTGCCTGAATTAGTAAACGATGAAAGGAGAATTCATTTTTCCTGTAAAAACAAAATCGCAGAATGCTCATCATTTGGTAATTACCGAAGAGTATAATCCATCTAAAATTATTAAAAACAAAAAAAAACAGGGTTCAGGCATGAAACAGCACTCATTCTGCAAAATGTCAACAAACAAACAAAATGGCGTCTCGCAAATAATCAAGGATCGTAAACTTACGATTTTTTAGACAACAAAAATATCGTAAAGTTACGATTAAATACGAATAATTATGATCAATTACAGCGACCAAGAAAAAAATCATAAATGGCGTGGCGCTAACGGAAAAGTACCAAATATGTAAATTAATGAAAAATCAAAATAGGAATTAGGCAATAATAATAATAAAAAAAAAATATCGCGAAATTGTGAAAAAATCCTAAAATTCGATAAATTGCGGTAAAATCTCAAAAGTCGCACAGCGATAAAATTACTGCCTATTAACTGCTATATTAAATAAACATTATTTGGATCGCAATTTGAAGAAAATTTATTACAGAGTAAGACATCAAAGCAATTCCTGTGGATTTGAAGGTAAGCTATTTTGTTAAACATAACGTAACATACTTTTTGTTTTTCAGTAGTTTTTTTTAATACTGTTGTTTTTTAAACGTTATATGTACAACAAAGACAGATTTTGTTCCATTTTAATTTGGTTAGATTTTTAAAATCACTCAATATATGGACTATGCATTTTATATACAGTTTATTTAAACAGTGAGATTACAAATATGTTCAGCAAATATAAATAGCTATTAGAAAAATTATTTTCGATAATTTGTTTTAATACTACAAATGTGTTACTTAAATACAATGAAATACATCTAAAAAGAACGATATGAATATAAAAGAAACCATTAAAATTATTGTTACAACTAGTAGCGTTGGGGCCTTACTGCATAATCGACCCAGATGGCAATTCCTTTTCAAATGTGGTTTTCACATCTAGTTCTGATAACCCCTCCACAAGGTTGTTACTGATTCAGGAAATTCACTATTGCAACAGTTATAAATTCACCCTACCGCCAGAAACACTACTGCAGAACACGAAACCCACTTAATTCTAGTCTGTGTTTCCAAAACTGGCAATTGGCACTGGCAAAATTGTTGGTGGATCCTCCTTTTCCTTCCCCTCCCATTCTTTTCGTGCATCCTATTCTTCCTTGCCTTTTCCGTTATTCCTCCTCTCCCTCCAAACCTAAAAAACCCCTACCATGATTCCCACATCACTGCAATTCATCTCCTACACAACGTCTCATACACAGAATCACTAGTTTCTTCAACTTCGAACACTCATACATGCAATTAAACCCTTTTTCATGGCTCACTCAATCCATAAAAATTAAAACATTAAGATGCTCACTACGAGCATGAAGAAAAAATAAAATGGCGCCTCACACCAGTTTTCACTGCATCATACAGATGTATGTCATGTCACAATACGTTCTAGTGTAATTTCCTACGATTTGAAGAGGATAGACGAAAAAGTGGGTTACATGTTCTGAAGTTCCACCAAATGCTGAATCACTAGGCAAGCACATGCGATACAAAATCACTAAGGTGGATCTAATGTGCAGTGACACTAAACAAGCTGTTTAAACTACCCAGCCCTGACTATTGATATTTTTTAACACTGGGAACTGTGTCCTGTCTCCTTTATCCGATCTTAGCTCCGTGGGGTTCCCAGGTTGATATACGATTGCACCTTGGCTTCTTTTGCCATGCGTGAGGAAGAAAAGCCGAAATGTAAACATTTATAAATAGAACACTCACATTTCTAGGCACTACTTCAGATGTTGGTAACTGTACTAAATTTGTTCTGCGTTGGTGTATTTGGCACCTTCATTGTTGATTTGTTGTGTTGGGGTCTTTCCCCACCAAGCACTCACTGATACAAGAAAAATAGTGTGACAAAAAAATGTTTTAGATTACCAAATTAAAAAAAAGAGAGAAGTGAAGTGTCAACCATTCCTAATTTAAAAATATACAGTAACTAAGCCACATTTATATGAAATTTCATTAATATTAAAAATTTTAAATGCTGTTTTTATTTTATTTTAGTAAGCTTTGGATGTGTTGTGCACCTGGATGCAAGTAAAAACTACAGATCTGAAAAATCAAATAGTCTTGACGTTCAAATTTCCTAAAGATGACGATCTAAAAAATAAATGGTTATATGCCATTTCCAGAAAAGACTTTGTCCCTAGTGAATCTCTGGTGGTTTGTTGTAAACATTTTTCCGAAGAATTGGTTATTAGAGTGGATTATGTAACCAAAGATGATGGCTCCACACCTTCTGCGATTAGAAAAACACTCAAACTGGCTGTTGATGCAATTTCGCATATATTT
>QLNU02014176.1:102464412-102477762 GCA_006491805.2 Dysdera silvatica | reverse complement strand
TTTGTACATTTAACATAGGAATATTTGAGTTGCAGCTATAACTCCCTTACGAACTTTCTGCGTGTGCCTATGTGCATAGCAGAATTGGGCAAATCATATTTTTATACGGCTAAGGGTGAGCTCCAACACCCTCTGCCCAAAGAACATAGAGGGAAATCTATCTATACCTATATTCTTTACTCTGCCCCACATGGGCACCCATGCTCTGACCTCTTACATGTAATTTCTGCACCTAATCCAAGTCTTTTCTGGGAATAAAGAGCCGGTATTGCGGACAATCTTTCCAAACAGTTTACAATTGCACAGAAAACAATAACCTTGCTGGGCTACAGGCCCAGCAAGGTTAAACCTTTGCACTCCACTGGCTCCGCTGGAGCGACATTCAGTATATGGCTTTGAATTCCTTTGGCTAAATAGCCTGGAGTGCAAAGGGTTAATATCTATCAGGGGCACCAGGGTTACAAACATCTAGGAGGGGTAGGGTACAGCTAGACGAACAATATTTGTCATAGAACCTAGGGTCGCAAACCACTCACAGCGCTAGTTCTAAAACCGTCCAGCATGCACAAATATTTACAACCAGTGCGTGAAAAGCGCCAGATAAAACTCAGGTCAGCTGCTCAAGTGCATAGATGATTAGGACATCGCATTTTGCGCTTCTCATGCACTGGTTGTCACTATTTGTGCATGCTGGACGGTTTTAGAACTGGCGCTGTGAGTGGTTTGCGATCCTAGGTTCTATGACAAACATTGTTCGTCTAGGTGTACCCTACCCCTTCTAGATGTTTGCAACCCTGGTGCTAAGACACCTTGATACATGTGCTGTCGGCTAGGAGGCAGGGTGAACTCTTCAAAGCATCACCATGCCAAGGCCTCACCCAAATCCAAACGTGATTTGGGAAATCAAATTAGAAACTGTACAAATTCAGTTGCACTCGACTGGCTGTCTGACGTCAAATCAGATAGGAGTGTAAATCCTAAAGGCTGCATATCTCTTCAGCCCCCCCATAAAATTGATGGGTCCATCAATTTTGGCAGGTTGGTTGGTTATATTTTTATGGCACAAGGATGGCAAGGGTCATTCTGCATCAAACAAAGTCAGATCACACATACGATTTTAAAGTGAGAATAAATTTAAACTAAAATGATAGAAATGCATTGAAAGTAATGTACTAAATGTCACAAACAAAACGATATAATAAAATTAGATGAAATGGGAGAAGCGAATATTAGATAAAAAGTTAAAAATGATTTCATGATTAAAAGAATTGCATAAAATGTCACAAAGGGTAAAATTATTTTGGTTAAAAGCTAATGAACGTTGTTGGTTAAAACTGGGGCAAATACATGAAACATGAAAAATATTTAATGGCTCACCAAATATGGAACACATCGGGGTGTCTTCTCCCTTTAAAAGATGTTGATTTGAGAAGCCCACCAATTTTGTCGTTCAAATTCATTTTCAATCGCATTCTTCATTTACTGTCCACAATAAATAAAGAATGTAGTTGAAGGTGAAAGATACACCACGTTATTGTTCATGTATAGGGGGAAAAAAACGCCCTCCCCCCATTTGAGATTGAAAATACAGCCTAAGTATGTGGATAGGATAGGGATTTTCCTTGGTTTCTAACTCAATATTTTTTTCAAATTAATGCCACTGAAACCAGCGAGTTCTGTATACTAGAGAATAGCATTGCAATCAGGCAAATCTATTAAGTGATTACTCTTTATGTTTTGCTGTCAATTTGATTTTTTCACATTCTTTGAGAGTGCTCTAGAAATGTGAAAAACAAATCTATTTTTGTGACAAAATATTAATTAAGGTTTTAATTGCTATGTTTGATCAATATTGGTTCCATCATATTTACACTGGATTTTATAAACACCACAGTTGTCAAAATTTCGAACCTGGTCTTTCAGGTTGAAAATAACTAGTTTTGTTAACGAAGAGTTAAAGAAAATTTAGAACAAAGGTGTTTTTTTCTTAAAAGCAGAATTGCAAAAATCAACCATTGCGAAATATTTTCCTAAAAACATAATTATATTTCACTTTCCTGAGGCTAAAACTATTGTAGAAGTCAAAACAACTACTATTTTAGTGTCTTCGACGTCCATCCATATCTTCAAGAAGGCAATGGAACTGTTAATGATCTGTTTGCGGCTATTTTCCATAGTGAAAAATCTACAGACTTTTGTTTTTCACTCCTTAATAAATGCAACATGCTTTAATTATTAGGTGACACATGGTCGTCGTATCTCCAGAACATTGTTTAAAATAAAATGGTAACAGATCAATCTGAAAGTTTATTCCAACGAAGGCAGAAGACATTCACCTTCCAAAGCAATTATAAATAATGTGCCAACTTAGATGACTGTATTATCACTAACTTCCATCTAATTATATCATTGTGCAGTGCATCGCTCACTTATTCATAACATGCTACAACAGATTAAATAAAAAAAAATGGTGGACATGAGTGGATTCATACTACATTTATATACAAATAGGCCCTGTGTTTGATACTTGGTATTTACAAGAAGTTATTTAGGAAATATTTTTTACAGTCTTGAAAACCATAGAGCAGTGACTCTCAACAGGATCTGGCCCACAAACTGCAAAAACTGGCATGGATCCAAAAGAAAAAGAAAGTAGAAAAATAAAATGAATATCAAAATGTCGATGTTATGAACAGGAATTTGATACATGTCTAATTAAATACATCACCACCAATATATTGTATATTTTTCTCGCCTCTTTTTAACACAATTTTCCAGTACTCATCTATATACATGGGCATAACTAGCCTCGCAGCTTAAGGAGAGGGTGGGCTAATTTTTTTTTAGAGGGAAATAAAGCTCTTACTTCAATGCTTTTTCATGGAATCAGAAAATTTCAAGGGGGGGGAGGGGGTGGAGGGATAAGCCTTCTATCCCTCTAGTTACGCCAATGTCTATATAGTATGTAAGATAATTTTATTTTCACACCTTCTGGCCCGCCAACTGAAAAAAAGATTGTGGCTCGCGATGAAAACTAATTGAGAACCACTGTCATACAACGTTATCTAGTGATAGAAGCATATAATTGTGTATTTACACTCTAAACTTCCAATAATTTAACAGTTCAAGACTGCATGTCATCAGCTTATTATTATTTTGTTTTGCATTGCATAAAATTATTTTATGCCATACAGAATGTCACCAATCAGATTACTAATGCAATGATCTATCCCATTAAAGACTGTCAAGGGATAGAGAAAAAACATCACTAAACAGAAAAATATGTTAATCGGAATGTATGTTTTATGGTGCAAGGAAAGTAAAGATCATATTGCACCAGGACATCTTAAAGCCTAAAGAACCAAACAATGGATTATAGTGCAAAATTTTTCAGTAAGTGTTCTGTTTTGGCACCATTAGGTGTTGAAACAAGATTAAAGGCATCCTATGCAAATTCGTTACAACTGCACCACCACAGGGCCTAATCAAAATGTGTGAAATTTTATAGACCATTTGCCGGGACGAATACCACCGTTAAACGAAAATAATCATTAATTATACTGATATTATTGAGAGATATTTCTTCAGTTTTTCATGTGTAACATAATAAATTACACAATGCAATGGATGTGTTTTGTTTGCATCATGATTTCTTCTTGAAAGCTAAATAGCTTTTCAGACTAAGCTTTCAAGATGCAGTATAATAAAAATGTATTTGCTGTAGTAAACCAAAATGCATATGTTCAGGTGAACACAAAATGAACTAGGTTAATTTACAAAAATATTTTTATATAAACAAAACACAAATTCAGATTTCTCCGATGATGTACAAGATATATGAATTACATTTGCAGAAGCAATCCTTAAGTGTTCATACATAATTCCCTATGCACAGTACAACTTGAAAATTTCAATTAATACAGATTCACGTGTACAGCCATGCCAGCAGAAGCATATCATGGTAAGTACTCAGCCACAGTACAATCAATAAAACTATATTAAAAAAATGTAAAATAATCAATAAAATCAATCACAGTATGTAGCTGATAACTGAAAGTCAGAAACTTGTGTCCTCCAACTTGAATACAGGGGGTTTCATTAACACTGAAATCACTCCAGCCCTTTAATTGCATGTTTACTGTATTTTTGAGAGGACTTTTAGCACTGAAAATGTTCTTACCAAGGTTAATAAAAAAAAAAAGTTATTTTCATTAATTTTTCTGTTAGATTTTGATAAAGGCAGAAAGCTACTGTTATATTCAACAATAAAAATACTACATATTCATTTCATTAATGGCTTCTTGCTGTACCACTTGAGATACAAAGTAACCCAAACTTAGTTAAGTACAATTTCTAAATTGGAAACATGCCAAATTGTTTCCTTTTATTTGACGTTTTCCAAATATTGTAGGTCATTCCATGCTAAGGGGGACAAAAAAATAAATTTTTTAAATTTATTTAGAATTTTTTCAACGTATAGACTTATTTGTATACTTCCTGAAGTTTCTTGGCAACACTGCGCATTTTCCCAGAAGCACTTTGTTATTCAAATACATTATACTATAAATAGACTATACTAAATACATATGATACTAATAGACTAAATATACAATACTCTGTAACGTAAGTTACCAAGTTTTTATTTTTTTGCTGAATCAATTAAAATCTCATTAAGTAAATAAAACTGTTTTTCAATTCTTTGAATAGTTATCTATCATATTTAAAAGTTGTGAATCTTACACCTGAAAAACAGAATAGAAATAAAATAATTAATTTTAGTTTTAAAAAATCTTTCATGTGCGTAACGTGACCATGACATTACATTTTTTCTGTATATGTGTACAAATTTAAAAATCCAAAACCACAGTACATATAAAAGATTTGACCCACTGTATCAAAATATATAACATCCAACTGTGCCAGTCGCATAATCGGCACATCGCATGTTAAACAAAGCAAAAGTGTTGTCTAAATGTAACGTGACAGTGAATGACACTGTACATAATGTCACTTTTCGTATCTGGCACCAAATATTGTATATAATTCCCCTTTATATAATTGGCAACAGTATGTATTTTTGTATTCGGAATTGTAAAATAATAGGTCAGTCTTCTGTTTACAACATGTGTTCAGACCCATTGCTCCTCCAAAACAGCATACCAGTCTCTCTAACATTGTAATCAAATTTATTTGTTGGCATATTAATAAATTATCCTAACTTTTAAAGCTTTAATAAAATGTTTAATTTAAATCCGATATCAGACTTGAAAATTAACACACGATGGAGCTGTAATTGATAGAGCACTTGCTCGAGGAATAAAAAGTATTAATTGTAGAAATTACATCTTGTATTTTAGCTATCATAGACAAATGATTATGTCTATCTAAAGTTTTTAAAAAAAAAAGAAAACCTTCAATATTATTTAATATATGTATATATAATGTTCTCATATTCAATAACTTTGACGATTTTACAATTATTTTTTTCCCCTTTAATATGCAATAACAATTTTGTGTTAAGCACAAATAAATAATATTCAATTTATTACTTAAACAATTCAGTTTGTGTTTTTATTAAGCAAGAACAAAAGTCACGTTGGGCAGTTTTCAAAGGAATATCCAATCGCCAATGCCAAAGGAACCAGTCCCTGGTCTATAGCGGGCAGGAAAGCGGCACATGCTTCACAATATTATTGGCAGTTGAACCTGGGTTAATGGCATTATATATGAATGTATTACCACAATGCCATCATAGGACAGAGGACCCTACATTTTCCCAAATATTTTTAGGAGTCAAACCTAGATAAATAGCATGACAGATGACTGTTACCACTATTCCATCACAGGGCAGTGGACCCTACATTTCCCTCACCTCCCCACAAGGATTTCAAAGTTCCTAAGGCATAGGGAACCAACTCCTACATTACAACAAGTAGTCAGTTAGTAAGCATCCTTTTTTGGGGTACTGTTGGGGGGCCATACCTGGATTAACAGTATGATAGGAGACTGTACAACAGAGGGGATCTATTATATAAATATTAACAATTTCTGAAAATTTGATAAAAAAAATCTAAAAGTATGAAATAACCTAAAGTATCTTACACTCATTGCGACAGTAGACAGATACAATAGAAAATAAACATGTTAATGAGCAATTCAGACATACACAAGCTCAATTTTAATAACAAATATAGTAATATAATTGGAAAATGAATTTCAATGCCATATAAAGTCAATTTTTAGAACTCTGAAAATCCACATTAACTACTACTGGTAATGATATTCATAATAAAGTGTCAGATGATTTAAGGACTAAAATGAATTTTTAGTTTTTAGAATTACGAAAATTATTACATGCATACACAACAAGTTATGCACTTTATTTTCTTGTGTACATTTCAGTAAGGAAAGTGAATATTCAAAAGTTTATTATAAAACAGATTATGAGTTCAACAATGCTCACATTCCAAAAGCTTTCCACAAAAGTTTGATAGATTTTGCATATGTGCATGGACCTTGACTACTTTAACGGCACATGGAGAACAAGAATTCTGATGCACCAAAAGTGGTGACATGGACGTTTTATGACAACTCATAAGACTACGCAACTCTTATTAGTTTTTAAGCTTGGGTGGTAGGAATATATGCCCTCACAATAGTTTTTATGGATTTTTAAACATAAAAGGCATGAAAAAGTTCTATAATGTGTTTGCTATTTAAAAAAACTCATCAGTACATATTCCTTTATGGCATGCACGATACATATAGCAATTATTTCATACAAAAATAATGTCACCAAATGCCTTCTTTCATGCCACATTAAAATAGGGAGATACAGAGCATATAGAGACTGTAGTCAATGTTTTATGAAACATTTTGCATTCAAAGATTTTCTTACCACAATAGATTCTTTTGTTTTAAAATATTGTGCACAACAACTTTATGACTTCTTTTAAAGTTTACCTATTTTTATCTGAAACTCATATCCATCTCCAATGGTGAACTACAACTGAGTCAGGTGAATTGCTAATTAAAATATCTTTTAGTCTTGTGGCTAAGACGCTTGAGTTTTAACTACGCAGTCGCTAGTTCCACTCCAGCATGAAGACATCGCTTTTTTCTTATAACTTCCCCCCCACCCCCAAATAACTACTTAAGGTTTTGAGTGCCAATCACATGGTAATTCTGTCATCCCTGAGAAGAGTAATAGCATCTTGACCTGTGTAATAATGTGTCAAAGAGCTACAATGTGAGCTAAGAATAAGGGTATTTGAAAAGTTATTTCATATTCAAATAATTTTTTGCTTATGTGTATTTTTATGACGATCTAAGTTTGAACGTTTAGCGAATGCTTTATGACATATTTCACATTCGAAGGACTTGACATTGGTATGTGTTACCCTATGTCCCAATAAATTAGTATATTGTGTGAATGCTCTATGACATATTTCACACTCAAAAGGCTTTTCACCGGTGTGAATCCTTCTGTGGTTTGTTAAATTACTACTGTGTACAAAAGTTTTATGGCATATTTCACATTTATAGGGCCTTTCACCAGTATGGGTTCTTACGTGAGCTCGTAACGTATTATTATATGCAAAAGTTTTGTGACATATTTCACATACATGCCGTTTTCCATTAGCATGTCTGCTTCTATGACTGATAAAACTTTGATGCCGCGAAAATGTTTTATGGCATATTGAGCACTCAAAGGGCTTTTCACCAGTGTGTGTTCTTTTGTGGTCATTTAAGGTGCTATTATGAGCAAAAGTCATATGACAAATTGCACATTCAAATGACTTCACACCAGTATGAGTTTTTTCATGCGACTTTAAATTACTTGTTTGTGCAAAAGTTTTATGACAAATTTTACATTCAAAAGGCTTTTCACCAGTATGTACTCTTTCATGTTTGTTTAAATTGAAATACGACGTAAATGATTTGTAACATGTTTGACACTCAAATTTTTTTGTATCGGTGTGTTTTTTCATGTGACGATTAAAACGTCCACGTGATGGAAAAGTCAAAGGACACATTTCACATTTGAAGAACTTTCCCTCACTATGTATTCTTTTATGATTCATCAAACTATCGTTAGATGCAAGCATTTTATCACATATTTCACATCTGTAAGGCTTTTCACCGGTGTGCATTCTTTTATGGCGATTTAAATGTGCTCGCTGTAGAAAGCCATAATGACATATTTCACATTTAAAAGGCCTTTCACCCGTGTGTATTTTTTTGTGGCATGTTAAATTAGAACGTTCTCCGAATTTTTTATGGCATAATTCACATTCAAAGGGCTTTTCACCAGCGTGTATTCTTTTATGGTTTTTCAAGTAAGAATGCCGTGTAAATGTTTTGTGACATACTTTGCACTTAAAAGGCTTTTTATTGGTGTGTATTCTGCTGTGGATCTCTAAATTATCATTTTGTGGGAATGTTTCATGACATATATCACACTGAAAATATTTATTTTCCGTATCCATTGAACATAAAAATGCACACTATTATCACAATGATTCACATGTCAGTCCATGACTACAGCTCAAATTAAAAATAGGCTTGAACCATCCATGCAAGATCTCATGTATGAAAGGCAATAGTATATTATTAAAAATACAGAATCCTTTCCATCAACATGATCAATCGCAAGTATGACAGTAAGTTACTAATTCTCCAATAACCAATTTGCTGAATAGCAAAATTTTTTACAACAGTTGAGAGTGTTGCTATTCAGCATCAGAAGAAAAAAGGTTAATCACTTCTTATTTTCAAAAATACTTTTAATGATCAGTTCATTCATGAATCGAGTTTGACGTACCACTGCTCACAATTATATGCTGTACTATTCATCTATTAGTGTGTTATGCTCTTTGACGAAAGCTTGAAGACACTTAGCACCTGCTTTAGCCGTCTTTTGTTATTAAATGTATAAGCATAAGAAAAGTTGAAAATCATTAGGTAAAAGTACATTGTTCAAACACAACTCCTATTTGTTTGTCAAGTTTTTGAATGTCTACAAATAAATTAGAATAAAATAACAGAACACAGCTTAGCATAATTATAAATTGAAAACAGTGAGGTTCTTATCTCACACTCAGCTGAAAATGTCCGGTTACATTAATAGTGGACGTGCATCCAAAAGCAAATCAATACTTTTCACATCTATTGCCAAATTTTCTAAACTTGACAAAAAATTTCAGTAGCAGAACACAATTAACCAATTCTTTTTTACAGAGCAATAGGCAGTTTAAGTTATAAAAAATTTAGGTAAAATCTCAGCTTTTGCCAGTCATTCACTCAAGTATTCTCATATTAAACGATCATATATACCTTACAAGATATAACTTATTGATGTAACAATGATAAACTGAGAACAACACTCTATTTTCTTATGCTTTGAACTGGAGAAATCTTGACGTTCACTATATCACAATGAGGATTCTATAACAAATTTTTCCGTGGGGTGGGGGGGGGTTCCAATTTTTTTACACTGTTACCATCAACGGAGATTCCATCTGAAGAAGCATCTATGGAAAAAGGATTCAAACCTTTTAGAATGTGCTTTCTCTCACTGGCCTAAATAAAAATAAATTAAGTCAGAAATGAGAAATAGTATATGATTGTAACATGATTTCGAAACTGATAATCAAGGTGCCCATGCACCTTGGAGAGAAAAATTCGCAAAACTAATCACAAACAAAACTCTGAATTGAACTAGGGATTTTGGGAAAATAGCTTTATGTTCATGTGAAATATAGTCATTCAGAACAGAAGTGGAGAAGGTTTTCCCCTAACTTTTCTATGTTAGACCAAAAATCTTGTTTTTTCCATAACTTTTAGGAACAACTCCAAATTTCCTGACAATTCAAGGTCCTCCAGGTGCATGGGAATCCTCACTGATGTGTTTACAGAAGCATAAATTAATAATCAAAAACAATAAAGCTCGATATACACTCTATAACAAAAACGCACCAAGAAGGAGTTGTCCAATTGTAATGAAATTTCGTATGCAAAGACATTTTGACCAAACATGCAAATGATTAAAATTTGGTGTCCAATGAATGAATAGCGGGAACTCCAGCGCTTCGGAACTGCGCATTCAGCAGGTGTATATAAGGAGCGATTCTCAATATGTGGTCAAAATTTTGGTTGCATTTTGACTGCGGATATCTTACCTCTTCAACTGTAACAATGCCTCGCTGAAAGGTTCATGCTCATTACGAGCATATGTCAGAGTTTGAAAGAGGTTGTGCTATCGGATTGAAAGAGGCTGGTTGGATGAATCTAAGAATCGCTGGACATGTGGGTCGAAGCGATATGGCGATTGGACGGTGCTGGAAAGAGTGGGTCAACAACGGCAAATGTCAGCGTCGGGACAGCAGTGGTCACCCTAGGGCCACAGCAGAATGGGAAGACAGAGCGATTGTCATAGCACCGGATTCGTTCTCAACTATCCAACATGTGGCCCACACACGTGTCTAACATGATCCTCTCCGGATGATTGAGAGAGCGGAATTTATACTCGCACCGACCGTTACATCGCTCACCTCTCACGCTGTTACAAGTCCGATTACAGTGGTGCCAGGTTCGATCAACTTGGAACTGTGCTGACTGGGAATGCATAGGAATTTCTGAAAGTGAAAAATCTGTAATCAATTGTGCATGCGTGGGCAGGCCACCATTTTTTAATTAAACAAAATCATACATAATTTATGAAAAAAGGGCACAATGAGGAAATTAAGTATTTATTAAATTAATAATAATAGAGGATTAAACTGTATTAAACGCAATATTAATTCTTAGAATTTACAAATGCTGTAGTGCAAGATTTTGCATTTGAGAAATTTTTTGTCAAATACATTCTCGTAACATTTCACATGTTGTCTGCATTTAACTATTAGTAAATTTTCTAATGTGTCATCAGACATGGTTGACCTGAAGTCAGTTCTAATTTTCTTCACTTGACTGAAGACTCTCTCGCATGCTGCATTACTGTGAGGGATCGTAAGTATTGACAGCATAACCTGAGAAAGTCGTTTAAATTTTAATTCACAAGTATCATTTTTTATTTTACCTATGGCTGCCCATTGTGCATCAATGCTACCTTCATTACTCACAGTTTGTGGAACTTCGAAAGCCTGGAACTCACTGAATTCTGTTTGTAAAGCATCAACAGCTTTATCTTCTGTATTATTGAACAAAAGAACAGGAAATTTTTCTGTAAAATATTTTAAGCTGGAAAATGATGCATTTTCAAAATTCGATATTTGTGTAACCTCTGCATGATGTAACACTTCTAACTCAAAAGGAAATTTATTGTGCATGTAGTCACATGCTGCTATGAAATAGCTTCTGACGTTTTCATAAAATTCATTTTTATCATGGATGTTAAAATCTTGGATTACTTTCAGTGTTCCATTTCCAATTAAGATATCAACATCATCTTTTTGATTACTCCTCTCATGATAGTGGACTTTCAAAATATCACTACATAATTTTATCATGTTTGATTTTACAAATTTCACTAGCATTTCTCTGTACAATTTTAAGAGAAGAGATTTTAGCATATGAATATGTGGTTCCGCAGACTGAAGTTGAGCATTTGCTTTTTTAAATACAGACACAGTATAAGATAAAAATAAACAGAAAGCCTTATTGATATCTTCCGACAGAAAATAAAACAACCTTTCTTCACGAGACATGGAGTTTTCAGTTTTTTGTTTCTTAGAAATATCCACATAATTTTGAGCTTTCCTTTTTAATTTCTGTGATGCTTTTTTGCTGTTACGTTCTTTCACTTTATCTGCATTTTCAACCGAAACTTTGATAGAGGGAATAGTAAAGAAAGAAAGTGGGGTGATTTGATTCCTTTTCATGGCCTCTTCCTTAAAAAAACTGATCAAAGGTTGCCACTGCTGGATTATACGCTCTAAGCACTTTCCAACAGACAACCAACGAGTGCTAACGTGTTTTAGTACCTTTTTTATATCAGTCTCATGAAATTCTTGAAGAATTTTCAACCTATCTTTTCTTTTCGAACTCTTTTGTAAGTAATAGTAAATGTCTACCAAAATTTCATCGATTTTAAATGGCAAACATGCAGCACTCTTTTCAGCTGCTAAGTTAATAAGGTGGCAGGAACAGCCCATAATTTCAATATTTTGGTGATGATTCCAGGGCCCGATCATGCCTTTGTGGGGCCCTAGGCCAGACACATATTTGGGACCCTTGTCCACACGGAAATTTGAAAATGGCCTCAGTAGAGAGCTGAGCCTATTTCAGGGGAGCACTGCAGAATTGGTCCCATCATACGTTGGATAGGAATATATAGTGTTACCTCTTGAAAGAGATTCCTCTGATCAGCAGTATATCTATATATCAAGACATGTACCTATGAAGTAGGGACACCTCCATATAAGGGGCAAAGTATCTTGTCACGTGGATGTCCCTTATTGGAAGGTAACACTATAATAACAAATGCTACTGCCCTGCAATATTTTTTTTTTTTTAGGAAAAGATTTGGTAAAAGTAAAAAATTTATATATAAAAATTAAGTAACATTTTGGCTTTTCTGGGGCCCACAAAATTGCGAGGCCCAAAGCCTGGGCTTTGGATGCCTTTGGCGGTGATCAGGCCCTGGATGATTCTTTAACACCGTTGCTACACCTGCTTTTTTTCCTATCATAACAGGTGCATTATCACAGCTAAAGGCAACACAATTAGAAATTGGAAAGTTTTCAGATTGTAAAGCACTTACCAGAAGATTTCCAATATTTAACCCAGTAGCATCTTCTTTCAAAGATGGCATAGATAAAAGACAATTCACAATTTTTTCACATAAAGTATCGAAGAAAGTTACCACTATTGGATACAGCTTTGAATCAACATCGTTGCTTCCATCAGTTGCAATTGAAAATGGATAGCACCTTAAATTTTCAACAAGTGATGAGGATTCCTTTGCAGACATTTCTTTCATAATTGCAGAAGTTTTAGTCTTTGCAGATCCATTTTGTTTCGCAATATTGCTATCAGGAAACATTTTCCTAAAGAGCATCCCCGTGTGATCGCTGCAATTCATTGGCAAATTATGTTCGATCGAAAACAATGTAAATAAACATTCAGCTTTAATCATGGAGGTATCGTTAAATGCAAAAAATGAAGGCTTGATACTATGATTAGACTCTACAGCCTTGAACGTCTTCTTATGTTTAACAGTCTCAGAATGCAAAGTAATATCGCGTTTACCACCGTGAGTAATGCTTATGTCTTTACGGCAACACGTGCAGAAAGCATATTTTGGCCCCAGTCTTGATTTTTGAATAAAATTAAACATCTTCATATATT
>QLNU02014176.1:102435245-102464312 GCA_006491805.2 Dysdera silvatica | reverse complement strand
AATGAAAGAATTAATTGCAGTGGTGGCGCCCTCTCTCTGCTTCCTGTCTCCACGTTCAACTGCTATCTCCATGAGCAGAACAAAAGCGTTCTAGTGAATGGGCTTTAAACTTTTTAATGTTGACTAAAATTAAGATAGAAAACAAAACGACGAAAGGCTGATGACAATGCTCGAACTGAGATGACTGAAAAGAAAGTCTACAAAGTTTTTGTATCTAGGTAATTCGGGATCGTTACTTTCTTTGGCAGTTTTTTATTTGCTAAGATTCCAGACTTCACTCCTTTTCTACCATCTTTCTAATATTGTATTTATTCGAATAATACCGCGCACCCAGTTTTCGAAGGGACTGTAAGGAAAAAATAAAATGAAAACGTACCAGTTTATTTTACAGATTGAAAAATCATGACTTTGAATAATTCACTAGTTGTTCTCATTGTACGTATTACAATAAAGTATAAAAAATTACTTGAAATCTTCTCAGTGGTCTGCTGTGTCGTTTTATTGTCAGCGTTTGTCGTCTTCTAAGCCATCGGGCGTATTAGAAATGCTGCATTTCAGAAATTTTTTCGAAACCAACTGCAGTGAAATGCGTGTCCATGAAGTTTTAATTCATTCGCAAATCGTTTCAAAATTTAGCCTTTTCATTTTTCCCAAGCTGTATATGGGCACTCATTATTTGCCATCCATTGAGTATACAATTCCTTCATAAAGGCCTTGAATGGTTATTTAAGCAAATGTCCAAATATGGGTGTAATATGGCAGGAGCATTTGTCCTCCCCCCCCCAGTTTTATTAGAAAATAGGCAGAATTGTACTTTGGCCAATCTACAGATGTATCCCCTGTGCGATTTGTCGCCAAGACGCGGCAACCTCCTTCCCGGTTTACGTCATCACGCGGTCGCCGCTATGTTTTTTTAAGGAGTATCTGCCTGTTATACTGAGTTCAACAAAAAACACTTCTATGTTTAGGCATCCGAAATTTTGGAGGATAGATGACTTTTATGGCTTTCAAAAAAGCCAGAAACATTTTTTTCACTTTATCTGTATGATGTCACCTCCATATATATTCCGCAAAGTAGGAGTCGAACAGTTTTTCATCACCGACATTCGGATAGTATTGTCGGCGGAAAGGGGTCACTGCATGTCACCCACTTGCCTCACTTTCCACTAGAAATCACTAAAAATTGCACTAGATGAATTTTTGACGTAAATCACTTTCTGCTAGAAACCGCTAAAAATTGCACTAGATGGATTTGTAACGCAACAGAGTTACTAGCCCGTAGCGGGAAAGCAGATCGGCCGAAGAGTAATCCTCCTGCGCATGTTTGTAGACTTCGCCAAAATTGGTATCAGTGTTTCCCCACATTAATATGTACTTGGCTAGAAAACTAACATCTGACCAGAAGAGAAAATAGCTCAGAGAAGATATTTTAGAAGAAATATTTTAGAGGAGGTATTTTGGAGATGGTATTATAGAGGATGAATTTTTGGGAAGGTATAATAGAGAAGGTATGTTAAAAGAGGTATTTTAGACAAGGTATTTTGGAGAAAGTATTTCAGAAGAAGTATTTTAGAGGAGGTATTTTAGAAGAGGTACTTTAGAGGAGGTATTTTAGAAAAGGTATTTTAAAAGAGGTATCTTACAGGATGTAATTTAGAAAAAGTGTTCTAAAGGACATATTTTATTAGATCTAGCTAATATTTTAGAAAATCTAGCTTTTTTAACAGATCTAGCTAATTTATATTGTTTCAGTATTACTGGAACAAAGTTTGGTATCACCTATGTATGGGTAATGCAGTGATAACTGGTTTGAGACGATATTTAGTGATTGCTTCACGTTGTCCTCTCGTTTGGTTGTGTTCATTGTAGTGAAAACGTCTGCATTTGATTTTTTTTTTATGGATTACGTATGCAAGGTAAGATATGTGTGAATTTAAGAAAGGAAGGGGAGGACAAAAATTGTCGTAAACAAATTTTTATGATCGTGGAAGGAAAAGGAGGATGAAAAAAAAAACAAAAACAAACCCAGACGTAAACAACATGGCAGCTAGTCACCTTGTACTGATTGCTGGATTGACAGGTGTTGGAAACACGGACTAGATTTAGGGGTGGGTAGCATCTCATGCAGTGGTGCCGGTGGAAATCTTGCTTTGATTCCATGTTCCTTCGATAGTATTTGTGTGTTGCCCTGTTTCCAGGTCCTTGAATGTCAGACTATGGTTTACTGTATAATGTACAAAGCCTTCCGAAGAGAGGCCTCCGTGAGATTTCCAGCAGTCTGACATTATGGTAGTCCCACGGAGGACATTTGCTCGAATTTTTGGCAACAACTCACTCACACTTCTTTCTTTCATCACAACAAAAAAACATTTATTGCTATCCCTCTGCACTCCTCCAAGTACCCACTGGCCATTTACACGCCTACCTCTGTTATACTTGCGCTTCCCAAACGTTCATCTATTTCCACAGTCACACCCACACCACCCAAAATTTCTTTTTCCAAAACACACATATCCATACACACTTCTCGACAAAACATATGCCAGTCAACCAAAGTAGATTCACTTCTTATATCCAACTCCATTCATATCAAATCTGTTGTTACCTTGTATACGTATAAAAAAGTAAAACATTTTCCAAACAGTTTGTTTTCTTCAAACCACTACCCTTTCGTACTAACCTCATTCAATCATGAGCTTCTCTCCATATTTCCTACAATGCCACACGTGTATTCATCATCCACACTTGCATTCATCGCATTTTGAACACATATACACGCACCAATCTATCATAAACTTGCGTCCTTTCAATTCCAATTCGTGCAAAAAAAAAAAAGAAATTAAACTTTCACTTGTCCTAGCACTGCAACTCAATAAATTAGTACCAAAAGAAATGCAGCCAACTACAAAATGTCTGAACGCACTCTCAGATGCTATAATACAACTTTCTCGTGCATGCACACATATTCTGTGCTTCCCAAAATTTTCCGTTCGTTTTAAGAGTATAGCATCAGTTTTAGGGATGAGTTGACAGGGAATACATCTGTAGTGTCACCCATACTTTTTCCTTATATGATTTTTTCGCCTCCAGCTAGTTTACATTATATTTGGCTCCAGTTTAAAACATGTCCCGTATTGGTTTTTAGTGCAAAGTGTTTCCAACACGCATGTGGCCCTGCGGTGGCGCAGTGTGGTAACGCGTTCTCCTAGTGCGCCGCTAATCCGGGTTCGACTCCCAGCAGTGCAAAGAACGCTTACTCAGAGATCTCATAAAGATCGCACTGCTCACTGTAGTCCGGGGTTTGGTTCCCTAGGCCTTAAGAGGTTCGGATTCCTCGGAAAACAGTAGGTCCCGGCGCAGCATGACCACTGTAGTCTTTGAGCCGTAAAACAAACAAACACGCATAGCAATTGTTACACTGACTTGCCACTATGTTGTTTACTTTATGTTAACAACATGAACGTCTCGGTTCACTGAAGTTAAAAAAAGGAAGTACTAAGCTTTATTGGTCTTCTTCGTCGGATGTGTGTAGTTTTTGTGGCGTTTAAAAATGTGGAAAACAAATATTCTGGTATATTTTTGTGCCGGCGTCACCATATTAGGAGTTGAACAGTTTCTCATTCACTACTATGGCTTTCCCTTACTTCTTTCTTTTCTCCCTTTCTGTGCCTCCTCTTTCCTCTTCCGTCTCCTCTTCTTTCCACCTTCTCTGTCTCCTCTCCTTTCTTCCTTATCCGCCTCCTGTTCTTTCTCCATCTCTTCTTTCTCCTCTTCTCCGCTTCCTTTTCTTTTCCCTCTTCTCCACCTCTTTTTCTTTTCCCCTTCTCCGCCTCTCTATCTCTTCCTTTCCTGTTTTTTTTACTTTCTCGCATCCTCCCCTTCCTTTCCTCCCCCTCTCTTCCCTTTTTCTTTCCCTGTCATACACATTTTCACTTTCTGGTAATGGTACTGAAAAGCGTCATTCAAACGAGGCCTAGCCCATGGTCTCATCTCGCACTCATATTCGAACGAAATTAATCCTTTCATAGGCATAAAGTTTTAAAATTTGGGTGGGAGGGCTCAGCTTCCAACCAAAGAGTTTTTTTTCACTATACATGCATGCACACACACACTCATTCATTCATTGAATAAATGTTTTATTATAATAGTAAGTCTGTTTATATTTATTATTATATATATATCTATAAAAATTTTAATATTGTATTATTATTACTTTATGACATTGTACACAGGGTGTTTACACATATTTATAAAGACTTTGATTTTAAATTAGAAAAAAAAACTAACAGCGCCCTGAAAAAAATCTGGCAACAAGCTATTGCCTGAAAAAGTGAAAAATCGTTTGCGACTAAAAATTTAGTTTGCGATGTGAAATGGCATACGACAGAAAGCTTTGGCTTGAAGGTTATATATTTACCCTTTCCGAAGAGAAATATTCATATTCAATAATTAAAAAGCGATGCAAGAAGCATGGTTTTCATGTTTCAAAATATAAAATAAGTGATATTATTAATGTAAAATGAAAAAATAGTCAAGCTTTAATGTCAATGGGAAAAAAAAAAAGAAATTCTCGAAAAGGTTCATACTCTAACATTTCTAAAGTGCAGTCTATGGTTTTACAAGAAAATCCAAAACCTCAAAGAACAGTTACAAAAGCTGTGCACACATCAGCATCAACTATAAATAAATAAATTAATAAAGATTTGAATTTAATCAAAGCAAAAAAAGTGCAGTTTATCGTCTGCTACCTCGGCATGTTGCTGAGTGGAAGACTAGCTGCAGATAGTTATGTGAAAGTCATTTATCAGGAAATAGATGGAAAAAAAAAAATTTACAATTTAGGAAGCATAGATTTATTTAAATGATCAGAATAAAAAATATTGATTTATTATTCAAAAGAGGCCTGAGATACTCAAAAGTTTGGTTCAAAGAGAACAAAGGAATTTTCAGTAAAGGATTTATGGTTATCGCTGGCATTTCTTGTAACGGAAAATTAAAAATAAGAAAAGTTGAAAAAATCCAAAAATCAACTCTACATATTATCAAAATAATGTTCTGACTCCTATTTTTAAAGGAGATATTCCAAAATTGTATTCTACTGATTTTTAAAATGTGGAACTCCATCAGGACAAAGCGAGTAGCCACACCTCCAAAAGTACAACATTCCTAGAAATAATAAGACAAACTGGAATTAAGTCAACACCAATTAGCCATATTCCTACCCAGTCTCCAGATGTAGCACCGATGGCTTATTGTGCATTTGGACTTTTAAAACAAGTTCTTTCAAAACGCCGACCCACTACCTTGGATGGACTGTGGAAAGATGTGGAGGAGGAATTGGAGAAAATCCCGCTTGTGACTTTACGAAAAGTCCTATTATCGTAGAAATCTAGATGTAATATGATAAGTTCAAAAACAGGGCTATCAGATAGAATACATTAGAAAATAATTTTTTTTATTGTATGTATTTTATTTATGCTGTCAAAGTCTTTATAAACATGTGTAAACACCCTCTGTATATGTTATTTTTGCTATATTGTTTTACTGATGTATTTTAATATATATGTGTGTGTGTATGGGTGGGTGGCTGTATGTACACAGAGTTGAATCCGTGATTATCCAAACTTGGAGTAACCAAAGTCTTGGTTCACCAGAATGATTGTGCTTATTTTCATTGTATTTTTCGGAAAAAGCACTCATACTTATTTTCAAGTATACTCCAGCTTTAAGAAAGAAACCAATACAAATGGCAAATATTGGACATATACAAATATATGTCAGACTATATATTTCCAAAGCAGTTAATATCGTAATCGATACAAACAGTTAAACTTCGTTAACACGAACACCCAGGGTGACAGAAAATTTATTCGTGTTAAAAATAATTTACGTTACCTGGAAAAGACTGGATCGTATTATTGGTTATATTCATTGTTGACGGGATTCAAGAAAGAGTTCAAGGTAAAAAATAATAATTTGCATTAAGTGTGTTCATGTTAAAGAAGTTTGGTTGTATATTTTGTAACAATATTATTACAATTAAATAGCAATAGTATTTTTTCACTCTCATTATAATAATTTAATAATATTTAATTAAACGTGGTTTTGGGTGCATGTTATAATTGTTTTGCAGCTTTGCATTGAACATTGAATTTTCGGATAATCTAAAGTTTCGCTTTTACTATATGCATACGGTATTTGCTGATATTGAGTATTTATCCGCTATTCGGGAATGTTAGGGGATAGCAAGTGACATAGATAATAAAAGATAGAAGGAACATAAATAACAATATCAATAAAAATTCTTAACGTTTTCAACTTCGATTGAAATTAAAAATAATCACATATTCATCAAATCATTTCCTTTGCTATTTTTAAAATTGATTAATTTAGCTTATTTTAAAGCTTAAAAATAATTCAATTTTAGAATGACAAACCTCAGCCCTTTGGCAAAATCTTGGTCTTTTGCCCTTCCGTGCAGTCAGTAAGAACATTTCCAGACAAAATGTTTCTTTGAATCTTTTGTGGAGTAGATCATGAATTCTCCCATTTTTCGATTCGCGGAGTTAACGTAGTGACATGGTTTAAAAACTGTGCATTGCCATTCCTTGCGGCTGCACATGTTTTAAGAACTGCTAGCTTAGCCTCTTGGGCACACTTTGTGCTTCCCGTCAATTTCTAGGAGTGTAGTGTCACCATTTGTGGCTGGCTATCCCAACTTTTCTTTCACGGACAATTGATTCAGTCGCTCCATATTCTTCTAAGTTTTTGTGCAGCCTCAAGCTAAAATTCTTACCCATTCCATACTTCTCTTTGTTTTCCATTCAATCATTATGCTCATACATTTTTGCTTTCCTCGCATGCCTTCGATTTTTAATCGGCTGCCGATGCCAATTTATGAAAACATGAAGAAATCAACCCCAATTAATCGGTCGATTCCTAATATGTAACAGCTATGTTGAATTAGGATATCTGTTGAGATGATAAAATTTATAGATGTACTTGCACTACGTCGTTCATCATTGTAGCTTGCCAAACTGATTGGCTTTGTTGAGAGTTCTTGCACATATATAGGGAGATATTCAGTCTGGGAAATAAGAATTGGGCTGACTACTTTATATGATTTGACCTATTGACACCTGTTGAATAGTTTGACTTTAATAAAAATCAATGCCTGTTGGATGTTTTGCTTTTTTGAATTGTCTCTTTAGTTGAAAAAACCAGTCCAAGCACTGCCCCATCTTGAACTTATCCATAATAATGCCTTATATACTCTCACAAGGGAATGAATGTATGATACCTGTAGCTTAATGGTAAAACACTTGCCTGGCAATCAAGAGATTGTGTGTTAGTGTTCCACCAGGCATTGAGAAATCATTCTTTTCCTTGTGAGTAATGCATTCTCTGTTCACACAGGTCAGCCGATTACGACCAGACCTTTTCTACAGTACTATAGTATGGATGTCTCTTCAAGTAGTGTTATCAAAATGTGTGTATGTTATATCTGAGTGTTTTACACATCGTCTTAGATCTTTGATTATTAATTTATATTTTTATGTGTATATTAATTGTGTTGAAAGTTCGTTACAACCTTGTACTTTTGCTCATTTCTAATTTCTTTTTATTTAGGTTAATGAAAGGCATATCCTAGAAGGTTGAATAGTTTTCCATAGATGCTTCTTCAGCTAGAATCTCCATTGACAGTAACAAGATAAAAATATTGGCAAAGAAATTGCTAGTTATGGAATCTCTATTCTAATGTAGTGAACATCAAGGTTTTTCCGGCCCTATGCACGAGGAAATAGAACGTTGTTCAGTTTTACTACATGAATAAGATATATTTTGCAAGGTAGATATGATCGTTTACTATAACAATGCTGGAGTGAATGGCTCTGGCAAAAGTGAAAGTTTTATGTAAATTTTTTATAATTTAAGCTGTCTATTGCCTTATAAGGAACACTTTGATGATTATGCTCTTTTATTTAGATTTTTTCACAAACGTAAAAAAATTTTGCAATAGATGTAAAATGCATTGATTACCTTTTGGATGCACATCCACTGTTGATGTAACTGGACTAGCATTTTTAGTTCAGCATGAGATAAAAGTCTTACCGAGAATTTTCAATTTACAATGACATTAAGCTGTATTCTGTTATTTTATTCTGATCTGTTTGTAGCCATTCATCAAAAACTTTGGCAATTAACTAAACGGGAATTGTATTTGAACAATGTGCTTTTGGCTAATGATTTTCAACTCTTCTTATGCTTCCGCATTTGAAAACAAGACTGCCAAGGCAGGTATTAAGTTTATTCAAGCTTTCGTTAAAGAGCAGAACTCACTAATTGATGAATAAAGCATCATATACTCATGAGCAGTGATGAACTAGAGCTAGTTCATACATGAACTGATTATTAAAATATTTTTGAAAGTAAGAACCAGTTAACCTTTTTTTTTTACTCTAAAGTGAATAGAGCAACCGGAGAATGAGAGAAAGAGGTTCTCGACTGTTGTAAAATTTTTTGCAATTTAGTAAATCAGTTGTTGAAAAATTGGCAACTCACCGTTACCTATGAGCAAGCATGTTAATTGAAAGGACATTTCATTTTTTATAATGTACTATTGCAGAAACGTCCTTTAATATATGAGATCTTGCATGGATGCTTTGTCTATTTTTAATTGCAGCTATAGTCATACGATGGTGGGATGAAAAGTTTCCGGTCTCACATAGAGATGGTGCTCCCGGAGTTACTTTGACAAAGACACTTCAAAGTGCCTTCTTCGTTTAATACTTATTGCGTATTTCAAAGGATTTGTGTTTGGTTGTTTTTATACTGTGCTGTTTTAAAATTTTTTTCTTTTGTTTTTAACCGAGTATGGAGAAAACTGAAGTGCGAGCTGTGATAAAATATTTTTTTATAAAAGGCTTATCTTCAACGGATATTAAAACTAAGCTAGATGCTACACTGGGGGAATCTGCTCCTGCGTTTACAACTGTTAAAACATGGGTTGCAGATTTTAAATGTGGTCATACAAGCACTCTGGATGCGGAGCGTTCTGGAAGACCAAAATCAGCCACTACAGATGAAATCGTTAGAAAAGTTCACAAAAACATTATGAATGATCACCGATTGAAATTGACAGAGGTTGCTGAGTCTGTTGGTATATCCAAAGAATGAGCACATCATATTTTAACCGATATTTTGGGTATGAGAAAGTTGTCAGCAAGATGGGTGCCACGTTTGCTGACCTTGGATCAAAAACTGCAGTGCATGACGATATCAGAACAATGTTTGGCGCTATACAACTCAAACCCAACTGATTTTTTGCGGCGTTTCGTTACTGTGGATGAGACATGGATCCATCACTATACTCCAGAGACCAAGCAGCAATCAAAACAGTGGACAGCGAAGGACGAACCAGCACCAAAAAAAGCAAAAAGTGCGCCATCTGCTGAAAAGGTTATGTCAACAGTTTTTTGGGACGCTAAGGGGATTTTATTATTGGATTATCTAGAAAAAGGCAGGACCATCAATATTGAATATTATGCTAATCTTTTGGATAAATTGCATTCCAAAATCAAAGAAAAGACTAGGTCTGACATGTGCAGTTTGTGTTTACCACAACATGCACATTTGTACTATACTGTTTCCCAAAAGTTTAATCAATAAAGTTATTTAGCTTTTAAAGAGAAATCATAATGTAAACAAAAAATCCGTTTTATTATGTAATATAGGCTACTTTTCTATAAAACTCAAAATTGCTGATATTTGTTTAATGTATTATTTAACATGAAAACTACAAAAATGCTTGTCCCAAAAATTTGCTCGCAATTTGATTTTTACCTCTTGAAAAATCAAAAACACATTGCAAATTTGTAAAGTGATACCAAAGTCGCATCTACTTTGTAAACTCTCTTTTTATAGGAGAAGTGAGATTTTGTAAAATTATTGGGCTTATTGTATACCATGCCACTTCTATGGATATCTTTAACCCTTTTATGGAAAAATAGTGCTTACCACCTGTGAAAAATGTATGGTTCAAGATCTTCGTAAGTCCTCAATAGAGTTCAGGCCAAGACTGCTTACTTGCCAGTCTAAAACTGCGATATAATTCCACAAAAACTGCATTTTCATTGAATACAGTGTATTAAAGTGCACCTAAGTAAAACATTTAGCAACTGCAGAAAAATTGTCAGTTGCCATTGACTCTTAATTTCTAACCCTGATGTATGGTACACCATTTTGTCAGGCTTCCCATGCAACCTGCAGAGTCTAGAATTGCTAGGGAATTTGAAATTGTTCCTAAAGATCACGGAAAAGTAAGGGAAAAACAAGATTTTTTGATCCTGGCAAAGTCAGGGAAAACTTAACTTCTATTTTGAATATCTAAATCTCCCACAAACATGAGGCCATTTTCCTCACAACCGAAATTTAGTTGATAATTTTGCAATTGGTCATAGAATTTTGCTGGAAAAGTGAGGGAAAACTTTCTTAACTTCTATTTTGAATAGCTAAATCTCCCACGAAGGTGAGGCCATTTTCCCCATAACTGAAATTTAGTTGATAGTTTTGCGATTGGTCAGAGAATTTTGTTAGAAATGTCTGGGGATTTTGCTGATAAGATCGGGAAAATGTCAGGAAATTTTTTTCTCCAATGGGACTGTCTGTGGGTACCCTGTTTAATATAGTAGATGAAATGTTTATTTGTTAGTAATATGTATCAGTTATGTTGAATTAGAATATTTGTTGAGATGACACAATTTATAGATGCATTCACACCATGCTGTTTACCATTGCTTCTTGACACATCTGTTGGACCCTGAGGTGGTGCAGTGTTATAACACGTTCGCCTAGTGCGCCGTTAATCTGGGTTCGACCCCCAACAGTGCAAAGATCACACTGCTCACTGTAGTCTGGGGTTTGGTTCCCTGGACCTTAAGAGGTTTGGATTCCTCAGAAATTTGTAGGTCCAGAGGTTCGGATTCCTCGGAAAACAGTAGGTCCCGATGCAGCATGACCATTGTAGTCCTTGAACTGTAAAACCACAAACAAATAAACAAAGGCAAACCTGTTGGCTTTGTTGAGAATCCTTGCACAGCTACATATAGGAAGATATTCAGCCCTGCAAATAAAAATTCACTGTTGTGCATGATTGGACCTTCTAATACAGGCTATGCAATATGCCCAGACCTATTCCGCATTGTTATAGTGTGGGATGTTCCTTAAAGTTGTATTTGAAAATGTATACATGTTATATCTTGGCTAGGTTTTTACATAACGAGTCTTATTGTTTTTTATTATTAATTTTTATTTTTATAAGTCTATTGATTGTTGTGAAAGTACATTATAACCTTATATTGTTGCTTATTTCTGTCTAATTTCTTTTATGTAGGTCAATGAGGAGAACGTTCTAGGAGTGTGAATCCTTCCTTCATAGATGCTTGTCCAGATAGAATCTCCATTGACATCAACAACAAAAGATATCGACCAAAAAGGAATAAAAAATACTAGTTATTGAATCTGCATTGTGATATAGTGAAAGTCAAGATTTCTCCAGGTCAAAGCATGAGGAAATAGAATGTTGTTCAGTTATGCTCCATCAATAACATACATATTGCAAAGCACATGTGTTTATTTAATACGGCAACACTGGAGTAAGATCTGGTGAAAGTAAAGATTTTACCTATTTTTTTTATTTAAACTGCCTATTGCTGTATAAAGGAAATTTGGATAATTGTGCTCTGCTACTGATATTTTTTTTGAAGTATAAAATTTTTTTTATGGTGGATGTAAAAGGTATTAATTAGCTTTTGGACGCACATCCATTTTTGATGTAACTGGACAAATGTTTTCACCTGAGTGTGAGGTAAAAACCTCGCCAAGTATGATTTAAAAGCACACTAATCTGTGCTCTCTTACTTTATTCTGACCTGTTTATAGTTATTCAAAAACTTGGACAAACAAATAAAAATTGTGTTTGATCAATATACTTTTAACTAATGATTTTCATCTCATGCTCGTAAATTTGAAAACAAGACTGCCAAAGCAAGTGCCTTTGAGTTTTCATCAAATAGCAAAACTCACTAACAGATCAATAAAACAGCATCTTCTTATGAACAGTGGTGAGCCAGAGCCTGTTCATACATGAACTGGTTAGTAAAATATTTTTTAAAGTAAGAACCAGTTAACTTTTTAAAAAAAAAAGTCTATACTGAATAGAGCAATTAGAGAGAGAGAGAGAGGTTCTCAACTGTTGTAAAATTTTTTGCAATTCAGTAAATTGGTTGTTGAAGGATTAGCAACTTACTTCTACTTCTGAATGAGCACATTAATAGAAAGGACAATGCATTTTTTACAGTGTACTTTTGCAGAAGCATGTTTTAATATGTGAGATACAATGGATACTGAAAATAAATGTTTTCAGTGTAAAACGTGCCATGAAACATTTGCACAACATTGTAATTTAAAGATCCATGAAAGAATGCACACTGATTTAAAGCCCTTTAAATGCCAAGTATGTCAAAAATCATTTGCACGGCCCATTCATTTGAGGAACCATAAAAGAATACACACTGGTGAAAAGCCTTTTGAATGTGAATTGTGCCATAAAAAATTTACAGCACATTCTAATTTAATGCGCCATAAAAGAAGGTACACCGGTGAAAAGCTTTTCAAATGTGAAATATGTTATAAAACTTTTACATCTAATGATACTTTGATAAATCATAAAAAAAAACATAGTGATGGAAAGCTTTTTAAATGTGAAATATGTCCTTTGACTTTTCCATCATGCGAACGTTTAAATTGTCACATGGAAAAACACACCAATAAAAAAGAATTTGAGTGTCAAATATGCTGCAAACTATTTACTTTACGTTCTAATTTAAAGAAGCATGAAAGGACACATACTGGTGAAAAACCATTTGAATGTGAAATATGCAATAAAAATTTCACACATAGATATAATTTAATTAACCACAGAAGAATTCACACCGGAGAAAAGCCTTTTGAGTGTGAAATATGTTGTAAAGCATTTATACAGAATACTCATTTAATAAGACATAGGATAACACATACCATTGTAAAGTCATTTGAATGCACAATTTGTCATATAACTTTTTCTCACAAAAACGCTTTAAATGACCACAAAAGAACACATATTGGCGAAAAGCCCTTTAAGTGTGAAATATGTCATAAAACATTTGGGTGGCGTCAAAGTTTTATCAGACATAAAAACAGACACGCTTATAGAAAATCTTATACATGTGAAATATGCCACAAAACTTTTGCTTATGAACATGTATTAGCAAGCCATAAAAGAACACATACTGGTGAAAGGCCCTTTGAATGTGAAATATGCCGTAAAACTTTTGCACACAGTTGTAATTTAAGGAACCATAGAAGAATTCACACTGGAGAAAAGCCTTTTGAATGTGAAATATGTTATAAAGCATTTAGACGGTATACTCATTTAATAGGACACAAGATAGCACATGCCAATGTAAAGCCCTTTGAATGTGAAATATGTCATAAAACATTTAGTAGACGTTCAAATTTAAATCGCCATAAAAAAATACACGAGCAAAAAATTATTTGAATATGAAATAAAATCGTTCATCACCATGAAAGTTCAATTTATTATAAAAGAAAATGTACTGATGAAAATTTTTTTGAATGCAAAATGTGTTGTTGCATTTTCTTCCACCTGTTGTGAAACAATTATTATTAGAGAACTGTAATATAACAGGGTTATCCAGCATAGAGCCTACCAACAACTGTTTGTTGTTAAAAAAAAATTACGAAACCAATTTTGTTTTATTTTTCAAAAATAAGGAAAAACCATAGGGACATCTTACGTGAACAAACAAATAGCTGGAAGAAACTTTGAAGGGAAGCTGGGATAGAATGACCCTTGCTGTCCTTGTGCCATAAAAATGCAACTAACCTGAAAGGGAGTTAGAAAGTTTTTTTTTCTTCCAAAACCTCTGGCCCAAGAGATCCATGAAAAATTTGAAAAATGAAGTGGCCCGCTGCCGGAAAAGGTTGCTCAACCATGTTATGTAACATTCTTGCCATATAAACTTAAAACTAATAAAAGGTATATAATAAGAAAACGTTCTGAGTCATCTTAGAAGATTTACAAAGGCCGAAAGAAATATAAAGTTCCCGTAATGTTCTATATTTTGATGGTTCTGTACTCTTTTAGAAGCCACTTTATATTAATTATGATTGGGTCATTCCATGAATTGTCACCCGAAGTGGTTTTGATCATATTTTATAAAAATTTCATATTTTTACCACCAAATAACCCTTATATGTAGACCAGAAATGCATTTATTTAATCGTCATAGCCTGCTGTTTTGTATAAAAAAATCAAAATGGCTGCTACAACATACAAAAGTGGGTCTCTCCGACTTCTGTGCTTCGTATAGTATCTTCCAAATGGTTAAAAATATTAGTTTCAAATAAAAACCATTAACATTAGCATAGTCTGAGCTATAAAATGAAATATCAATATTGCATTTTATACACATATGAATTATAGTATTTCACATGAAAATGATTAAATATAATGAAGATGTAAATAGTAGTATAAATATCCTAAATAATTCATTATGGTTGTCCGTTTTTTTTTTAATGATTTTAACATTATACAGTAGCTATATGGAGCCAAAAAACAGAAAGGGTGTTTATACCATGTAACACCTTTACTGGGAGAACATACTTTAAAATTTTTTCAATTTGACCCTTTTTATGTACAGTGTACCCCAAATATGGCCGAAATTCGTAAAATGTAGTTCTGAAACCATTTTTTTATTATGAAAACAGGTGTTAGTATCGAGTTTAATATTTTTATATTATTTAACTAGATGTACTTTAATTAATTGCAGAATTTTATTTTGTGCATGTAATTACTTGTAAGTTAAAACATCTTAAAGTTGGTGAAATATTCGGTTTTATGCTTAAAATTTGTCAAATTTCCTTTTTCTCAGATTTGTCAAATTACTAAATAAAAAAACAAATGTAATATTGATATTTTATAGCTCAGATTATGCTAAAGTTAATGGTTTTTATTTGAATCTAATGTCTTTTACCATTTGGAAGGTATTGTAAGAAGCAAATATGTCTGAGAGAGAGACACTTTTGCTTGTTGTAGTGGCCATTTTGATTTTTTTTCTACAAAACAGCAGAATATGACGATTAAATAAATGCATTTCTGGTCTACGTATAAGGGTTATTTTGGTAGTAAAAATATGAAACTTTTCTAAAATATGACCGTGACTACTTTGGGTGGTGATTTATGGAATGACCTGATTTTTGCGGTCTCCGACCTCACATTTTTGGACTTTGGAGCTCTGATATTTAGTCTGTTATATATAGAGCTTCATAATAGATCTTTATAAAAGTTTGCAGTGACAGATATGAGTTTCCTTTGGAGTATAAACTATGCTTCGTTGTTTGATTTCTATTATTTTTCTAGGTATGATGTATGTATGACAGGTTGACTGAACTTATTATTTTGCAAGAACCAAAAACAGAGATGTATATTTTCAGCTTAATAATATGAGGTTAAGCAAGAAATTTTATGTAAAGAATTGTTGAATAGAAATAAAGTACACCCCTCTTAATGGACAGTCCTTGTGGCTAACCTGTTTTTAAGGTGTTTAATATGAGGACTTAATTTCATACTGATGTTGTGCACATACGGTATTAATTTAATGATTGAAATTCGAAGATTTTTAGTTCAAATTTACATATATATACATACAGAGTGCGTCATAAATTCATTCAAACTTCAAAAATTCATAATAAAAGAAGTAATGCTCGGAAAAAATTTCGTTTTACGCGAATATGATCAGAGGGACATTCGATTTTTTTCCATGCATAAAAAAAAAAATGATTTCAAAAGTAACTGAAAGAGGGCGCTCACACGTCATACTGAGACGTTTTATGCAAATTTGATAAACACAATCAGACAATGAAACAGATCACAATAACATGACACTGTGCATTTACTATTTTAAAGTAAAAGATGTTCAACATGACCGCCACCACAAGGTATTATGCAAGTGAGGCACGTCACTGTGCCTATTACAGCTGAGTGTAGCATGTCGGCATCGATTCCACTGACGGTCCGTTGAATGGCATCTTTCAGTTTCATCAAAGTGGCAGGGGAGCCCCGGTACACACAAGATTTCAAGTATCCCCACAACCAAAAATCTTCCGGGGTCAAGTCTGGTAATTGTGAGGGCCACTTAAACTTACAATTATTAGTATATTTGCATAATAAAAATATAAAATAATTATTAGCATAGTTATATAATGAAAATATTTATGAAATAATTATTATATTTGTATAATTAATGTATATATACAATATAGTACAACCTCCTTCTTAACGACTACCTCTATTCAACGTCCACCTCCTTTAACAACCACCTTTTCTGGAACGGATTTCTCCCCAACATAGATCATCCAACGCTAAATTTACCTCCATTCAGACACCACCTCTTTGAGCGATCGCCTTTTCATGAAACCGACGGCGGCCGTCTTAGGGAGGTTATAATGTAATTATTAGCATATGCATATAATTACAATAATACCTTCCTAAGGCGCTCACCGTCGGTTCCATGGAAGGGCGGTCGTTCGGGGAGGTGGTCTCTCAAATTAGGCATTGGATCTATGGTTGGGAGGAAATCCATTTCCAGGAAAACTGGTCGTTAAGAGAGGTTTTACTCTAATATACAGTAAAGCATCCGCAAAGCGACCAACGTCGGACCCGTGAAAAGGCGGTCGCTTAGAGAGGTGGTCTCTGAATGGAGGTAAATTTAGCATTGGGTCTATAGGGTGGGGAGGAAATAAGTTTCCAGAAACAGTGGTCGTTGAGTGTGGTGGTCATTGAATAGAGGTGGCTTTTAAGAGAGATTTCCACGAAAGGGCCATTCCACAGGTAATTGGCTGACATTCATATGAAGGGGGTTGCACGTGTTATGACCCCTCAAAAAAATTTTTTTTCGGTGTAAAAAATTCTAACTTTCATGTAAATTCTGCTTTTTTTAAATTCCGTAAAGTTTCTCTTTTTTCAACATTAAGGAACATTTTCACCAAAAATACTTATTCGATACCCACAAAAAATTTTTGTATAGTTAGCAAACGTCTTTCTGTTTTGCTTGTGGCATTTTATGATATGTTTGATATTTTTAAAATTAAAAAATATTTATATAAAATTAAAAATGATCTTCCATAAATACGATTTTTACCCTAACTTCATGTCAAAAATACAAAAATAAAAAAAAAAAAAAAAAAAAAAGCTACATACGATGTATGTAGAATTCCCATATGTATGTACACAGTAATTATAAGTCAATTGCAACTCAAGTTTTTGAAAAAATGTTCCTTTTATCCCAAAACTGTTCTTTTTAAATTCATTTGTTTACAAGTAATTGTAAAATTCATTTAAAAATAGGTTTAAGTAACCTAGAGCTAAAAAAAAAATGGGTATAATTTGAAAGGTAAGAATCTATTCTGTTTTTCAGAGTAAAGAAACATTTTTGCAAGTAACCCCCTTAAAATGTAGAATGATCAAATGCGTTTCTTTCAATGTTTTGGGCACAGAAGGCGTGGCCTAACGCTTATATACGGCCTCACTTTCAATCCTGCCTTTATGCTACGTGGGCACCCCTGGTTTATACGAGACGGTCGGGACAGACGCGAATCCCCTATCCGATTGGTTAACTGGCGTGACGTCATGATACAAGTTAGGGACACTAAATTTTGCCTGTATTGGGGAATATGAACTAAATCTAAGGATTAAAAGGCACTAAAGAAAATTAACTTGTTAGGGTTACCAGATCATTTGAAGTATCCTTCTTTTGGCGAATATTAATTTACTTTTATTTCTTATCGGCAACTTTAAATTTTCAGAATATAATCACACGTGCTTAACTGATAACTATTAGAAACATGCAAAAGATAGAGCAGTTACATATATATAAACTTTAAATAACATAACATATATATACAGTAGAGTCTCCATATAACGAACTTCCATTTAACAAAGTTTTCTATTTAATGAAATTTTCGGCGGAACCTTGACTTTGAATGGCACTAACATGTAAATTTGTCTCCATATTACGAAAAACAATTTCTATATAACGAAGTTCTTTTTATAAAGAATTTGATTTTTTTAATTTATCTTTTACAATTTTTCAGCGGGATGGTTAGGTAGAAGGGGTAGTTGAGGATTTTAAGCAAAAACGGACGGAGGTGAGGTAGCCTTCTGTATTGTGGACATATGACCAGTTGTAATAAATAATTCTAAGGAGCGTGGGGGATGTATCACTCTGCAGGTGTGGCTAAGCCACGAAATTTTCTTCTCGCATATACGTGTTGCATTGTTGAAGAAAATGTTATAGATGACGTGTTCCGATATTTACAAAAGTGTGAGAATTTCTATAAATAAAACGTTTTTAACAAGATACTTGTACAAAACAAAATTAGTGATTATTTCTCTGTTTCAAATATGTTGTATGAGGATCATACAGATATAAAGTAATCCTCAGTCTTTACTTTTGTTATTAATTTGTACGTACTTGTATACAAAAAATATTTAAATTCGTTGAAAAAGAAGAGTCTACTGAACTTAGTTTTTACTGTCCAAATTTAGCTTTTTTCATTTTATCGAAATTAAGTTTCATCATTTATGTTAATTTCTATTTAACGAATTTTCCTTATAACGAAGTTTTTCAGAGGAACGATGGCACTTCGTTAAATAGAGACTCGACTGCATATATATATAAATAAACAAAAACTACTTAACCTTACCATATAGAAAAAATTGATTGTATTATATTTATTCAATCACATCCACGGAATGAGAGAAAACATACGTACGTACGTACATGCAACTGATTTCGGAAAAAAATCGCCAAACGATCAGAAAAAAACCCCAAGAATTAGGGTTGCAATGTAACAACTGGTAATACATATATGCTGAAAGACAGTAATGAAGACCTTCCTTTGTTTTTTTTTATGAAAAAATAAAACCCCGAGTGTTATTTTTTTGTGCATGAATTCTTTCATAAATGAAGGTTATAACATAAACCTTGTATTTCTTTTAATAAATATTCCTCTAAATCTAGTTGGCACTAAAATTTAGTCTAGTAGTGTTTCCAAAAACAAGGATCAGAAACAGATTACTTTTGCAACCAATGAAATGAGGGATTAGCGTCTGTCCCGACCGCCTTCACTGGTTTATGCCTATGCTGTTGGTCGGTGTTGCCATCACGTCGGTTGGAAACTTGATTGGGCGGAGGAGTAAAGCGTATTTGTGGAGACGGACTGTTCCTGTATTTAGCATGAAGCCGATCCCTATTGATGATGGATTTCGGGATACCTCCTGTGATCCAAGGCTTTCTTGGAGTGCGTTTATAAGACTTATTAATTAAATATTCGGAATTTTTTAAAGCCCCAGTTACCCCTTTTGTAAGAATATTGTAGGCCTCGATGGGATTGGAGTGGTTTTACATCGCGTCAAGCTAGTTTGCATTGTTGTGTAGTGAGGAAACTTTTTCTAGGTTGTAGGAAATTCTCGGGGTTTTACGATCAGTAGTACATCTTGGTAATAAATTCGATATTTTAATAAATACCGGAAAATGATCTGAGATTCCCGTTTGGACTATGCCTGCCTGAAATGGATAGTCGGTGATGTTGGAATAAATATGATCTAGGAGGGTTTTTGACACGTCTGTAGCTCTGGTTGCTTTATTAATGAAGGGAATGCAGCCGTGGGAAGCGAGGATGTTAGATAAAGAACGGTTAATAGGGGTGTTCTCAAGCGAATTTATATTAAAATCACCGCAAAGTATTAAATTCGATTTTGAAAAATTTTGGAAAAAAGAAATTTCAAGTGCTTTAAGGAAGTCGGCTGCATTGTTGTTTGGTGAACGATAAATAACACTTACAGAAACAGTATTCAGGGAGGGATTTATGTCCAGAAAGAGTGATTCACAGGAATCAATTGGGCCGACGTTTTTAATTTTGTAATTAACCGTTTTATGCACGTAAATGGCTACACCCCCGTGAGAGCTGTCTGGTCTGGAGACGTGTTCTAGACGGTAATTATCTAAGATTAAAAATTTAGCATCGATTTGAGAAAGAGTTCTTCTGGTTTCGGTTAATGTAAATAATTTTGAGAGTCGTAAGCAACTCCGAGATTAGATCTAAGTTTTTAAGGAGACTACGGATATTGATGTGCAGGACGCTTAGGTCGTCCCTGCAATTAGCTAATATGCTTTGCAAATCGCTTGCATAGTGATAGTGACAATTAATAGATAAGGGAGAAAGAAACCGAGAAGCCATAGCGAAGGAAGGAGAAAGAAGAGAAGCGCCCGAGAAAGAAGGAAAAAACATGAGAGAAGACTTACCTTTTAAACCCGGAAGCACCCCTCACGGATAGATGGGTCCGAAGGCTGGTCGACAATGTTGAAATGTTTAAGATTACGGCACGTTATTTGGAGAATGGTACTTCCGTCCGTGTATCGACTGAGGATTTTTTCGTTTGAAGTCCACAGATGTTTCCAGCCATGTGTACGTTTTGCTTCGAGGGCGGCTCCGAATAGCTGTTTCCGTCTTTGGGTTAATTGTTCACTTATGAATATTGGCTGCACTTCTCCAGAAAATCCCTGGTCCTTCGATGTAATTCTTTTTTTCCTGGCTGTGGCGATAATGGTTTCTTTAGTGCGGCGATTTACAAATCGAACTATAATGGGCTTGAATTTTTGAGAAGAGAGGACTCGATGAGATGCTTCCATATTGGAAGTATTTAGTTCGATGTTTAGAACTTTACCAATCTTTTTCAGGATCAAATCTGTAGATTCACCTTTGCTCTCAGGAATATCATAGATTTCGATGTTGTTTCTCGTATTGTAGCTGTCGATTTTATTCATAGCGTATTCCAGGTCAGTTATCTTGTCTTTCAGAGCATCATTTTCTTCGGAAAGATGACAGTTTTCCCTTTTTAGCTCAAGACAATTCCCTCATCTCTTCAAACTTGCTATTCATAAAGTTAAGGCTTTGTGTTATTTTTTCCAGCTCTTTTAGCTTTTTGAGTTTGTTCTCGATTATCCCAAGTTTCGATTCTATTCGTTGAAGGCAGGCTAATTGGTTTTCCACCGTCTCGAGGCGTTTATCGAGTACCTTACAAGAGGAGGCCATTTTCCGCTGGTTAACAAGTGGGGTTATCGGCGAACGAGAGCTCAATTGATTGCGACCTGCTAGTGCAACTGTATAAAACTTGATGTCCTATAGATTGATGTCCCTCCGTTGAGCCCACTGTGTTATCCCTGAGAAGGATAATAATATCTTAGATCGTACATAAAAAGGTTAAACACTGGTAAAATAGCAATGAAAAAGATCACTCAAGCTTTCGGACGCATCAGCAGCAGTCCTTCATCAGGAGTAATGACGATGTTATGTTTCTGTCTCTTTTTTATACTTGAAATTTCTGGAAAACCCTTCATCAGAGTAGTCCCGCAGAATGGGAAAACCCAATGAGAACCAATGGGAGGCCTCCAATAGAATCATGGAAGAACCCCAATAGGGACCAATGAGAAACCCACACTGCGGGTTACCTAATTTGGGGATGTCTCATACATTTCAGAGTAAGAGTTGTTTATAAGTTTCTGGAAGTGGTTGTGATGTATTAATGGCTTTCCCGTGTAGTTTGTAAGTTTCCCAAGATTCTAAGAAGAGTCTACTATTCTTGTTTGTGATGTGACGGTGTAGTATTTTTGTTGAGTCCCAGTCGGGTTCGTGTCCGTGTTGTAAAGCGTGTTCTGCCAGACGTGAGGCTATGTCTCCTTTCGCGAGTGCTTGTTTGTGTTCTTTTTTTCTTGTTTTGATCATTCTTTTTGTTTGTCCTATGTAATGTTTGTTGCAGTCTTTGCATGGTATTTGGTATATGGCGCCTGTGAGATCTTCTGGTGGAACTGGGTCTTTAACTTTTGTAAGTTGTTTGCGAAGTGTTGTGACAGGGGAATAGAATGTATGGATATTTGCTTCCTTGAGGATGCGAGAGATTGTTTCGGAAATGCCGTGAATATATGGAATAGATATGCGGGTGTGAGACTCTTATCTCCCTCCCCCCCCGGTCTTCTTGGACATATATTCTATCAGTTAACATCGCAAAACCTCTTTCTAAATCATACAAGATTTGTGCAAGAAAATGGGAAAAATGTGAGTACAGGACTACTCTGAGAAAAACCCAGAACTGGGGGTATAAATACAGGGCATTCTTTCTTTCTAGACACTTCGCTTGTAAATAGTAATGTTGAAATAGTAATTCTCTAAACGTTAAAAAATCTAATCTTATATGTTGGACCACTGGCGAAATTTTACTAATTATGCTAAGCCCTAACCAATCTATGTATTTATTCTTTCGTTGAGGTTCATTTTATCAATTTTTAAATTATTAAGATCTTTAGGATTTATATGATAATCGTGTTAGATTTATTTGTTGATGATTTTTAGTCACTCTGTTTTCACCGTTAGATGTGCTTTATATCTAACGATTAGTTTCTTCAAAAATCCTCATAAGTCGAACGTTTAACGTTAGGTACGCTTAAGCCTCTGTAAGGGTGCAGATTCAAACTGCACCCAGAATCATAAAACGAGGTACATGCTTTGACATTTGATATGGGATCGACCATTGCTTTTTTCAGGACAAAAGGTTCCTCCAATACAGTTTGTTATATGCAAGGGTAATCTTTCGAAATTGTAGTTGAAATCAATCTGATGACGCAACACTACGCAAAATAAATAACAGATAAAAAAAAACAACGTTTTTAAGTGTAGTTGAAAATTTTTTGGACAAATTTCAATGCGTTTCGGACGCACTTTGGTCGTCCTTCGTCAGGAATACACGTTTGTCTGACACTGACGTGTATTAGTTGTTTCTTTCAGTGTCAGAAGGATGCGTATTCCTGACGAGGGACGGTCAAAGTCCGTCTTAAACGCGTTGAAACTTGTTCAATAAAATTTCAACTACGCTTAAAAACGTTGTTTTTTCTTTTTGTTATTTGTAGTTGGAATGTTCAACACATAAATGCAAAACGAAAGTAACTTCAATTTATTTTCGATAAAAAAATTCACAAATAATTTTGATGAGACAAAATCACCCCAAATTGAGATTAAAAATTTTAGTTTTCATTAAACCTGGCAAAAAAATATTAAACATTAATTCAATTTGTTTAATCTGAATTGTTTATTTAAGTAAACATATCAAAAGGTGAAAAATATTACTTACCATCTTTCTAAATATGGTAGAAGTAAGTTTTCCAATAAGAAGTTGATCACTAGAAAATTTCGCAAAAACAAAACAAAAAAACCAACAAAAACAATTTCAGTGTTGCCTCCTTTAATAACTAAAATTGTTAAAATTGAATATCTTATATATATGCAAGCCAGTACTTCTACCTACACGAATAAGGTTTTGTTAAAATATTCCGACGAAACCTGTAGAAATTACCACCACTTTTATCTTTCTCCGCTTGGTGAGACAAAGTCACCCCAGTTGATGGTATCCTAACTTTTAAATCATATATTCCTGTTTCTATTAGATTGTCAATGTTGCGGATTCATTTTTTTTTTTTCGTTTTGGCTTTACATTGGCAAATGGAACCCTCTGCCATAAAAGCATAGAAAACTTGAATCATTGAAAGATAGCTAAGGAATAACTTGTCTGTAAACCTCTATAGTGAACAGAGAAATTGCATGAGTTCCAAAATACCATTGAGAGTCGAATCCGGATTAACAGGCCGATGGGCATTGATGTCCAAGGTATTTATAGACTGCAGTCCAGGACACTGATGGACTACGGTGACGTAGCGGTGAATGTATCATCGTTACGTCATCGTAGGTCAATGGATCTACGTTCTTCTCCATTTCCCCCTGAGGAATTCGAACCATCCAATGCCTATGAAAACAATTCCCAGGACTGCAGTCAGTTGTAAACTTTTTTTTTTTTTTTACCGCTGGATGTTGAACACAGATTGAGGGCATGTGAAGTGAACACATTATTATTGCGAAAACCTTCGAACACAATTTCTGAGAAACTATTATTTTTGTTTGCGTGAGTTTTACGGTGCAAGGGTTATATGAGCCGTCGCGTAGACTTCCTGGGAATCCGAACGTTTTAAAGACTATAGAGAACCAAATCCCGAACTACGGTGAGCAGTTAGCTGTTAAGCTTTTTTTTTTTTTTAGGTGGGTAGGGAGGGTTGGTAATCGAACCCGGGATAACTGCACGGTAGGTGAAAGTGTGGGTTGGTGTTATTTCAGAAAGTTTTAAGGCTTGGCGAAAGTTTTGATTTGGCGTTATTTGCTTATTTATTTGGGGTTGCGTTTTGAAAAGCGTTATTCTTGTCATCAATTTTAAAATTATTTGTATTATACTTGCTACATTTGATTTTGTTTATTTTGTTGATTTTACTATAATACAGTGGTAACAGTCAATACTCTTATTCTGCCCATGAAACGATAACAAAATCATTCAAGGTACAGCCTAATATTATGAAAATTTGAAAAATCATAATAAATTAAAGAACAAGTGAATGAATACAAAGTATAGGAATTTCTATAAAGCAATCCGTGTGCTATATTTCCTTATTTCAATTAAAACTTTATCTTGTGTAATTTAGGAGATGATGAATTTTTTGTGGAGGGTTTTTTTTTTTGGTTTTTACCTACTGAATTTACTATTTTGCATGCTGATAGAACTAAAC
The DNA here is from genome assembly GCA_006491805.2 of Dysdera silvatica. Classification (NCBI taxonomy): domain Eukaryota; kingdom Metazoa; phylum Arthropoda; class Arachnida; order Araneae; family Dysderidae; genus Dysdera; species Dysdera silvatica. Next base: position 102,439,530 of record QLNU02014176.1, on the reverse strand, counting down.
ATACGAAGTATTGTGGAAAAATCAGAAATCTATCATACAGTTTTGGTCTCATAATCCAGACCATGGGCGTTGTTTGGGTGGGGAGGGGCATTCCCCTAATTGAAATATATGCAATATTTTTAACAAATTAAAAGGTCGAAGTGATTATTTGCCTCGGGTTAACATTGGTAAAAAGAAATGCCCACCCCCTGTAATTTGCCTTAACGACGCCCTTGATCCACACCTCAATATAGTGAAATTGTAATTATACAAAATATACATTGCCAGGTGCGGAAAGTGAAATTATTTACATTTGGAAAACATGTAATAAAAGGAACAATTTGGCATTTTGCCAATTTTAGAAATTGAAATCATTAATTTTGCTTCCCTTGCGTTTCTAAGTGGCAACAGTTAAGAAAGCCTGGGAAGTGAACTAGTATTCCTATTGTGGGAACCCACAATAGGCAGATATTGTATGATGTTATTTATTTTGGAAATGTCCATAAAAATAATTGTCTGTATACCAAATGGCTAAAATAATTTATGTGTATAATATAATTATTTTGAAATAATAATTAAGGAATGTTAATTTTGTATATATCAAAAAACAGGGAAAGAATTTCGTTGAACTTTGAAAAAGATTATTTCATTCATACCGAATGTTTTACAATTTTCTAAAATTACAAATTAATTGCACAAAAACTTTTTTTTTTTTCAAGTGGTGGAACTTATCCTTTACGCAGGAGATTCCCAAAATTTTTTTCATCTTCATACAGCCGTTACTCTGAAAAACGTATACACTTTTAATAATTATAGTAAAAAATAATTAAAACTGAAAATTATTTATTCATTTACAAACAAAATATTTATAAAACAAGAAAAGTTAAGAATTTTTCTGAATATAGTGATATTTTTTTACATACACCGTTTCATCTCCCTTTCCTTTGAAATGTTATCCTAATTATCAGGTGCCCTGCGGTGGCGCAGTGTGGTAACGCGTTCTCCTATTGCGCGGCTAATCCGGGTTCGACTCCCAGCAGTGCAAAAAGAACGCTTACTCAGAGATCTCATAAAAGATCGCACTGCTCACTGTAGTCCGGGGTTTGGTTCCCCAGGCCTTAAGAGGTTCGGATTCCTCGGAAAACAGTAGGTCCCGGCGCAGCATGACCACTGTAGTCTTTGAGCCGTAAAACCACAAAAAACAAGCAACTATCAGGCCCTTTTTCGTGATATTTATTTCTTTAAGACATATAATAAACAAAAAATTTCAAACATTGGCAGCAATAGCGTACATCAAGTTTTGTCAACGTACGCCGAAGTTAAAACAAAGGTTTCTGTAATTTTTAAGTCACCTAAACAATAAAGTAGTAAAATAAAGTTCTATTGGCGAATTGAAAATTCTTTCGATTTTATATCCGACAGACATGACATTTTTAGACCACTTTCCACTATTTCGAAAGACACTGCTATTCGCCAAGTACTGGCTTGCACGATCGACTCCTTTCATGTGTTTGTTGTATTGCATCATGCACGTAGGTTTAACTATATCATCCGTAAGATATCTCTTTCCAGTTGATTTCATAGATGCATCAGGAATGGGTGATATCATCCTCACTAACCTTTTATTGTTTCATGTGTGTTTGTATGGAATGGCTCCTTTCCGTACAAAAGTAATTTCCCCCTCTCTGAAGATTCTTTGACTTTTTTATTAGTACCTTTGGCAAGCCACGGTTCTCCCGTATGGTACCACAAACATGAACTTATACAAACACGTACAACTTGTACGCAAGTGAAAACAAGAGTTAACTAATCAAATGAGTCTGAAGATACCTATTATGAGTACTGTGGATCACTTGAATCAGGTGCGCAGAAAAAGAGAGGGGGGCCTAATGAGCTTTAACTCCCCCCCCCAAATAAAAATTAATAATTTTAGTAACTATTTTAATGCTTTCAGTCACAGATCTTTTGAAACTAAACCAATAAATCAATGTTACTCCTCCCTCCCTTGCTGATATCACTGGCTTATGCACGTCCTTGATTGTTATCAGTGGCGGATCTACGTGAGGGAGTAAATTAGTGAAATTTTCCCTCCCAAAAATGCGGTAGAAATCTGTTATAAAGAGCGAAGATTATAATGCCCAATCTTATATAACAACGAAATTTTTACAAAAAGTTTCGTTTCTCGTTTTATTTATTTTTTTTAAATTGTTCGTTTAATCCGCGGTTTTAACAAGTTATGTACATGAACACAAAATTCAGACAAAGGAACCTCGGAGCTAGAGTTAGATGTAGTTAGAGAAATGTGAGTATGCGACAGATGAGGGAAATTGAGATTGATTCTTCTTCAAAATAAACAAGAATAATAAATAATTCACTGAAAGTAATGATGATTTTTAACCCTATTTTTATCGCGTGAATGAGGATTACAATTCACGTTTTCATTCCATAAATGGGTGAATAATGCAAAAGAATGACAACAAATGTGGAATAAATTATTTTAGAAGAACGATTATGAAAGAATGCACTTTTCCAAGTGAATGTTTTTGCCTACTTTCAGGGGAAGATGAACATTAAGTTGAAAATGGGACCCGTGTGGAAATGGAAAACGGTAAAAAAAAATATTTGAGGACAAAAAAGGAAAAGATGTACAGTAGACTCATCTTTTGTCTATCCTCGACACAGCGACCAACTGCTATTAACAACGGATTGAGAAGACTTCAAGAGTTTCTCTGTAGATGTGACATTGGAAAAGGAATATTCGTTATAGTGACATTTGATATAATGTCCCTGGAATGAAGGTCCCTTCGAGGTCGTTGTAACCTTTACTTCGATTACTAATCAACTACTTCTAGCACTGAATTTTGATACTGAATCCCGAGTGAATCTATAAATATAGTATAAAATACTTAATTTATAAAATGAACATTAATTAATTTATCAAAAGAAAGGAAGATTTCGGTCAAATTGCGAACTGACATTTTTTAAAAAAAATCCTTTCGAAAAATAATCACTAACATGGTTGGATGAAATTTATTCCATCCTTCCAGACTGCCACATTCCTGTTCTGTTCATTTTTGCATCATTGCATTTCAAACAAAACACAATAGATTGGTATTTTCATTTTCTAAAACAGAAAGGGAAATGTCCTTGTTTGGTCCTTCACAGGGTATGTAAATTAATTCTGACCATGCTCAAAACTGCTCAGTTAATTTTTTTTAGTAAAATCAATGCTTTGAATATTGTACAATAATTTGCGGCACTCACGTATAAGTAGCTCAAGCTGGAGCTTTTTTTTTGTTTTAGGAGAAAAAGAGACGCCGTCCCAATCCTGGATTCGACCAGGGTCCATCCGTTGAGCTCGGAATGTCTTGACAGTTAGACGAACCAGGACAGCAACAACGCTCTATTTCTCCGCATATAAGCATGTACGATACTATGACCTTTCCCAGGGATAACACAACTGCCAAATAATAGTCAACCCACAAAACTAGCGGGCGAGTTTTTTGTAAGTTTTCGTAAGAAAATTTATTATACAATAATTTTTCGGCACCCTCATATGAGTATCTTAAGCTAGAACTTTTTTGTTTTTGGAGAAAAAGAGACGCCGTCCTCATCCTGGATTCGAACCAGGGTCCCTCCTTTGAGCCCCTTATGTTATCGTTGAGAAGGATACTAATATCTTACATCTTTAAATATTGTATTTAGTTAGCAATAAGTTGTAACATAAAGAACAATAATACAATATACAATACCTTCTGACACCACAACGCCCAAGAGCGACGCAAAGATTATGAAAATCGTTGGAAGATTCATTGTTTCTTGCTTGGGCAAGATGTACCAGTAGACTGCGTTTAGAGCCAAAGAATGCAGGCGTTGTCACTGCAAAGGAAAAGCATCGTCATGTTTTTAAATGAAGAGACTTTAAACGTGAATAGGATTATCTTAAATGCAACACACGACATGCCATTTGTTTTTCTCAATACGTTTTTAAGAAAGTATACGTAGCATATATTTCACAACAAAGAGTTGTAAAACACTAGCACCCTCCATTCCAATGATAGTATAAAGTATTAGTTTTCACTTTGAGTTGATGGTCATAAAAAAAAAAATGCACCACCGTTGAAGTCGAAAACTTCACCAAGGTTTATATTAGCTAGTGAAATTTTGTCGCTGATCCAACGAATAAGAAAAAATTCCGCAACATTTCGAGAAATACTGTTCCCTTTATCAAGCGAAGTGTTAAGAAAGTAAAAGTATCTTGTATTTATACTTCGAGTTCTGGGTTTTCCCAAAGCAATCTGGCACC
>QLNU02014176.1:102409075-102425136 GCA_006491805.2 Dysdera silvatica | reverse complement strand
AAGAGGAAGCTCACTGTGGATGGAACTAGTGGAAGTGATGATGATGATGTGTCCAAATCATTGAAGCTGGATGATCGCGATCAGACGAAAAAGCAAAACCATAGCGAAATTGAAAAACGGAGACGCGATAAAATGAATAAATATATCACCGAATTGTCTTCGCTGGTTCCAATGTGTAAAGCTATGTCCAGAAAACTAGATAAGCTGACAGTTCTGAGGATGGCAGTACAGCACATGAGAACACTGAGGTGTTCTATGAATTCTTATATTGAAGGCCATTATAAACCTTCATTTCTGTCAGACGAAGAGTTGAAGCATTTAATTTTGCAAGCAGCTGATGGATTTTTATTCGTCGTGAGTTGCGATAGAGGTTGCATTCTCTTTGTATCAGAGTCTGTCACCAGTACTCTTAATTATGCCCCGTCGGATTTGCTTGGTCAGAGTTGGTTTGATATTTTACACCCAAAGGATATTACCAAAGTAAAAGAACAATTATCATCTTCGGACTTGTCGCCCAAAGAGAGGCTAATCGATGCAAAAACGATGCTACCTGTCAAAAGTGATATTCCACAAAATAAAATTCAGTTATGTCCTGGGGCTCGAAGGTCGTTTTTTTGCCGCATGAAGTGTAAATCCTCTGTCGTCAAAGAAGAGGCTGAGGGAAGTGGCATGTTTCAGAAGAGACGCAAGTCACAGTTATCAGATCGCCGTTATTGTATCATTCATTGTACAGGGTACTTGAAATCATGGGCACCAGCAAATCTTAACACGGATGAAGAAAATAAAGCTGATACGGATTGTAATTTAACCTGTCTGGTTGCAATTGGTCAAGTTCAGCAGAAACTCTGTGATGCCAGCCCTCGCTCCTCTGACATTGAACTTAGGCCAATGGAATTTAACTCGAGACATTCTGTGGATGGCAAATTTCTTTTTGTGGATCAAAGAGTAACGCTTATTCTCGGGTATCTGCCACAGGAGCTCTTGGGCACTTCCTGCTATGAGTATGTGCATCAGAATGACATTGCTCATGTTGCTGATACTCAAAGACAGGTTCTGCAGTCGAAGGAAGCTGTCATGACAAAGATCTACAAGTTTCGAATTAAAGATGGCAGTTTTAGGCATCTTCAGAGTAAATGGAAAATTTTTCGCAACCCATGGACCAAAGATTTAGAGTATATTGTTTCCGTGAACACACTCATTCCTGTTTCTGAATTCCAACCTAGTGATAGTTCTAATTTAGGGACTGATTTTAATTGTAATTGTGGTAGTTTCGATAATGTACTCACATGCTTACCATCAAATGAAAATGTTGGAGAAGCATCTCGGATCTTGGGGATGCAAGTAGGAGCCAATAAAATAGGGTGCCAAATTGCAGATGAAGTTCTGGAGATGCAACAGGGCAAGAACTACCCCAACTGCTTGTAGTTCTGCCAATGAAAGTACATTCACTTCTCCTCAAATGATTGCATCAAGAAGTACAGAGAAGGAACGAATTGACATAAACTTTATGGCACAGAGGGAAACACCATCAAATAGTTTTCTCGAAAATGGTGAGTTTCCCAATACCTCTTCACAGGTTAATTCGACCACCCAATATTCTACAAATGCACATCCTAACCATAACATGAATTCAGACTTGGAAATGATGGATTCATTGCTGGGACGAGAAATGATGCAAGTATCCTATCAGCAAAATAATAGTGATGGCAATGATGAAGCAGCCATGGCAGTTATCATGAGTCTTCTTGAAGCTGATGCAGGTTTAGGTGGCCCAGTTGATTTTAGTGGATTGCCTTGGCCCTTGCCTTAGCTTACTGATTCCTGTGTTTCATGTTGTGTCTATATGTGTCTTTTAAGGCTGTACAAATGTTTGGTCTACACCAGGGTTCTTCAATCTTTTCAGACAGCGGATCATTTGAAAATTTTCCACAGGGGTCAGCAGTTTTAACAAGTTTCTTCAAAAAAAAGTAATGGACCCTATATTTAGACACTAAAAATTTTCTGACCTTTTGAAAAAAAAAAAAAAAATCTAAAGTTTTTGCTTTAAAAAATTCTGGAATTCTTTTCTATTCTGAACAGTTGTCTGTAGACTGGATTGGCACTGTTGGTGGACTGCTGTATGTTGGACAACCGTGGTCTACACATGTTCATTGAAGTGTGATCATGTGGTGGTTTGTTGATTCCATGTTTTTGTGAATTTGTTACAATTTTCCACATTAAAGTTCAAATTTTATGAAAATCACAATGCATTATTATTGAATTATTTATTGCCACATATATTGTTTATGTTTTTTGTGTGGATTATAGTGTATTTATATATGCACCAACATCTCTTGTGAAAACAATATCATTGGTGTAAACCACTTGAAAACTTATAAACTGGAAATCAGTATTGAAATTTCTGTACAATTTCTTTAATTACAATTGTACAATGTGAGTAATTTAGTTACTTATTTAGGGCAGAGCAACATAATTTGCAAATTCAATAATAATCTAGAAATTATAATGTTGAGGTAGATATACTTTTACAGTTTTTGAAACACTCTATATAATATTTTCGTTATCCATGGAAGTTACACTTTAAAAGCAAACACGCACAATTTAATGAACTTGCCAGTAATTCTATATATCATTTATCGAAATGTGTTTGCAGATACATATGTGTATTGGCATCAGTTGTTTGATGGGATGTTCATGTGGACACCAGAAAAGAAAGAAGTTCATAAATGGAAATTAAAACGTTTCTTCTATGGAACATTTTTTGGGACCAATACAACAGTTCATAAATTGGAGGTTCGTAAAAACATGTGTCCACTGTTTTACCTTTAACAGAAATTATGTTTGATTTTACGTATTTTAAAATCAAGCATAATAAAAAAGTGTAAGCAGTTTTGAGTAAAACAACGATAATACACATCAATAATCTACAAAATTAGTTATTGGTAAAAAGCCATGGCCTTTGCATGATTTGCTTAGTGGTTCAAAGGTCATGTCAAGCTCTAAGTCCTTTATCATATGATTTTTGACATAGTTTTAGGATACAAAACTTACAAGCGACACACCAAAAAAAAAAAAAGAAAAAGAGAGTTGCACACTTATAATGGTGAGGGCCGTGCGGTAACATACTTACCTCATGTGCTGTTAATCTAGGTACGATTTCTAAAAGGGCCGAAAAGGAAAAGAACACATCAATTAATTACTCAGTGTGGCCTGAGGCATGCCCATATCCAGAGGGGGGGGGGATCTTAGGGATCGGTCCCCCCTCCCCAGAAACTAAATTTTTAATTAGACATGGTTACAGCCTTGCATGCTGTAAAAATTTTTGAACCCCCCGAAATTAAATCCCGGCTATAGTCTTGGACCTAGGGTTGGTTCTTAGGGCCTTAAAATATTCAGATTCCTCAGACAAACGTAAGTACACTACCCTGTGGTGACAGAACATTCACCTTTCCTGTCATGAACTTAGGTTCAGTGTCAATGGTATATAACACATGCCATTTCTTTTTTTGCCCATAGTAGTTTAGGATTTAGTTCCCATGGGACTACAGGTTTGGATAGTAATTTCGAACATTCACATTTGAACTAGAGCCTTCGATGTATGGGAGAAAAAAAGAGGCATTGCCCTGGTCTAGAGTCAAACTACTGAGCCATGTTTTTGTACTTTTTCGTGGGGAATTAAAATGGCTAGTATTTTTGGGGGGGGGGTTATAAAAAATTAGTGATCTCTTTCAAAAGATTGGCAGAAAATACTTTTATTGTGAAGGCCCCATCTCTCTAAGGATTAATGAAGAATTATTGTAAAATTGGAAGATAGCAGTAGTGAAATTTACTTCCAAAAGATTAATTGCAAGACATAAATTACTATATGAGATTAGTTTGTTACTCAAATCCATTTGTAATTTTGTCCAGAGATTGCTGGCAGGTCATCTTGTACTACGTTATGCGACCTCTGATCAGTGATATATTTACATACATGCCGAAGTCTACTGAAATTTCAGTAATGGTTACTTGTAAGTTTCACAGCATAAGGATCATGCTGTATTGGGGGCCTACAGTTTTCTGACAAATCAACCTCTTGAGGCCTAAGGAAGCAGACTACAATGAGTAAGCATTCTTTTTCTTTTTGGTACCGTTTGAAGCCCAATCCAGGATAATAGCACCAGTGCCAGTTTAAGGTTTTTATGGGCTCCATGCTGGAAGGGTAGAATGGGCCCTGAAAAAAAGGTAGCCCTTGCAATATTCAGTCAATTAATTATGTGTTTTTCTTTGAAGTTCATTATTTTATTTAGGTTCATCAATAATGCAAATTTATGGGACAATTAGAAATAAACAGGGTTATAATAATGCTTAAAGATCAGGGGCCCTGGAATCATGGGGTCCTAGGCAGTAGTGGTTCTAAACAAAAAAATATGGGGACAGAAATTCCTGCCTATGGCACCCATGCACATAGGCAATTTAATAAAATCCGGTTATAACCCACCTCTCTGCGGCCCTGAGCCCGGGCATACTTCGATTATACGTAAATCTGGTGCTGAATAACACACTAGGTGAACACATTACTACAGGGGTCAAAATTAACTTTTTAAATCAGGTGCACAAGTGCACCTGAGTCACATAATAGTATAACATTAGTATACCTATGTTTAACTTACACATGCACCTAAGCGAGAGAAACTACATTTATGTTATCAAATAATAAGAATACAATGAAGTTGGGCCAAAAGCCAATAGTATAAAATTAAAAAGTGAATATGCAAGACACGTAACTGTTGAGCCCATCAAGTCAAATGAGCAATGAACAACGCAATTAGCAGCCACTGAATTTGTGGCAAGGAGCATATTATGTGGTAAGTGGTAAGAAGGGACAGTAGCGGCAAAAATAAGTCATAAGTTCCAAGCAAGTCTTACCGTTACTGTTTAATGCCACTTACTATTTTTAACATATTTTGACTCTAATAATGCATCCAGAATAGAAATGACTTCTGTTAGCAAAGGACTAGATCATATACTATGTTTAAACTTGTGATTTAATGATTTGTTTTATTTGTAAATAATTATTTATGATTTTTGGTGTCAAGTATTCATTGTGTGTAAATTATATTTGTAAAAGATTTTAATATGGCTGATTTTTTTTTTATTTATTTATGACAAATGTATTTTAACATTTGAGTGTGATGATATTTTTTCTTAAAATGAGATATCTTTGTATTCAGTGAATTTTTCTCAGACACGGTTTTGTTTTTATTTTGTATTTTTGAAGTCTTTAGTAGATTGTAGTTTTGTGAATATTTGGTAGTCACAATTTGAGTATTACCTGCATCAACATAGAGTTCTAAAAATTATTGGGGGGGGGGGGCAAAGCACATTTTATGTACGTTTATACATTACAGTATATGTAAAATCGCAATTTATTCCAGGTTATGGTGGGTGGGGGGCTCGGGCCCATATAGCTCTGATTACATGATAATCTATGATGCTTTCATGTTAAAAAGGTTGTTTAAGATTAACATACCTTAATTTTATAAACTTGAACATGGTCACTTTACGCCACACAAGGTGAGAACATGATGGAAATATTTCGTCCACGGTTAATGCTCTAAAAATGACGTTCAATGACTGCCATGTCAATGCATTTTAAAAGACGTTAGCACAAGATTGCATTCCCCTACAACTGCACGAGTAAACTATTTTGAGATTTTTGGCTGTAGTTTCTGGCTAATAAAATTTACATAACTTGAAATAAGGTTATCTTTCCAAAGCTAAAATGTTGAGGCATGTTGAAAACAGGCTAAACAGTTGGCCAATGATGCCATAGGTGTTGAGCTTAACAGTGTACCAACATCATTCCTGAAAAAAAACAAAAAACGTAACATGTGATACACATTTAACTATTCCTGAAGTTGTGCTATTGAACTACTTGCTTGATTCGTGAGGTGGTAACATGCTTGCCTATCTTGCCATTATACCAGGTTCAACCTCCGTTGGTGTCAAACAAATAATGCTTACTCATGGTTCTCACTGTCCTTGAATTTCCTTTGCCAAGTCAGGGCCCTTGAAAAGTACTTGAAAACTGCCAAAAATGTGGTTGGTCCTTGAAAAGTCCTTGAATTTTTCTTAAAAATTTGTTTTCACGGTTTGGCAAAAAAAAGAAAAAAGGTATTTCTCCTTATTCCTGGAACAAAATCAGTAGTGCTTGGGAAAAGCCCCCTTCCTTCCTCGCCCACTGAGCATGGCTAATATAAGGGATGCAAAAAGGGTAGCTTTTGATGGCAGTGTGCCAAGTTGAAAAGAACAATATAATTAAACACTCTAATTTCAGTGTTATGCTTATAATGTCTTGCATTTTTAATTTTTATGTACATTGCGATTGATAGTGTTACTGTCCTTGAAAAACATTTTTTGGTCCTTGAATTTCATCAGGTCAGGAAAGTGGGAACCATGTTACTAAATGTTTATTGTAATCCAGAGGTTGGTTCCCTAGGCCTTAAGAGGTTCGGATTCCTCAGAAAACTAAAGATCCCAATACAACATGACCCTTACGTCATAAAACTCACAAAGTACTTGCTTGTATTTTATAGTGCAAGGACAATTAACATTATGCTGTATTAAATAAGATGCTTAAGGACAAATGGAGTTCCATTGTAAATTGAAATGCTTCAAGTTTTATCTTTCATTAAAATTAAGGAAGGACATAATGAAATAATTCTTCAAATTGTGTTATCGATACACTTTAAATAATTTATTTTTTTAATAGTCTTAAGTTATTAATATTTAAAATTAGGTAAAACACTGTGTAGTTGTATACAAACATTTGCATAAAACGGTGCTGTGCACACAGTTTTAGCATTTTTTTTAAAATGTTTATCAGAATGGAATGATTCTGGGCAGTGATGGCAAACTGCCAAAAATGTTGATTCGTATTGCCAATGTGCAGGTTACAAATGTATTGGTTAGAAAAAAGATGTTCGTATCGTTCCTTGTTGGAGAGTGAAAAAGTTTTTCCAAACACAGTAATCTTTTCCATCAACAACTTTCAAGGGACTGTGCACAATTCTATACAGCACTTTCCAGGACCAGAAAACACAATTATTAAACAGAAAGAGAAGTTAATTAGAATGTTATTGAGAGAGATGCTGTAGGTGAAATAATATTGCGTCATGGAGTTTGTTGACTGTTATGGAAAGCCTCGAAAAATCTTTAAGTGAATGGAGTTTCTCTGAGTCGTGTATTGAAAAATGGGAGTAGTGATCGTGATGAATATTTCATGACGAAGCAGATTTATTGGATTCTTGCTTCTAGATATATCCTTTGTTTGTTTTTTACCCTCAGACAAAGTGCTCCTTGAATTTGGCCATTATATACATTGTCATGCGATGGAGTTTGCTATTGCTGGGCAGAATAATTCCAGTCTGCTGAAGATCGCAAATGGTTATCGGAACATGGCAAACACAGTTTTAAAGTGTTTGCCATGTTGTAATTGCATTGTTACCATGTAAACTGCATCATTTCGTGAAACTGTTCATGCAGTCAAACTTGGTCATAATGACATATAAGGGACTGCTTAAACTTCCGACACTCTAGAGCCAGTATATAATTGTATACAAATAATCCACGATAGGACTTTAGAATTTTGATGTAACAGCTAAGTTTTATGTTGCTATAACCGAGTTTGGCTGTATATATTGTTCAAGCCATTAATGTTTGTAAGCATGCAAGATAATATTAGTCCAACTGCTCAATATTTTGGATAATTTTATAACGAGTTTTATGATATTAACAACAAACTAACCCATTTCCTATTGCTACTTAGTCTGGCTGATTTTATTGTAATGTGGGTAAAAGATGCACTTAATATCAATAATTAATATACAGACAGTTTAAATTATGCAGTATGTAATGAATAATTGAAAACACATTCCAAGTAATTAGACTTTTAAATGGGAAAATCGTGGAATAATTAAGAACACAGTCCAAGCAATTAGATTTGTGAGAAAATTGTTCTTTTCCTTTGCTGTTAAATTTACACTCCCATCATGAATACATTATTTTTAACATTTGCTCAAATTAATACATGTAAATAACATGAAGTAACCAATTTATCACGAGACCTAGGCAAGCTTGTAATGCTGATTTTAACATCTGAATTTTGTTTGAAGATATGCAAACATTGCGTGTTAAAAAATGTTTTAAGTTACTTTTAACCATATTTCTCAATTAGAAACACCATCTATAAATGTTTTTGAAATTCAGATATATTCGTTTTATGTTATTTAAATAATGGGTATTTTTTTAAATCTGTAAACTATTTTCATTATTACATTACTTTAAATATGCTGACAGTTTTATTAAAATATTATACATTTGTAAAAATAGTTGTACTGGATGGATTGTTCTGTAAATATGAAGATGTTTCATTACAGTTTTAATAAAGCTGAAAAGATGCCAATTTTTGTATATTTGGGGATATTATTTTCATGTATTTTTTTGAACTTGTAACCTTCTGTCATTAACGCCTTTTAACTCAAGACTTCTCCGTTCTTTTGATCATGAAAACATTTTTGATATTGATTAATTTCAGTCACATTTGATTGTATTAAATACAGGATCATTTTCAGTGTGTCTAACCTTTTTTACCTTTGTATAAGATCTATTTCATTTTCATTTTAAAAGCACATGTACTACTTTATCTTGTTTGGAGCAAAATGGTCCTAAGATTATATATATATATATATAATAAAGATATGCATAACATTAAACGCAAAACTTATGGCACTAAGTCAAGAAACAAGACATTTTAATAATATAGTTTTAATTTGACATTGCCACTAGAGAATTTGCACACTTTAACATCCTAATAAAAATTTATGTAAGAAAAATAAGCACATATGCATCAAACAAAGTATTTTTAGAGTTATAATGGATATATTAAACAATCAGAATGGCACATCATATGGAACTTTAAAATTAATTGCCACTTTAAAAAACAAATATATATATTTATTTATTAAACGAACAATCTTAAGAAAATACAAATTTGCAAAGGTTTCAATCAAAAGCCACAGATTAAAGAACAACCAAAAATTCATTATAATTTGCATCAATTTTGTTAAATATTGTGGAAATTTTCTGGGTTTTAAAAATCGAGCTTGGCAGCTACAATATTTTCAAGCAAAAGAAGGAAAAATATATAGCAATAGGTCAATTAGATGCTTGAAATTTTTAAGACACACACGGCCGATTTTCCCAAAGGACATTTTCAATTATAGAGTCCTCAATGCACAATAAAATATAGAAATATTAATTTCAGTATTTTATTGTGCATCATTTCTTCTCACATAAGTGCTTTATTATTAAAAATAGGTGAATTTTATAATCATGTTCCTCCATAAAATAAGCTTCATTTTCAAAATTGCTAGTTACTAAATCACTATTAGTGACTGGTCAGCATTAGCCAATGAGATCAATGGAATTAAAGAATTAGAGCAAATAGAATGAACGTAATCATGATATACTGGTAAATTTATTGCTATAATTTTTGTCTCACTGTATAAGCCAACACAAAAACAATTACACATTTAAAACAATTTTTACATAACATAATACTTCACATATAAGATAGAAAACTATGGAAGACTTGTAGGACTTCTACGACTTAAAGTAAAAATGATTTCATACAGATTAGATTTGTCACAAATGTGTTTTTACATTCAAAAACTGTATAACTGATTATCTGGCATGGGATTGGTAACAACATGACCTTTGAACCATGATATGTTTTTATGTGACCAAGTTTAGTGGGAAATTAACTACTTTTGATAAATCAAAAGACCGTGATAGTCACCACCAGATGACTCTTCGGAAGAGTTGGAGAAGAAACAACAGCACCTTTAGTTGGCCTCCAATCAGCAACCTTTGAATCTTCACACACATACCATAATTACCATTTACTGACACTGTAGATGAGATGTCGTATAAGTATTAAGTATACATTGCTGAATAGTGGAAAACTATTTTTCCCATTTATCAGCTGAAAGGTTTATGATCCTATATGCAATTGCTTTGGCTATCGTTTTCCATGTAGTCCAACTTGTTTCAAATCCTTTATTATATTACATAGTGATTTGAAACCCTTTACAATCTTTTAAGGGATATAGGTAATACTATAATATTTTAAGTTGGTGTCCACAGACATGGCCTTCAGTCATGTTCATTTCGCCGACAATAACTTCACCGACACGCTATTTTGCCGATACATCGTTACATCCACAGGGTTAGTTAGATGATATATATATAAATATTTAATTAAAAATGCTCAGTTTCATAATTATGTCATAATTCATAATTATTGTCATGTCAGTTTCATAATTATTGTCATAATTATGCCCCGTGGCTCAGTGTGCCCTCATGAAATTGTGGGTTCTTCCTTTGTGAAATGAATGTTATTTAGTTAAGAATTTACAGTCTTTAATTACCTGCAACAGATATTTATAAATAAAGTACATTGAGAGAGTTACATAGCAAATTAAGTACCTCACAAATTAAAGTAACAGTCTTTTTAGTGTATATATATATACACACATTAAAAGGACAACTTATTATATACATCTGCATATTACTTTAATGGGAAAGGTACCTACTTTATATATATTTTATTCATTGAACATATGCAATGGTTTAATATTAAAATTCATCATTCTTATGTATATGCACACACTTTTACTGTATCAAAATTTACTCCATTTGGCGCAGCATGATCTTAGTAGTCTTTGCACCACAAAAATTTAATCAACAGCCCTATGCTTTTGACATTGAATTCATTTTAGTAATCTGCCACCAATCGCAAATAACAGAGGCAAATCTGAGAAGAAATATGAAGTTTAGGTAATACTATACGCGATATAAGAACAATTATCTGTCTAATGAACAAATATTGGAAAAAAGTTGGAACCGAATGGAATAAAGTCAAAAAAATTAATATTCAATAAGCATAAATTGCAGCACTAAAAACAGTGTAGTAAACACTGTGCGTAATAATGTGTCGGCGAAATGACCCTGTTGCCAAAATGACCTGTCAGCGAAGCGGTGATTATCGGCGGAATGAACCAGACCCAGTTATCTTTATGTGTTGTAAACCACTCTAGGGAAAGTGGGGCAATTGTCTTATTTTCACCATAATAACCTATAGAGATGTATGATGATACTTGCTCTATGAAGTAGAATTTACATCAACTTCATCAGGCCTTGTACAACTCCTATGCTGGTTTTGGACAATTATAGTACATACTTCCATCGCGGTATGTGTGTTCTTTAGTGAAAGGGCTTGTTCTATAGTCTGTACAAACATTAATGAGAGATCGGATAAAGGCTTGAATTGCTTTGTACGAAACAATATTTTTAGTTTTATTAATACAGTGCTATTTTTTCAATACTATTTCATGTTTATTATGTGTATACTAGTGAGTTAAGATATTTAAGTACATATGCAACTGTGTATTTTTTCCCCATTTAAGCAAATAATGTTTGCTGGAACTGTCAATGTTTGTTTATGTGGGGCTGACTATACTTAAAATATTACTTGGTAAAAAGTGAAAATTTACTCAGCGCTTTTGAATTTAAAAGTTTCAATTAGTTTAATTATATTTAATTAGATATTAATTGTCTACTTACTATGATGGGAACATTAGTTACATTGGAACACAACGAACATCACATTCCCTTCCCCTTTATTTCACATACAAATCACACTCATCATCTCCCGATGCTTTAAGATCACATATTAAAAATAGCTAACATTTAATATTATTACAATCAGTAAATTTTCTATCAGTCAATACTAGTTGTGACATATATATAAAACAATAAAAATATGTACATGTCACAATGTCGTATGTTCCATAACATGAGCAGAAATCATTATCACTATATAATTATTCGTTACCATATTGTGTATGATTTCTAATGGCTCTTTTTTTTTGCGCACAATCTGTGATAATGTATTTATGAAATACAGAATAAAGTTACAGATAATTGCAGTACAATTCTTTTAACAGGGGACTTACGATACAACAGAATTGCTGAAAATGATGCAAAGTTACTGACCATGGAGTTTCAACATCACATTTAAAATCTACATCTAATTTCAAGTCCAACATTTTTCATAAATACACAATTTTTTTCACATATACTGGTAAAAACTACAAAAATATTTCCAATATCGGCATTGGTCAGTATTGCATATAATCTTTGGGCACAGAGCATCACGAAACGACACAGAGGCAATCCTTACTCAAACTCGTTCAGACTGCATGTTCTTCGGAATTCTTGTCCACGTTCATGAATCCATTTATTGGACACTAGAAGGGGAAAAAAAACACATACTTGGTTTAAACTCAAGTTTTGTAACTACAGGGTTCCTGCTCACATTGGAGAAAAATAATTCCCTCATTTTTCCAGGGGCCCCCCTCCTCCCAACTTTTCCAGCAATATTCCATGACTAATCACAAAGCAACTTCCAACTGAACTTCAGTTGCGGGGGAAATACCTTTATGTTTGTGGAAGATTTTGCTATTCAAATCAGGAGTTACAAAGGTTTGTTTGTGGTTTTATGGCTCAAAGACTACAATGGTCATGCTGCGCCGGGACCTACTGTTTTTCGAGGAATCCGAACCTCTTAAGGCCTAGGGAACCAAACCCCGGACTACAGTGAGCAGTGCGATCTCTGAGTAAGCGTTCTTTTTGCACTGCTGGGAGTCGAACCCGGATTAGCCGCGCAATAGGAGAACGCGTTACCACACTGCGCCACCACAGGGCTGTTAATGTTTTCTTCTGACTTTTCCAGGTTTGACAAAAAGATTTCATTTATTTCTGACTTTTATGGACTATTACATATTCGCTGATAATTCCAAGTGCCCCCGATGAATGGGAACTCCGTAATTATTAACATAAAAGAATCTGGTTTGTTCGTATTTTTATGTTTTGAAACACTGTTATGGGTCATCTGGGGTAGGGATAGTGACTTCATACGACCTCCAAGACAGAGTACATTTACAAATGGCCAAGTCTACTGAGAGGCGAACCTTATACAATGGGCCACTGAAGGTAGTACTCTAACCACTGAGGTGTAAAGGTTGTGTTTAGTTTTGAACTGATTTAGTTAGTGCCTGATCAGAATCATATATACGGCACCACCGATTTAGACTTATTCTATTTTTGTTTTTCAATTTCTAAAAATAGTCTTAGTTTTGGTTTGGGCAGGGCCCACTAAGACATATGGGGACTACAAGCATAGTACCAAAGCTGGGGGTCTCTTACGCATGGTGAACGCATTTGTATGTAGAGCCCGAGACATACAAAAATAAGTACTTTACACATGCTCACTCTAAAACTCCTCAAACTTGTAGTAACTTATCCAAAATAGCCCAAAACGTAAGCTTTACCTAAAATGTTTTTACATACTGATCACCAGTGAGCACCCAGAAGTCAGCCTAAAATAAAACAATTTGGGCCCCCACCTAACCGGAGGTCCTAGGCTGGCCTATCTGTAATCATGCTCGGGTTTGGGAATCATTCATAGCATAGTGTCCTTTCATGGCAGCATAAAGATCTCGTTAACTGTGAATTTGTGCCATCCAGTCAACAACACGTCAATCAACAGCTGGCGCAGGAACGCCGGCGATTAGATGAGAAACGTTCGAAAGAAGAAGATTTCTGCTCTTTCGCGGACCTGAGCCCACGCATCTCCACCTCCGGGCTCAGGTCCCACCGAAGGCAGAAATATTTATTTTCTTTCGAACGTTTCACCATCTAATCACGCCATACCATCGGCGTTGGTATCACTACGCCAATAAACGTTGATTGATTGACATTGTTGTTTGATTTAATCTGCGTAGTGTTCGATTTATATAAAATAAACCTAAGGGGTTATATTTGAAGTTTGTGTACTTCAATAAATAAAAAAATCATCTTTTTCTATACATAATTCATTCCTGTGAAACTTATCCTTGATCATTAAATCATATTCTTTTTCTCTACAAGTGTTTATTCAAAATTCAGTATGTGTTTAACTCTCTTTTGGATTATTAATTCAACTTACAGATTTTAAACAGGCCAGCTTCAAGGTATGTACCATATAAATTAATATAATATAGAATACAGTCTACTCTTAAAAGCTGAAACAAATACCTTTAGTCCCTACAGGTTGGTTGGCTGTATTTCTATGACACAAAGACAGCAAGGGTGATTTTGCGTCAAACAAGGCGAGATCATACATGTCATTTGAGGTGCAAAGGCACATCTAGGATGGCACCAGATGATTAACATGACCTCTGAATAATGGTATGGGGTCATTCCATGTCAAACCACCGAACATTATTGACCCAACCTCTTTAGATTACCCTGAAATTTCGTACAATTGATGACCCAGTGGATGCTTGAAAACATCCCAAATTTGAACTCCATACGTTAAATAAATCAAATATGGTCGAAGGTCACTGAAAGGCCTGTTTTGGATTATCATGTTTATAAACTGACTAACTTTTTTCCTTTTTAACCAACAAAGGTAAAAAGAGGTCTCGTTGAAAATTTTTAAAGATTTTTCTAAATATATAATAAAAGTAAGTATTATAAGCAGAATTGTTTTAAATAAGATGAAAAGTTTGACCTTGAATTTTTCAAAATGGGGTCATTTTATTTTTTTCAAGAAATTATATATAGCACAATATTCTACATCTTTTTTTCAAAATTTCATGGTGAGACCGCTATGGGTTCAAGAGATATTAAAAAAATTCGACTCAAAGGTAAGACCTTATTCTTAAACATTGTGACCTCATTGAGATGAAACTTATTAAAAAAAATAAATTATTTTAAGTAAACAAAAAGTTCATCGGTCGATGCATCCCATTTTTATTATTTCGATTAATATAATTATTGTATTTTGTGTGTTTGATTTCCATGATACTGTCCACATTTATTTTTTATACTCCAAGGAAAGTTTAAGAGTTAAAACCGGAGGATCAGAGCTAATGTATACAGCTGATAATAGAAAATTATCCATGTTCAACAACTAGCAAATTATTGCCTGGACATTAATTGGTTTTTATATATGAATGAAGATTGCATTATTTGGGAAATTAAGAAGATTGTTAATTACTTACTTTGAGATATGTTATAATGAATTTTCGATAATTGTGATGATAAATATAATAATGCATATTTTTTTTACATGATAACACATATTTTGAAATGTAGGTCGGTATTAATACTTCTCTCATATGTTAATGTGATGTGATTTTCAATTTATATAATTTACTATAATAATAACTTTAATTTCTACTCTTCTGTTTGCATTATCAGTTTACTATCTTTATTCTGAAAGTTTTTTTTTTCCTTCTACATTTAAAACTAAAACCATCGGACGGTAATGTGTGTTTCACATCTGGGTCTTATCAATCCACACACTTCGCCATTTAAACCTATTCAGAGTTCTCTTATCACATACTTTCACTGGAGAAACCTAATAAAAGTACTAACACCATAACAGTCTAGGGTTAATAGTAGTACCCTATGGGGAAAACTTCAACTGTCATCGGCCACCACACATGTCCTACGTTTATGAGAAATACAGACAACCAACCTGTAGGGACTAAAGGTATTTGATTCAGCTTTTAAGAGTAGACTGTATTCTATACCAGAACCAGGCCATACCAGATGAACATGTGGAACGAACAACACAACATGTGCACTTGCAAAATTGGTGGATGATGTCTACTTTACGGTTGAAAAAATATATATGTAGTTATTTTATTCCAGTAATAAGTTTCTCCTATTTTTGTATAATTACAAAATTATAAATATTGTAATTCTGAAAATTTTCGGTTGAACAAGGATTAATATATTATTTAACGAAAGATATGGTAATGAAAAAAAAAAGGCAAAAACATGCAATAGTAGACAAGTCTGAAATATGAGAGGTCACAATGCATAAGAATAAAGTCTTATATTTGAGTCGAATTTTTTTAATATCTCTTGAACTTATAGCGGTCCCATCATGAAATTTTGAGAAA
>QLNU02014176.1:102377661-102400312 GCA_006491805.2 Dysdera silvatica | reverse complement strand
CGTACTTTAATCAATTAAAGCAAATTAATTGACCAAAGTAATTATTGGTATAAAATCGAACTTGGATTCAACAAAAGACATAGGTTGGCATTCAATGGCAGGGTTCAACTCTAGGGGAATATTAGAGAACCACGGATATTGTTTTTAGATATTATGCTGTAAACTATTTATTTTGTACTTCAGAGAATTTGTGGAGTCCGTGCCCCGTTGTGTTACTGCGTTAATCCTATTGAATGGAAGGTTTACACATTATGAGATGAGCGTATCGGTTCTTTTGACATGTATATAAAAATAAAGCTCTCACCTTTTTTTCACATGAGTGTATGCACATTTTTTTACATATTTAATATTATTATTATGCTTTGTTACAGCCTCAATCTATTTTAAAAATAACTGAAAAGATGCACAAACTGAGTCGTATAAAAGAGCAATCTTAATGTAAATAGAAATAGGAAAACTTGCATTATCGAACGTAACTTACTTTATGTGTCAAAGCACCAAGGATACGCCCATGTTGGCCATCCTTCTACCAAATATTAAAGAAAGGTGTTAGAAAAGAAAGAACAAAGATAATCACCACAAGACAAAGATTGCCACAACATACATGCATTTATCAGAACGTTTTAAGAAATGAACCACAACCAACCAAAAATAGCATAGCAAATTGCTTTTCCACAGGACAGGATGTTATTAGAGAAAACAGCGGAAACAAAAGTATTAAAGCCTACAACTTCTGAAGCTAGAAAGCAAACGTGTGTGTGTGTGTCAAATACATTAATATTTCTGGACAATTCATTAATTCTTTGTTTTCATTTGCTTCAATTTTTTCTACCTTTGTTTATGCCTCACAGTGCAAAGATTATGCTGCACTGACATCTATAGTTTGTGGAGGAATCCGAAGCTCTTAAGGTCTAGGAAACAAACCTCCAGACAGGGCCATCCTCAGAAAATGCGGGGCCCGGGGCAAAACATATTCCGGGGTCTCATATATATATATATAAGAAGACAAAACAAAAAATGGAATAATGTATGACCACTAGATGGCACGAAATGCGAGATCTGAAGTAAAAATATTTTTGGGGAAATTTTCAATATTACAAAAATTAAAAAATTGAGAATTATGCTTCGTGGGATCTACTCGCCCGTGCTTCCGGACTACAGTGAGCAATTAGTCGATAAGAATTTTTTTCCACTGTTGGGAATCAAACCCTAATTAACGGCATGCTATGTGAATGTGCCACTATTGCACTAATCACAAAGCCATTTTTTTTTGTCTTCTTTTCATTCCTGACTATGGTACACCAGAGAAACAAGTCCTCATTATGTAAAACGTTACTGAACAAATTTCAGCATCACTGTATTGAGAAATCGTTACTGTTAACGTAAACATAATCATCAAAACCTGCTACCATGGAGTTAGACATCCATGGAGAGGGTGCCACCGAGTGTCGTAGCATGTGGAGGTCCACAGGGCACAAGCCACGGATGCAAAATTTCAATATTAGACTGGTGGAAGGGAGTTTTGATGGATTTTAGCAGGCACAATACTTAATTTTCCCTGGGTGCTGGCAACCCACGCTATGCTGCTGGTGCTACCCTTTGGAGGCATTCTTTCAATGTGAATCCCCTTTTGCTGGATTAACTTTGCTCTTTGAGGTAAACAAAGGAATTTCAAGGGCTGTGTTTAGGGAGATGCAAGCTGGGCGACCACCTAAAGCTGTTAAAATTTAGGGTTGCCAAAAAAGTGTAGTGCAAGTACCAAGAAATCAGTTTTTAGCGACTCCATATACTTTCGACAGAGTATTTGGTCAACTCACCTTTTGTGTGTGTGACGTCATACTTCCCATAATGCAACTTCTAAATGGTGGTCAAAATAAATACATGTGTTATAAGTCGAATGCGTTAGCATCAGTAGTCTATCTAAGTTATCATGTTTATTATGGTGACCACATGACCACTGCAGAGACTAATGGTTTCCAACGTTTGGCTGCATCAAAAACTAGAAAAATTACTTTGTAAGTTCTAATAGTATAAAACAAGCAGCTTTGTTCATTGAATTAGCTTTTCATTAATTCGTTATAATTATAATAATTAGAGTAATAAATTACAATGATTCGTATTTTATTTAATTTTTATCCCCTATTTTCAATTTAACTTCATTATATTCTCTTTATCTTTACCTACAGTGTTTTGACCAGTGAAGAACTTTATTTTGTAATGCTAAACCCTGGTCTGTCTTTTTTGTTATATTATGTCAAAACATTTTTAAAGGGCGCTAAAATCTGCTTTACCCAGGGCCTCTAATACAATAAGAACGGCCCAGGGAATTACTATTTTTAAGAAAATTTTTTTGAGTGAATGTAATTGCACAAACCTTATTTTTTAATTTATTTTCTTACATGGTGATAATCTACGAATAATTTTAATTATAAAATAATTTTCTAATGGCGATAATGTTTTTCACAAACGATACCATATCAATAGTTTCACATTTTAACATTTTTCTCCGAACTAAGCATTTTTCGAAAAAAATTCATAGGAACAAAATTATTCAATCGAAAAAATGCTATAAAACAATGCCATAATTCTCACTGTCTTGTAAATAGAAACAGAGATAACTGCATTTAAAGTATGCAATTTAGAGTAAAACGAGAGAAAATCAGATAAAGTTGAGCAGTTATCTTCAGCATTCAGGAATTGGGAATGCTGGGAAGGCTATAGGCTCAGCCTTACCAGCTGAACTTGATAGGAAATTTCATTTAATTGCTTTTGGACCGTCCTCCATGGAGTTCTTAATTCCATGCCTGCTATACTTCAGATTTTTTAGAGTTTTGCAGTGGGGCACTTAAGACAGGATTATTTAAGACATGACCTATGAATAATGACATTGACAAATGTCCAGTTACGTTTAGTGGATTATAAATTGTTCTCATGTGTGTAAAGTTATAAACTTATTTACTTCGTTTCAAGAAGAAGTTGAATTTAGAAAAATCGGTAGTGAATAACTCTGCTGTTTTCTCTTTGCAAGAATGTATACATAATTCATCATCATCATATTCAACCATTATCTATCCACTGCTGGATGAAGGTCTCTCCAAATGCTTTCCACACAAGTCTATCCTGAGCAATTCGCTTCCACGTCACCCC
Organism: Dysdera silvatica; assembly: GCA_006491805.2. Classification (NCBI taxonomy): domain Eukaryota; kingdom Metazoa; phylum Arthropoda; class Arachnida; order Araneae; family Dysderidae; genus Dysdera; species Dysdera silvatica. The sequence goes on along the minus strand of QLNU02014176.1, from coordinate 102,397,165 downwards.
AACCTGTTTTCTTATTTCATCCATTCATCTAGTTAGTTTGAGGATGTTTTTATGCTGCTATAATACAGCAATAGAAAATATTCTTAAAGAAGCTTTTACAAATCTCAATGTTAAGAATATTAATAAGATCATGGAAAAAGTTAAAGGTTCATTGAAAAACCCACTGAAACACAAATTATGAAATATGAGTAAACCAAAAAATACATAAATTTACAGTTGGTTTGTTGTACCACACTTGTTCTTAAAAATGCTTCAGCTACACAAATTTTGCTTCATTTTTTTGTTGAAAAATGTGTATAATCAGATTTTCTGACACATATATATGAAAATGGTATTAATATCAATTAAAAGTAATGAAACACATGCCACACCTTCCACTTTGTTATGATGACCGAGAAGCAGTTGTCTGAAGTGGAGGGTGTGGTAGAATCCTCGAAGTACGTAAGTGGTACAGCTATTGCTAAAATTGTAGGATGGTCCATGATGATGATGGTAAACAATTTTCTTCAAGCTTTTACAAGTTATGGAAAATTCAAGCATTCATGAAGATCTAGTTCTTTTTCAAGATGGTAAAGATCAACCATTTCTCGAGTGGTACTCATATGTGTAGACAAACATCCCTTATCCACAATTATTAATGAATTGAACTTGTCATGCACAATCAGAATTGTACACAATACATGAAACTGAAATCTCATGTTTTCTCAACCATTTCCAGCAAAGAACATAAGTTTGCTCGATCAAAATTGGCAAAGAAACATGATTTGCTTGAAACTAAAGGGAGCCATATTGCGTCCTTTAGGAAAAAAAAAAAAAAATTTGTGGATCTCAATAGCTTTGTGAAATACCGACACGATCTTCTAATGCAGTGGTTCTCAATCTTCAAGTCGTGACTCATTTTTATAGTAGCCAAGGAATGCGACCTCCGGTTTATGGTAAACAAACGATCTGCGATCCCATTCTGTTCGCCACCGTCAAATTTGCATAATAAAAGCATTTTTAACAGAGTAAAGAAAACACATTAAATATAAAATTATATATATATGTATATCAATCTATATTATAAAGTCAACAACAATTAGTACAATATTGCATTTGTAATGTAGCCATGTTGAAATATAAAAGCATTGGAAACATTTGGTATGGAATTCCTTATAAAAACAACTGCGGCGACTTTGGAACCACTGTTCTAATGGAAAGTCTCATTTCTTAAAATGTTTAATTGGTGTTGAGTCAGTAATGATAAAGAGGAGCGTTTGTAACAAATGGAACAAAAAGTATGTTTTACATTTGAGTTTAACAGCATAAGAACAGCAAGGGTCATGCTGTATCAGGACCCATAGTTTTTCAAACAATCTGAACCACTTAAGGTCCAGGGAATCGACTCCCGAAATATAGTGAATGCTCAGCCCATAAGCATTTTTTTTTTGGTATAGTTGGGAGTTGAATTTTTCATGATACTAAAATGAACGCAGAAAAGCATCGAGACAAGGTTGGGAGAACACTTTTATTCAAATGTATGCAAGGGAAAATACAGAAAATATTGGGAGTGGGGGGGGAACAAAGTTTGAAAACAAATATAGACCTATTTCTAGATACTTAGAAGTGTAAATTTGTTACTTTTGTGGGAAGGGGAATCACTTTCCTCACCTGTTTGTTCTTGAGAATGCACTATTCGTTAGATTTGGAGTGTATATTTTTCAACGAAGTAGTGCAAACATTTCCAGTTCTTAATTGATAAAAGTGCAGTTTAAGGCAAATGGTGGTGATTTATTTTGATATAGTTTGGGGTGGCACTTCAGTGAGAGGAACATAAGAAAAAATTATGTATTTATCAGACCTCAAGGTATATCCAACCTATTTTTTTTATACTATAATTTGCCAAGAATAGCGATAAATGAATTTTTCTTTTTTTTTTATATGATTAAATCATTTTGCAGATAATGTGTAAATTATTAATGCAATGATTAACAATTGTTAATTAATTCATAGATTCTATTTTCTACATATGTTTTTCACTTCTTTCTATGGTAATCTTAATCCCCCCTCCCCCAACGCCTCGCAAATAAATTCTAATATGTAATTTTTCAAAATTGCCATTTACAATGTCCTTGAAACTTTAAGTTTATGGCTGGTTGCATTTTCATGATGCAAGGACAACAATGGCCATTCTATGCCCAGCAAGATGAGATCATACATATGGTTACCTTAATGTTTATAAAACCAAATTTATACGTTATCTGTAGCCTTAAATTTATGTTTGTAGAGTTGCCAATTCTTGTAGATATTTTTTCCATTTAAAGTAAGTGGAATTCCATGAGAGGGAAATCGTTATTAAATCTTCAAGAAAAGGGGGAACAAACAATGACTCACCTGCAATTTTTCCCCACGACATAGCCTTTCATAATTTTCCCTTTCGGGCACAGTATAAGTTACAGCTGGCGTAGGAATATTTGTTGTTAGTGCATCAGGTTCATATGGAATATCTCCATCATCCCCTCGTTTCCGTCCTTCTATCCGCACCAAAGCGTCTTTATAATATCTTAAATTGCCTTCTGCTCGCGGATGATCAGGCACTAACAAAGAAAATATACAAATATACTACTTGTACGGCTAGTGAAATTTCATCATTGGTTCAACATATAAAAAAAGATTCTGCAATATATTGATGAGCCCTGGTCAGTGGTCGTATACTTTTGTTACACGACTTGCACCGGTGAAGAGACTTAAGTGAAGCGATGGGAAGCTGATTCACCAAAATACACTTGCCAAGAAACTGGTTTTTACCTCATTCAGTAAATAAGAAATTTACAGTAACTTTGTGCTTCGGCGAATTGGCTTCACGTCGCTTCACTTAAATCTTGTCATAGCCACCAATGACTTGCATGCAAGTAAAAATTATTATCCAAAAAAATTACTTTCCAAATAAAAAAAAATAATAGATCTAGAGTACACTACATAAGGGCAATCATTTAATAGTAACATACAAAAATTAATGACATAAAATAAATAAATTCTAAATCTTGGTTTAATTTTAAATCACTAATTAAAAATAATTAAAAGTATAATATACTGAGCTCTAGAAGATCAGTCGTCAATTTCAGGGCGTGTCTGACATTTCCTTGCTGAAAATAAATATGAAGAGACATTAAGGAAATATGACAATATATAATACAAGGATTCTACAGAAATCTTCGAGTGGAAAGTTATGCAGTAGAAAAAGAGAAGCCAAATTCTCCCCACACTAAAATTAAGAGCATTGGGATATATTTCCGCGTCATTTTGAACACCTTACAAGGTTTATAAATTAGGAATTAAACAGCAATATTAATAAACTTTTTTTGGCGTAGTGATACCAGCACCGATGTTATGGCATGGTTAGATGGTGAAATGTTCGAAGGAAAACAAATGTTTTCTGCATTCGGTGGGATCTGAACCCACGACCTTCCACTTGCCGGGCGGAGGCTCTACCATTTATATAAATACATATGCTGCAACGGACGTTTCGATCAATTTAATACGTCTCTTCTTAATTTGGTTTATAAAGTAGTCCATGTATTATACCATTCTGCGAAATAACTGGCTTCAGTAAATAGTCTTTATATACGTTCGTAAGAGATTCGATGTTGTCGTTCACAGCTCAGATGGTACAGCCTCCATACAGCAAGTAGAAAGTCGCGGGTTCAGACCCCACCAAACGCAGAAATATTTACCTTCTTTCGAACGTTTCACCATCTAATCACGCCATAACATCGGCGCTGGTATCACTACGCCAATAAACGTTCATTAATATTGTTGTTTAATTTAATCTACGTAGTGTTCGATTTATATAAACTAGGAATTACTAAAATAATACAATAATTACAAAAAGGCTGTTGTATTTAGAACTATACACATACCAAGAAACTATGATATATTAGATGCTTGGAGAGGATCATATATTAGAGGATAAATCCAGTCATCAGAATATAATTGATTGTGTATGTACGCAATAATTAAAGATCCAAATAAATTCCACATGTGTTATACATAAATATTGTCAAAATTACACGAACTTGAACATGTATAATTCAGAAAGTTTTCACACCTGAATCCAGTGAACATGCATTCTTAAGAGGTAGGGCATTATGTAGGGCCATAGTATTAACGAAACATTTAAAGTGTTCCCATTGGCTAGTTACTGCCATATCAACCATTGAAGAAATTTAAAGTGCTGTTTAGAAAATAAATTTTCTCCAAACACATCAGCTCTGAAAATAATTTAAGAGCTGTTCTACTCAGGCTTGTAGCCAGGATGAAGGGGCAAATGAAGCAAGGCAAAGGGCATATGGGGCACAGGGTATTGTTCTATATAAATAGCTGAATAGGGCCATGCCCTGCTGGCCCCGGCTATAGATCAGTGCCGTGGGGAAAATAACTACAATACTTAACCTTTCCAAATCAAATCTTTTCTTTCAATTATAAAGGGCACTTTAAAGATTTTAAATTTTTATCTATGTATTTATCTCAATTTTCTCAAAGCCTTACAAAAAAAAAAGTACAATTCTTATAAATTACTGCATGATCTAGTGTCGCATTTCCCAATAGGCTATAGACTAGCTCGAAAAAATTTTGTGTATTGAGTCTGATATAACAGAATCAATACCATACGATGATATAATCAGATGTTTTGCCGAGAAGAAAGCTAGACGTCATGCTTTCCATTTAAATACCAGTGTTCGATAGGCTTTTATTTTTTTGCTAAAATTAAAATTTATTTCAATAAAATTGAATTTGATTTATTATATACCAAAAAGAGATAATACTTCAATATAAGTTAATATTGTTTAATATTTATGTTTCAATTTATGAGTTTGTTTTTCAACATATTTATTATCAACATAAAAGTTTTTGGCATATATTGAATGTAACAATTTTTATGTTCTTACCACTGATCAGGAGGGGGGTGGGGGTGCATAGGATAGAACAGAAAAAAAGAAGCCTAGGGGTGGCAATGGCAAATCCACCCATGATAGGATCTATACATAATGAGGAGCTTGGGACGAATGAAAATGCTAACTACATCCATTTCATAATTCAAAATTTCGAAAATAAAGTCTACATAGGTACATATATGCATGTAATATAAGTACAATAGTATTTGGCTTTAAATTCGCTTAAAGTTTAAGAAACATAGCATATCATCACTTGAATTCTAGTATAATACGTTAATGATTGTATGAAGTTTCCTAAAATAAGCTTCATTAGAAGATGCTCAAACAATGGCCTATAGCTGTTTGCTTTATTGTGCAACACATCTGTTTGTTAAATTTGCATCATAAAATATTCAGTGCAAATATACAGACATCGGTATAATCCATTGGTTTTTTTTAAAAAATTGTTTATTGTGAATGCTTTATTACGTATATTGAAAAGAATGAGAGTTTCAAAGAAATTTTTTGGTTTCAAGTGTTGGAAAGTTTTATGGTGTTTCTACGTTCGACGTTTTTTTTTTGTTTTTTTTTTAAATTTTGATTTTTTAAAAAAATAAATTTCCATGCTTTATTGAACAAAATCTTGCTTTTTTTTTACTTTTTACTCGTTAAATCCGGGGTCTGCAAAATTCTTATTTTCTGAAAATAATTAACTTGACCATTATACCAAACAAAATTCCTGTTCTTCTTGTTAAATACAGGCTGGTTATAAATGGGTCTCTTACTATATATCTTTCGATGAATTGTTAAAGAAATACGATGAAGATAGATGACAAAAAAAAAAAACCGATTTCTTTAATTAAAGTGTGATCTTTTACTTTAATATATGCATATTCTGAATGATACGACTTTTTATTTCCATCTATTTCTAACATTACATCAGACAGTTTTAATCATTCTTTTTGTATATGACTTTTATTTATTGCCCACTGCATACAACATATTTTTAGCATGTCCATCTTGGACTGAATAAATTATTATATTATGTGGGAACTGAGTGTATTTAGAAGGAATAACATTTAATGATGATAAAGATAACATGTAATGATGATTAATGATTTTATTAATGAAACTTTTGATATGGAATATGCACAAGCAGTACATCTTAAGCATTCTCAGATAAAAATCTTCAGTTTCTATAGATATTCCATAAACTTTATACAGTTTTTCATAAATATGAATAATTTGAGATGCAATACAATTTAAATATAATTACCATGTAAGTGGAATAAGCAATATATTCTAAGATTTCTGCTTTTTCCGCAGTTTTATTGTCTTCTTCATCTATTCTATCCAAAGCTTCCTGCATCCACAGCAATGTGTGATAGTAATCAGCACTATTATAGGCTTGTCGTCCAAGTTCGTAGCAGTCTCCAGCTGCATATTTGGAGAATTATGTTAATTTTAATTAATAATGACTATTTTACTAGTCTTTTACATCAAAGTTTTGCACAAATCTTCTGTAATTTTGTTATTAACAATGAGTAAGGAAGTAAAACTTCATGCTATTTTAATAGAAAAGATAAGACTAGGTAAGGTGGGAGTTTAATCAACAAAACTAAAGGTTGATAGATCTTCTAGAATTAAAAATTTCATTTTCTTTCTGACAGTTAAAATATCACAATATAAAAGTTTAGTTTAAACTACAATAAATGCAGTGAAAATAATGGCTTTCCAGTAATATTCACTAAAATTATACATTATATATATTATCATCAACAACCATTTTCAATCCACTCCTTAAGCTCATCATGCTGGACAAATGTGTTGGCAAGCTAGATCTACAGTTTAACGAAGGTTTTGAACCTCAGATATATATATATCATCATCATATTCAACCATTATCTATCCACTGCTGGATGAAGGTCTCTCCAAATGCTTTCCACACAAGTCTATCCTGAGCAATTCGCTTCCACGTCACCCCAACCTGTTTTCTTATTTCATCCACCCATCTAGTTTGAGGACGTTTTCTAGGTCTTCGGTGGTCTCTTGGAATCCAGTTCAGAATTTCTGTTGTCCATCTTTGATCAGTTCTTCTTGCAATATGCCCAGCCCATCGCCATTTCAGCCCTTTTACTTTAACAATGATGTCCTCTACTTTAGTTTGCTCTCTCATCCAAATGTTTCTCTTTCGATCTCTCTTAGTTATTCTAAGCATGCACCTCTCCATACTCCTTTGGGTTGTCCGTAACATCCGTATTGCTTCAACTGTTAGATTCTATATCTCTGATCCACAAGAGAGAACTGGCAATACATACTGGTTGAAGACCTTGCTTTTTAGACACAAAGGTAATTTTCCCTTCAGGATAAAACTTCCTTCCAAATGCACTCCAGCCAAGTTTAATATGTCGGATGAGTTCTTTCATAATGTTGCCTTCCATTGAAATCAGTTGGCCAAGGTAAATATATGAATCAGAAATTTTTGGCTCAATGTTGTCAACTTGTATTTTTGTTTTCTCTACGAAATTATTGAACATGATGTTAGTTTTTTGTAGGTTTATCTTGAGTCCAACTTCTCTACTTTTAGTAAAGAGCTCCTGTATCATGTCTTGGAGTTCTGATGGGTCCGTTGAAAACATAACCATGTCATCAGCAAAGCGCAGATGATTTAAATATTCACCATTCATTTTTATTCTTTTGCTATTCCTAACAATCTCCTGAAAAATCGTATGTAAAGCTGACGTAAAAAGTTTTGGAATGAATCCTCTTCGCAATCCAGCTTGTTCTCTTGGTTGAGCTGCATCTAATTTTTTCTGCAGGTGATGTGTTAGCACTTTTGTGAAGATTTTATAAATAGCAGGTAATAAGCTAATTGGTCGGTAATTTTTTAAATCCTCTTTATCACCTTTTTTATGCAAAAGAATTACTGTTGCAGAATCCCATTGGTTTGGTATGTTACCACTGTTGAGGCATTTGGTAAAGAATTTTGCGAGTATGTCTTCTACATGTTCTCCAGCTTCTTTTAAGATATCTAATGTAATGCCATCATCGCCAGGGGATCTTCCTTTCTTCATACTTTTTATTGCAAATGCTACTTCTTCTTTTAAGATTTTAGGAGCTGTTCCTTCGACTATCTCAGAGTCTTCGTTTAATCCACTGTTTCCCTCATACAGCTTTCTGTAGAATTCTTCAACTCTTCTAAGTATTTCTTCCCTATTTCTTGTTACAGTGCCATCCTCTCCTTTTAATGCAATGATGTGTTTCTTCCCAATAGACAAACTCCCTTTAACAACCCTAAGGCTCTTGTTGCTTTCAATGGCCTTCCTTACTAACTCACAATTGAATTTTCTTATATCTTCTTTCATGTTTTTGCGCAAAGTTCTACATACTCGATCTTGCGACTGGTATTTTGATTGTCCACCTTCATAAGTCTTCGCCTTTTCATGAGTTGTTTCGTCTTCTCAGATAATTTGCTATTCTGCTTTTTACATATTACACCACCAATTTCCCCAGCAGTTTCAATTATTGTCTTAACAATGTTTTTATTTGCTTCTGAGATGATATATGTATGTATACACACACAGAGATTAACAAACAGAATAACAAACCAAAAGAGAAGTTGTTAGAATATGCAAGTGATTAATTACTATGTTAGAACAAAAAGATAAATTTATTGGAGAAAATTGCATAATTAAATAAAGGCTCTAGTTCTTTATTAGGCCCTTGCTAACCGGGATACAAGATGAGATACGATTAGGCATGGAGGCATACAGGTTCCATATATCTTGCGTTATATTTATCCACAGATGTTGCAATTTGGCCTCCGGATCCTACACATTTGTATGATTACAACAACTTTCAATACTTGAACAGAGGTAGCACTGTTATGACCTCTGATAGTAAGACCCAGTGTTCAATCATACTACAACTGCAATTATTTACGTATCTGAGACAGAAGTGTAGGCCAAGTTTTGCAGCAATCTTGCATTTATATTTGGGTACATTATTTTTTGTCAACGTGAATATATGTAGAGGCAAACTCTGTTACAATGAATATCAAGGAACCAGAGGATTCCCTTCACCATAACTACTATATTGTCCATATACAGTAGAACCTCAATTATCCAAAATAAAGGGGGGGCAGACCTAATTTTGAATAATTCAGAAATCCAATTTCCAGTGCAAAAAAGACATATTTATTCCAAACACGTTTAATTACATACTACTAAACTATTATACCGATAATTAAAAATGTCACATTCACCATTTAAATTATAAAATATTATGACAGAATATTATTCCTATTTAAATATATTTTTGATACAATAGAAGTAGTTTGATAGTCTTTATTATTTTGTTTTCAAAGGGTTTTCCTTTTTGGTTCAACAGGAACGGCAATATGTTTCCATTTAGCTGATATTGTGTAATTCCACAAATGAAAAATTAACAATACATAATAAGAGCCATTCTGGCATACAACATTTTACATGAAACTAGAACTCCCAATGAAATGTCATGCGTAGATGTTCATGTAGCATTTCAGCGTGTAAAAAACGATTACACAGGTGCCAACTTCGAGAAGTGAAAAATCTGTTGTCAATCAACACACACACGCACTATCAATGGCAGACAAATTTTCTCATTCATTGGCCGCTCATATTTATAATTATCTAAATAATCACATGTGTGCAAAAAGGTAGATAAACATACACCAAGAAAAATTTTATGGCCAGTTCTAGCAGACTTCGTTTTCATTTCGTTTATCGTAGCTGACCCATAAATTTAAAATCTTAAACGTTCTGAGTTGGTTTTCAAAGTCAGAGCTTGAAATAAGACTTAGAATTCATGGCTGCATTAACCTTCACTGGAAGTCCTGATAAGGGAGGGGAGGGCATAAATTGGGTAATGATAAACACCCAAGTGAGATAAACGATTATACAATCAATCCGAAAACATTGAAGGAGAGTGCCTATTGAAATACAAAAGTAGCTGGGTAATTTGGATTTTTGTAATTGGGGATATTTGGGTAATTGTAATTTGGTTAAGACTGGTTCAACTATAGTCATTTATCCAAAAATGATACTTTTGTATAACTGCGAATATACATAATTTATAAATCAATATAGTGATTCCATATTATTCTTAAGATTTTGAAAGAAATTAACATTTCATTAATGGTAGTTGAAAATTACTTATAGCAATTGACAGCATACATCATATAAAAAATATGCATAAATACTGCATATATTTCATACTCATATCTATCCATGTAGTTGATAATACCCAGTTACTTAAGCATAGGCAGAGTTATATCAACCTGCAGGGTCCAAGACCCCCACCCCCCCAATAATTTAAAAAATTTGTAATTTTAAACAGCCTATATTATAATGTATAAAATATGTGCTTGAAATTTAATTATTATATAATACATGCTTTATATTAAAAGCTTTTAAATATAATAGAAACATAAAACTTAAAAATTAATTCTCTTTTATCTATTAAGTATACTATAATATGTTTCCATATTCAAAAGCTTTGTAAACGTAATAGATTCTGAAGCTTTCAAATACTAAAAATGTTTAACTCGACAAACCCGAAAGCTCAGTAGACGGCTTAGTGCCTTCGATGTGGCCACGAGCTAAGGCAGCTGTTTCCAATTTGTATGTGTCTTGCAGTCGCATCAGAGCCGCAGCAGCTCCATTCAGATCTTCATCATCAGGGAACTGTAAATCTTGACGATTATGAGTAATATTCTCAATCAGAGCTAGTTAAAGAGAATAGATATAGATGTTTGATAACGAGTCACATATTCATTGAAGAAATTAAAGCTTTGAGGTGGAGGACAACTATTTACCTTTGCTGTCGTAGCCCTGTATGAGATCCTCGGCAACCTTCCAGTCTGTTGTTAATCTTTTTACTAATAAATAGGCATTAACAGGGTTAGATAAAAATGTTTGTACATCTGTACTTGCTCTACGGTATAATTTGTCATACTCTCCACGTATCCTGAAATTATATAAAAACATATTTAAGAAAATTATTACAGACTAAGGTAACTTGCCAAATGTATGCCGCTTTGGTATATTTTGGAGGTGAATAAATTTACCCCATACGTTTACAAGATTTACTGATTCAGGTGGGTGTGGTACCTAGGTTCAATGCCAGAATCTAGATGGAGGAAATCCCCACAAGGCATCTACTGATTCAAGAAAAGTATTGCCCCCCCTCCCCCCCCATCCCAATTGATCTTAGTTTTTTAAAATTTTGATTATTGCAATTTTCAAACGTTCTTTTATTAACAAAAAAAACACAATTCTCAAAATAGCAGAGTCATGGTACACATAAACAATAGCCATGATGGAAAATTTTGGAAAGTCTCTGCAGTTACCATAGTGTATAATAACACCAAAAGTTGGTACTACTGCAGAAGATGCCACTAAATTCTCTCTCCTTTTGAAACCATTCCAAAATTGAAGTCGTTATGCTACTGGTGTCATATTTAGATGAGAATGTGTAGAATTCGAACCTTTTTTGAACATTATCAAAATGATCTCTCTTCCATACACAGCCAACACAGGAACGTGAGTACCCACTTTTTTCTTTTGCAAGCATTTCTGATTCAATATTTTGCAGTGCCAGGATTATTTGATGTTTTTGGTAAAGCTGTGTTGGGAGGGGCACCCACCCACAAGGTTTTTACTGATCCAGGAAAATTACAGGGTAAAAAACCTCCAGAAACAATGTTTCCAACATGGCAGGCAGTTGCCTGTTGCCATCCACTTTTGGTGATGTTGAAAACATTTGGTGATGGTGATGTGTTATGCATTTTCACCCAAAATTTAAGTAGTTATTTGCAAATATATTATTGTTCAAATATTAATAACTCAGCTAAATTCAATGATTCTGTTAAGTTCGAAGTGGGCTATTTGTGAAAAAACTATAAGAGAGAGTAATACACAATGGGACACTGTGCACAGTGGGACATCAAATTCCATTAGCCAATTATTACAATTATACAATTAATAAATTAATTATATTAGCCAATCAGAATCACTCTTGCACAATGTCGCTACCCATGATGGATATCTAAAACCATAATGGTATAGAATCATAACAAGCTTGCCTGTGTCAGAACAATTTTAAGGTTTTTCTACTGAAAAAGTTACTTTTTTCAGATTTCTGAGACAAAATATCCAAGAGGTGAGTTTACTTGAATAGCTATGTTATGTTTTTATGGTATACATTGATTGTTTAGCTTTACATTTTGGGAATCTTTAGTGGCTTTGATAAACAATTGGTGTAGTTGTAGCCAAAACATGATGGCCATGTTGAAAGTACACAGTGGGATATAAACAAGAAGTACACAGTTGGACGTTCCACTGTGTACAACACATATTTGGGCTATTGGTTTATAACATGGCTATCATCACCAGCACACCCGAAAAAGAAAATCTGAACATAAAATGCAAAAAGGAAGAGATGAAAAATCAAAATTAAACCCCCAGAAAACAATCCTCTTTTTGGATTCTGAATCTTCAGAAGAAACATATAATGATGATAAGGTATCAGACTATGTAGGCTCAGATCCATAATCAGATGCAAATGAAGAAGACTTTTTTGAAGAATCTCCCAATCCAGCAGTCCAATTATGGCTTTTAGTAAAGTAGGGAGTAAATTAAATTGTACTATGCAGGACAAGTGGTAGAAATCAAGGGGTATGAAGTTGTAGTGAACTTCTTGAAAAAAGCAGGAAGAAATTCGTCTTTCCAACTGTAAAGGATGAGGCTGTTATCAGGAAGTCGCAAATCAAAAACAAGTTTGCCCCCACCCAATTTCCGTAGATGGTTTCACATTTTCGGTATTAAGTAGCCAAATTCGCTAAATGTAGATCAAATTTGTTGAAAGTCCTTTAATGTGTTAAAAACTAATAAACGTTTCACTAATAAGTGAATCAGAATTCAAAAAGATGTGTTTTTATTCATCAAATATTCAAAATCCACTTTACTGACTGTCCCTTTGTGGACTTCATTTCCCACTGTGTACACTTGCAAGCTTTATAAGAAGTTTTTTTTTTCTCATAGATTTTTTAAATTACAAATCAGGTGATATATTGCTTTAGTAGCGAAAGGTTTGATTATCAATATAACATTAAAAAAAGTTAAAATAAAAAACAACGGGATACTTTATAGTTTTTTTTTGTCCCACTGTGTACAACCCTCCCCTACATTTAAAAAAAATCATAGTCTGTAATAATTAGATATAATGAATTTAAAATGAATAAAACAATCATTTGATATGCTAAAAAATGTAACTTTTTTTATGGAGGGCAGAAGGATTTTTTTTCAATGGAGGCCGTATTCAAAATATACCTACCTTCATGAAAAACCGACTTTCTAATATACCAAATATTGTAATAGAGAAGACAAGGAAATGTGCATACCATCTCACTTTTTGAAGTCGCTCTTCTTCAATGTTTAAATATTGCTCTAACGTTCTGATAATTTCTCCTTCAGTGTATAACAGTTTTTCCAAATCCACTAGCGCTGTAAAAAGTTCTGCTTTTGTTGATACTAGTAATACTAGAAGCAAGCAGGATGATAATTTTAGTGCCCCCATATTGAAGTAATCCAGCTGAAAAAACAAACAAACCGCAATTTAATTAGAATATTACGTAAGAGGAACTTGGGTGTAGACCCTTAAAGACCAACGCCCTGCAAAAAACATTTACTGTAAAATGGGGCCAAAAGAAAAATAATACAAATTTTTGGCGGGAAAATCTATTCACTGGAAAAATTCACAGAAAAAATTAAGGAAATCTGAAAACACATACTAATCACATAGACGGCGTAATAAACAAACACATGCTTTTTCAAGGTTGTTATGCAAAGGTAAACAAACAAAACCTGCTTGAATTGATGATGTTGCCAGGTTTATAACAACTTTTTCTTTTTATGAAGAAACGTGATAGCCCGTGGATACGTTTCTTCTCTATGAACAGGAGGTTCTGTTTATTTAAAGCCAATTTTAAGGAATAGTACTTTTACATAAGGTAGTTTATATTTAGCTTATGTGCTTACAATTGAGCTTTGAATACTAGTTTGGCCTTCAGTACATAGGCGAAAGCAGAAAGTTCGTAAGACCGGGTTATAGGCCCAATGAGGGGTTACAGAGCTACAACTCACATATTCCGATGTTAAATATACAAAATTTCATTGCAATGAGGAGTTACAACCTTATCCATATCCCCGCGTACGCCAGTGCTTCAGTAGTGCGGTTCATGCATGGCTTTCTCAATACCTAGTAGGCTAACAACTGGCGACGATTTTGATATTGTGGAGATCGATCGTGGTGCGGTTTTGTGTCAAAGTGCAACCAAACTGCGCTTGGTAGCGGCCATAACGTAAGGTGAAAGAACAAAAGAATTACAGCAACGGGGCTAATTCTGGAAAGCGAGAATTTATTTATAGGTGGCGCTTCGTCCCGACCATGTTTTGCTTTCGCGTAGCCCTTGTTGTACATGTGGTCATGTGGTATTATTCACCGTTTTTATTTATTTTGATCGCTTCGTTTTGATTTCTTTGGGAAATCATGGTTCATTGTTGCGTTCCCTTTTGCAAGTCTATCAAAAGTAAAAGTTTGAACATTTCATGAATTTCCGTCTAATAGCTGTCGAAGGAAAGCATGTTTGCATGGTGTTTTATATTTTGTCTACTTTTGACATGGTCCTTTGTCCTATGAATTCAAAATCACCATGTATGATAGGAGCTTTCCATTTTTATTTAAGTAAAAATTTAAATTCTAAATAAGTAGAATATATGTAGAGTGAAAATTTGCATTCCAGTGAAATTATTAGATTTTACTTACATTATACAAATTTTATTGGTTTTATTTTCAATTAAAAAAATATACAATAGCATAATATTTAATAATTTAAAAAGTGGGTAGCAAAATTGCTGAATATATCAGTTATTTTTCATTTTTGTTCATTTAGTAGTAATTGTTTTTTAAAAAAAAATGTGTTGTAGCGATTTCTTTATATTTAGTATTAATAATGATTGACTTATATTATTTAACGATTTATTAGTAATGCAGAGTATAAATTGGTTCTATTTTTTATGTTTATTGGGATAAATAATTTTATAGCTTTATAGTCCGGTTATTAAATGATAATGGTTTTGTATTTTTTTATTGAATATGGCATCTTAATTTTTTTAATTTAAATGAAATTGTTGTCATGAAACTTATTGGGTAAGTCTGTAGCAGGGGCTTGCTTATAATATTTAAACTAAAGCAGTCTTATCGTGTAAACATAGTAAAGTGCATTTTGTCCTGTAAAAAACGAAATGTATTCCATCTTATAAACATAGCAAAGTGTATTTTATCGCATAAAAAACAAAGTGTCTCCTATCTTGTGAAAATGACAAAGTGTATATTATTTATATGTTAAACCATAAAGTGTATTCTAATTAAAAAAAAAAAAGTGAAGTGTATAAATGTAAAAATAGATGATGAAATAATAAACATATGCCACATTCATCTGAGACATTGTAAATAATAAATAAATAAATTCTGTTAAAATACTGACGTTGATTCTAGTTTTATGTTTAAATAGCTAACCTTATCCAAAGTTTCAAAGTGTCAGTCTGTTACAATGGAATCTCATTATTATTTTTACTGCAAAACTGGTAAACAAGCATATCTTCATAAATATATGAAATGATTTCAAATTCATTAATATTCAAAGACTAACGTCAAAGATAACGCTGCCAAACTGCCATAAAAATACCAAAATATCACATGTTTATACTTATAAATCTAATATTCTTTAATATATACAGTAAAAAACTTCCTTAATTCTTCACGGTGACGAGCAGGAGGGGGTCCGGAATATATGATCTCTACCACAGATTTGTATAGGAAAAAATATGCATGAGTTATAGAGTAAGTTTCATGCTTACTGTTGAGCTTCATGGAATCTATAATATGTCAGTTGCACATGTATATTAAATTTATTTATATTAATATTAACTTAGATATCATTGTCCATGCCCTTGTGTGTGATGTTTTCATCTTTTAAATTTCAATGTACTTTGATTAAACATAAATATTAAACCATAAATAATTATTTAATTTTTAGTCATTATTGTCCCAAGTTTTAACATTCATTGGCTGTAAGTGCATAAATTAATATTGAAATATGACAAATTATAATGAATGCTAATGCACTAATTATTTATTTTCTATATAATACAAGTTAATGATTTTAGTAATTTATATCAGGTTGGTGTTTATTTTGGTTGGTATATTACAATGCATTCATCATTATAACATATTTTTTCAAGAATTATTAGAAAAGTTACAAGGAACTCAATTTAAATGAAAAAATCTGATTTAAATATAGAAAATCTTATTTATGTATAAAGAATTTTGATATAGAAATACAAAGAATCTCATTGAAATTAAAGTATCTAATTTAAAATTAACAAGTTCGATTTAAATTTTAAGAAATCCAATTAAAATAAAAAATCCCTTTTAAATAAAAAAAAAAATCACTATTCGAGAAATATTTCTTAATTTTTTTAATGTGTGCGATGTCATTTTTTGTTATTTTTCATGGATGGACAAGTTCGCCAATCCTTAAAGGCCAGCGGACTATAGTTGGAAAGACACTATGTCCTACTATATAATCATTTTAATGGAGGCAAGTTACACTACAGATCTGAAAAATCAAATACAGTCTCGACGTTCAAATTTCCTAAAGATGAAGATCTAAAAAATAAATGGTTACGTGCCATTTTCAGAAAAGACTTTGTGCCTAGTGAATCTTCGGCGTTTTGTTGTGAACATTTTTACGAAGAATTGGTTGTTAGAGTGGATTATATAACCAAAGATGATGGCTCCACTCTTTCTGCGAATAGAAAAACACCCAAACTGGCTGTTGATGCAATTCCACACATATATTTCCGAATCAGCCATCATATCGAAGTAGTAGTCTTCCGCTACAAAGATCCTTCAGAACGATTGAAAAAAAATCGAACACTTGATAATAAACAATACAGCAAGTGGATGGCAAACGACAGAATTGCCGATTTTCCTTCTTTTACTGGAAACGTTTCTAAGCGAAAATTAAGCTTTAATTTTAACATATGTATAACAGATAAATATGTTTTTCTATTTTTGTTAAATCATACAGATTGTTCTAAAATAGTAGTTTCATTTAAAGTTTACAATGACTTGTCAATTCAAATCTGGCGTGACGAATCTATGCTTTCAATAAGTCAATTTAAATGGATACTGGGTAAAAATTGTAAATTGGAGAAATGGTCCCAGTTAGACTGTTTAATTAGTCATTTAAGCTCCTTCTCATGTGAAAATGCAACTGTTTTACAAAAATTTAGTATTTATGAAAATTTATTGCTTACTTGTCTATATGATCGTTCTGAAGATAGTAAACAAGCTAAATGTTTAAGATTTTTAGTTGAACAAATTAAATTAACAGGTGTATAAATCAGCCTCTATTCTCCAGACACTATTGTATTAGCTTATTCTTTGTTTTTAACTCATTTAGAAGTATATTCCAAATTGAGAAGTTTAGATATTTTATGTTTGCCTCATCCAGGCAATTTAAAACAATTGTCTACAAATTTAGGAATAGAAAGATCTGGATTACGACTCTCATATGTTATGTATTTAAATCGCAAAGCATCCCTTCTAGAAGAGTATGAAAAAAATCGTTATTTTACTTATTGATGAAATTTATATAAATTAATGTTTTTCTTATAAGTCTGGGGCTATTGAATGTTTATCCTATAATTCGGAAACAGAAGCAACAACTGTACAGGCATATATGATCAATCCTGTGCTTTCAAAATCTAGAGATGTTGTTACATTATATCCAATAGAAACTTTAACTGCTAATGAGTTACACAACATGACGTTAGAAGTTTTGAAGGTGTTAATGTCCCCAGGATTTGTTGTACTCGCTATAATATCTGTTAATAATCGAGTCAATGTCAAAATGTTTGAAATATTAGGAAATGGATCATTAAAATGTGGTATTCAAAATCCATTTGATGCAGAAAACGAAGTGTTTTAATGGTTGATTCTGTTCACCTTTTTAAAAACATGCGTAATAATTGGTTTAACCAACAGGGTACCTGTCATTCATTCTATTTTCAAATCATTTAATGATAATACCAAAACTTTATGTGCCAGCGTTAATGATCTTGAGCAAATATATTTAAATGAAGTTAATCAAATGACAAAAGCTGCCCCTACATTATCCAAAAAAGTTCATTTTCCAAGTTCTTGAGATAGACAAAAAGTTTTATTGGTATCCAAATTATTTAACGATAAAAACAAAATTGCTTTGTCTGTTTCGACACCAACTGATGGGAGATCCTTCGAAGGAACGATAGAATTTCTGAATATAATTATACGCTGGTGGAAAATAGTAAATGTGAAACACCCTGATAAGGGGAGGAATTTACGAGACCCTTTTTGTGATCCTACAGTAAATTTTGTTCATGATAGTTTAACGTTCTTGGATAAATTGGTTACTTGGTTAGAAAACTGGAATTATGTTCAGCTGATTAATTCTTCAAACTCTATGCAACGTTTTGGAAAATTGTTTAGAGAAACTAGTCAAGCTTTAATTCATACGTCTAAGTCAATGTTAAAATTATGTAATTACCTATTTGAAAAATTAAATGTTAAATATATTTTTGTGGGAAAATTCCAAACTGACGATTTAAAAGAAAGATTTGGAAACTATAGGCAGATGTAAGGGGGGAATTATAATGTGTCTGTTAGGTAGTTACTTGAATCAGAAAAACAATTTAAAACTATTATCTTTGATAAAAATTGCATTCATTTAGTTCAGGTGCATTTACTTTGAAAATTTTTCTTTTGTCTTGTGCTGAAAGCACAGCTAATGAAAGAGTAGATTTGGATATTTATGAAACATTTAAAAGTGTGTTCGATGATTGTAATGAGAGAGAAAACATTCCCAACAATGTCAAAATGGTTTTAATTTTTATAAGTGGTTATGCAGCTTTCTCTGTGTCCAAATTTTTGAGCTGCCAAGAATGGCGGCTTTGTTTGTCACTAGACAAATCTTTGGAAATTGATTTTGAGAAATTACAGGCATAAAAACTTTTAGCTGAAAGTACTTTAGGTGGACTTAAGTGGCTAACGGATTTTGTTGTAGAACTCTCAATTATTTACAATACATTTCAGAAATTGATTTCTGACGAGTATGAAAGCAAGTTCTTGCCATGCAGAAATCAAAGAAATTCATTAAAAGAATTACGTTTGCATAAATGGGAAAATGAATCACTGTATTGGAAGAACTTGTGTAGTTACAAAATGTACATGCGTAAACTAGCAGGAAAAAAAATTCTTACTATATTTTCAAATGTATTTTTAAATAATTATTGTAAAGTAAAAAAATGACTCTGTACCTGCAAAATATAGTAAAAAAGAGAGCTTTCAACATTAAGCTGTCAAGGTAGCAAATTTGAAGCAAATTGTCTGACATTATTTAACAGAATGCTTAAAAACAAAACAAACAGTATTACTTACTTATTTTA
>QLNU02014176.1:102327874-102359930 GCA_006491805.2 Dysdera silvatica | reverse complement strand
CAAGGCTTCATTCAGTGCTGGTATGAAGTGCAAAGCGGATGGAGTCCAACTGAAACGAAACATGATTGTGTAAAATGACTTTAAGGAAGAGACTGAAGCGAAATATGCTATTTAAATGTTTACTAGGTCTCACTGAAGACAAGTAGAACCATTCAATCATTAATAAGGAAGTCTTTAGGATTAAAACAATCACGATTTCGTCTACTAACAAAGCAATTTAATGAAGTACGTGGTTTGTTAGGCAGAATGAGATGACGACTCGGAAGAAGATTCACTGTGGCTGAAGAAGTAGCGGACCTAAACTTTGCGGGACCCTGGGCCATTTGCTTTTGCGGGGGCCCTTATATTTTGGAGAGGGGCGGAGAGCCTGGAGCTATGGAATATCCTCAGAAAAAAGGGTCAAACATTTTACATTACAAATGCGTCGGAAATAAAAGGGCCCGTGCGGGGCCATGGGCGGTTGCCTGGATTGCCTTGCCCGGCCCTGGAATCGCCTCTGGGCTGAAGATTTCAAATTGAAGATTGGTTTACATGAAGATATGCGGAAGATCCAGGAAATTGTGGATTCAGGACGTCACAATGCGATGAGAGAAGAGGAAGAGATGAGATTGGATACGAATGGAGTAGAGTTCTCTGCGGAAGTCCACGCTTCCAAAGCTTTACTAAAAGAAGCCTGAAATCTTGAATATTTATCTACCTGCTTCATCATTTCGCTACAATCTATGTTAGACAGTCGAACCTCGTTAACTTGAACAACAAAACCGTTCGTGTTATCCGGAAAGGATAGGATCACCATAAGTTATTTATTCTTTCTCTGGTTTCTATATAACAACTATGAAAGTAGTATGTACGTACCATTAAGTTCCATATTATGTACAATAGATGCTTCGCAAAATCGTTTTACTACATATTCAAACTGATTAACTACATAAACCGGTTAAAATTTTTTCGATTTTTCAAAATCGTAGATAAAATATTATTTGTAATCCTGAACTTTACGGCAATTTCTATTTTATCCAACTCTACATAATCCGCCTTATCTAGAATTTCTATATTTTTTCCAAAATTTAACGACCTCTACGCTTTTCTATTAATTTTTAAGCTCAAACGTTGACAGAATCTAGCATAAAACGGTTCGGCATAAAACACACGCCTGAACGAGCCGGTCTCGACTCTCTCATAGCGTGAATTTGAGGGTGATGAAAATGGAGCAACGAAATCAGCTTTTCCTGGTCAACCAAACTTTCCAGAGCAGTGTTTCCAAACTTTTTCAGATTCCTACCTCTTCTATAGTAGCCAAGTAATCCGCGACCGCCTTTTATAGTAACTAAATAGTTTGCGTCCCCCTCCGTCCGCTGTCGCCACATTTACATAAAATAATTTTTAATGTAGTAAAGAAATCACGTTAAATATAGGTACATACATTACAAATAATTATGTTTATTAATTATATTTATTAATTATAAATATTAATCTTTATTAAATATAATACATATAAATTGACGTATATTATAGATATAAAGTCAACAACCAACAATGAATATAGCATGTATGTTGAAATATATAAAAGCGTTGGAAACATTTGGTATGAAATTCCTTATAAAAATAATTGCAACTAAAAATAGTTGCGGCGAACCCCAGGTTGGGAACCACTGCTCTAGAGCATTCAGAACAAAAATATATCCGATTTAACTGTAGCGTGGGCAAGGGGGGAATTGGGAAGGGTGGCCGCCGTAGGTGGCACTGTAATCCCAGCCGATTTAACCAGATAGACGTAAATCTACAGCGAATAAGAGTAGAAGCCTTAAAAATTACGTCTATTGTAAAAATGTAATTTCCTGAGGAAAGTGGTTAAAGCCGATATTGATTATTTTTGAACTTTTTATTGTTGTCCCAGTAAAATAGCAAACCCGTAAAGCACCAGGACCAGATGGAATCACCAACACAGCAATTAAACGCTGCCTCTGCTTGGACTCTTCTCCGCAACTAAACCCTGACTTCCCTTCAACAATTCGAAAATATTACACTCCGTCGAATCCTCCACATACTATGGTATATTCGAAACAACCAAATATTCGAAGAAATCAAAATTCCTACTATTACCGAAACCATTTGCAAACACTCACGAAATTATTTTGATCATATCCAACTATACCCAAACCCTCTTATTACAAATTCACATATTCTCCATGAAACCCCTCACCACCGCTTCTATGGACCCTTAAAAGCTTTTGTGGAACGTTTCAACCTTCCCGTCCTTCTCTCTCCCTCCCCCAGGTACTATCCCCTACGTACCCACCCGCAAAGCTTTCGCCGACCTAGATGGCCATCATTCCTCACCAATAGAACACCACGACGACGCTACCATCGCCGGAGTGTCTCCCGACCTCGTGAAAATCACCGTAGAGCCCCTCAACCAACACACTCAATCCCCATCTCTAACCAATCCATTACTATTTCTAACCCGAACATAATCCCCCTCATCAACAATAACCCGTTTCTACAACCCACATTACAAATCGCAATCGCCCGGTTGTCACCCACAGACCCCTCCGAAAGATTGCACCCTAGCTCATTCAATTAACAACCCAACAATCAACACCATAATCCCACAACTCGGCTCGCATACTTATTAGGTTCGTTAAACCTAACAACACCCCGACATTCACACCCAACTTACATTCACACTCGCGCCGAACCCTACGTGCTATTTTACCAAGGTCCCCCCCGTGAAAACCCCCAAACCCATTGCATGACTTCCCGTTAAACATCGCAGTCCTCTAACAAGCTCGCACCTTTGTCCCAAGACACCCGATGACAAATCAGCCATTTCTGCACCCTTTACCATTGATTCATCCGCCACCAACAATCAGATGAGAACGCAGTTTCTTGCCAGGGCCCAGTCCTTGGCTTTCCAAATCTCTAAATTTACTTCAAATCCTTTCACTTCATTGACAACACCCTTTTCTTATTCACCCCCTTTTTCAAGCATTTTAATTATTTTTTAAAATTTTGTAATTTGTTTTTCATATTTGCATACCTTTAATTGTTTTTATTTTCTTAACGGCTTCCCTAGTTTCATTTAACACCAAGTTTAACATCAACCCTCTGTCGTATTTTCTCCCTTTCCATCTCCAACTTTACCCTAAACATTAAGGGGATAAAATGTACACACCCGGATGACATGTGAAACTAATCTAGGTTAGTACAATAGCATTTTTAGAAAAGGGGCTTGAGCTTTCATTTTTCTCATTACAAGCTCCCTTTCCCCTTACAGCTACCACCTGGAGGACTATAGTTCGAACGCAGTCTTAATCTTTACGAAGGTTTACCTGTCTGCGGTTAAAAGGCGCGTCGGCTTTTTTCCCTGTTACCCTAGAGGTCAGGGCGATTATAATAGAATATATACTATGTATTGTATTGGATGATTTTACTACTTTTTTTTCTTTATCATGTCGCCTTGCCCTGAGAAATAAAATAAATAAATAAAAATATTATTTTGACCTTCTTTAGAACTCTCTATTCTTAAGAAAGACCAGATCTCGATTCCGTTTTTTAGAGTTTTACGAGAGCAAGGGCATTGAGGTGTCGGGATTTATGGTTTTTCAAGGAGTCAGAGCCTTTTAAGGGAAGAAACCCCCGGACTACGGTGAGCAGTTAGCCGGCAAGGAAAAGTACTTTTTTGGCACAGTTGGGGGTCAACCGTATGCTGGGCGAATGTGCTACCATTGCACTAACTAGTGCAGGGCCGAATAGAACTCGAAGAAAATTGTATTGAACGACTTGTTTGTTCGAGTTTTACGGGGCAAGGAGAGCAAGGGGCATGTTTCGCCGGGACCTACAGTTTTCGAAGGAATCCGAGCCTCTTAAATGCCTAGGGAACAAACTCCACGGACAGTTGGTCAGTAACTTTTTTTTTGCGCAGTTGGGAGTCGAAACCGGGATAACGTCGCATTAGGTAAACGCGTCACCACTGCAGGGCCGATTCAGAATGAGAGACAGAGATTGTGATTTAAGGCGCAAGGACAGCTAAGGTCATGCTATGGCGGCACCTACAGTTTTCCCCACGAATCAGAACCTACATTACCCAGTGGAACTGGCCTATGATGGGCAGAAAAAATGGAACAAATTCCATGTACAAGGGTGATTGAAATCGTGTTAACGGTACGATAAAAGAATGGGTTACCCCTACGTCACTGGCGTACGCAGGGAGGGTGTTGATGGGGGTTGTAACCCCCCATTGCAATGAAATTTTGTATATTTAACATAGGAATATATGAGTTGTAGCTCTGTAACCCTCACATCGAGACTGTAACATCCACTTATAAACTTTCTGGGTATGCTTATGCTCTACGTCGCCATAGGGCTTGAGTATAGGCGTACGCATATAGTTCACAAAGAGGTTATAGGCTTAATGCGCGGGGAGGGGTTACAGAACTACAGCTCCATATATTCATAAGCAAATATACAAAATTTAATTTCAATGTGGGGTTACAACCTCCATCAATACCCGCTCCGTACGTCAATGGGCTTGAGAAAGATGTCAGCTCAAAGGAGAGAGAAAACCCTTTGTTTTTCTCAAGGTGGTGATTCAATCTTCCAAACTTTTTTTTCAGACTGTTTGCTACTGTTCCAAGAACGTTTTGAAATGTAGGTGTAAGATGAGAAAATGACATTAGTTTCTTTATAATCGAATTCGATGATATTTTTTGATGTTTGGTGAACGTCTGAGGTTTAAATGAGAACGATGTATTAAGATTGTTGAAAGAGAGAATGTCTAGTAAATCCTCGAATTTTAATGAACTTTGTATTTAAGGACATTTTTTTTTAAAAAACTTCTAGGTTTGGACATCTTTGCTACAGGGGCTTCGTATGATTTTATGTCTTAATTCAACCTAGTAATAAAAACGTTGGACACGTTAGGTATTTTACAGTATAATGTTAAAATTATAATATTAACGTACCATTCAAAATTTTCGTGTTGTTTTTTGCGACCGAAAGGTCTTTCGATAAATAAAAGATATTTCTAAGCCCACGTTCATTCACTTAGTTCAGAGTTTTGTTTATAGCCGTAGTTGCATTAAGCCCCACTAACAATTTAAAATAATTTGGCATCTTACATATATATATATTCAATATGCGCTCGAACCCTCCCATTCCCCCATAAATTTCCAAAACTCCACGTTGCTGGCGTATTGCATTTCAAAATACTAAAGCAAGAAAAAAAAATTAAGTTTTGCAGTGAACTTAGGAAAGGGGGAGTTCACGCCCCCCTCCCATTGGATATCAAAGCACATTTTTCTCTTTAACGCCGGTTCACTTGATCTTTACTGAAGTTACTTAAGCCCCCCCCCCTCCAAGTATATATTTTTTGAATTACTGTGCCACAACTTTCTGCAAAATTAAAGTATAGAAGTGATAATCATTATTTTTTTCATGAAGTATTATTATTACTGTATATATATGTCATTATATTTTGAGATAGTATTATTAACTACATTTTATGAGATATTATCATTATTATTAATTACATTATTATGAGTATCATTATTATTAATTACATTATTATGGGAATTATCATTATTATTAATCGCATTATGAAGTTATTATTAATTACATCATTATGAAGTTATAATTATTAATTACATCATTATGAAATTATCATCATTATTAATTACATTATTATTACGTGTCATTAGTAATTACATTATGAAATTATCACCATTATTAATTACATTATGAAATTATCACCATTAGTAATTACATTATGAAATTATCACCATTATTAATTGTTCTTGGTGGTCTGCATTATTAAATTACATTATGAAATTATCATCATTATTAATCATTATGAAATTATCATCATTATTAATCACATTATGAAATTATCATCATTATTAATTACATTTTTGAGATATTATTATTAATTACTTTTTTTTTAGAAATTATCACCCTACTCAGGATTAACACAACTGTCAAATTAATCAACCCATAATCACCGGGGAATTTTTTTTTTTGGAAATCTTTTTGCGAGATTATCAAAATGACTTATGCAGATGGTTTAAGCTTTATAACATTCCCGCATATCCGGAAGCGTACATACGCCAAAATGAGGTGATGTGTGACACAGATAATTCATACATTTCTGTAAAAAGAATACTTTTTAAAATTAAGAAACGTGTCCCCGAGGGAAGATTAGCGTGCGCAGAATACCTGGAATACGTGTTTGCAGGAAATCCAATCAAATAACGGACTTTCTGGAAAAAGGTGTTGAGTTGGCCTTCACGAGACTAGTTGGTTAACTCGACGTGAGGACACACATTCGGCGTAAATAACACTGTAGTGTAATGAGATGTTCAGAAGTGGTGAGAAAATGTACTTACATTCGCAGAGTCAGAATTGGAACACGTAGGGTGACTAGTCAGAATCACTACTGACTGACTATTCACAGCATCACTAGTCAGCCTGGTGATCATCCAATTCAGCGACGAGCCCTACCTCCGCCTATAGCCACCTCACCGACCATTAAATGAGCGGTGATAGGTGTCATTAGTTGACTAGTCACTCGTCACACGGTTTCCAATCGAGTTTAGGAAGCAGCGCTCGCCATTACACTGCTTACCACTGACCTGAATTTATCATTAAAAAAGCCTGCTGTTCTTGAATAATATGGAATATGTGTAAAATGATAATTTGCAGTTATCAATGAACAATTCCGCTTTTGTTTAAGGTAAAATAGGCTTTTTATTCAGGATATATAACATATTCATACTTATAATAGTATTATGCCACCTATAGCTCTCCGGAAGTATTTTAATAGGCATTTGTTGTCTTTTTTTCTGCTTGTGCATGATCTTTCTTCAACCAAAATAACACTGGAAACGCATGGCGAACAATGGCTTAAGATTATACATTGCCAAAACTTAATACTGTCACGAGTGGTGAAATGCATCGCTGCTGCTAAAAAAAAACAAAAAAAAAAACAAGAGAGAGAGAGAGAGAGAGAGAGAAGGATACTTTCCCTACTATATGGGTATGTAGGACAAGTGTTTTTTTTAAAGCAAATGCTTGTGCGTTTTATGGCGCAAGGACTGCAAGGGTTATGCTGCCTCGGGAACTACAGTTTTCCGAGGAGAATCTGAACTGCTTATGGACTAGGGAATTGACCCCGGATTACAGTGAGCAGTTAATCGGTAAAGCCTCAACTACATTGGGCAAGTTTAGACGCTCCTCGCTGGCCCGTAAACCAGTCAGCTTGTGAGCGAGTTGCAACTCGCTCAGACAGACTCGTTTGCCCACGGCTTGTAAAACTCGCTTACTCGCTCAGCAAAAGTGCGTAGTAGAGGGGCTCAGCATACGACTACTAACAACGATTTTTTCTACTGGCTTTCAACTCCGCCCACTTCTTTCGAGGGCTTGCTTCAGCTAATCAAATTTGAGAAAATCCGGGCGAATAGCAGCCCACTCCTCAACTTCACCAGCACTAGCCGAGTGAGCAGCAAGTTAGCTAGACAACTTTATTATACTGAGCGAGTTTAGCAGCAGTGAGTAAATTTACCAGTAAGGAGCGCGTAAACTCACCCAATGTAATTGACGCTTAAGCATTTTTTTGTCGACCATTGGTAGTCGAACCCGGGAAATGCAATATGCTTTCATTTGCTAAGAAATTTTACTATGACTTATTTAACAATTCATTTGTCTTCTCCACAGATCTCAGGCGAATTGCGTTATGTCGTAATCTCAATTTCATGGCGAGTGTAGTTCACACGAAACGAAAGGACATTCAAACAGTATATTTAAAGTTTATTATTAGTAGTTTTATTACATAGTAAGATAGAATACATAGTACTTTTGAATGCAAGTCTTTTCCGCCAAAAAAAAAATCAAGGGACTGTTTAACAATTTCATAAAGCGTATAGACGTAAATCCACACTATTAGATTTTTAAATCCAATTTTAAAATTAATGAAAACTTAAAAAAAGTAATTAAATCTATAAATATGATTAAATATATTTAACTTATAGACCTATAAATTTACATCAGTTATACAGGTATCGTGGAACTTAAAATTTCGACATAAAACTTACTAGTTACTCATTAACAGTGCCGGCGAGAGGGGGGGACAGCAGGGGCTGCAGTAAGGGCCCGGATGAAGTCTAGGGGTCCGCGCTGGCAAGGACCTGGCGCGCTGTGGGGCCCACCAGGGCGGGGTCATGGGCCGGTCGAAGTGAGCCTGGGGGCCTTCTGCTGTTGACTTTCGGCAACCCTGCTCATTAACTCCGCAAGCAGGCGCATGGATATGGGACGCGAGGTGCAATGCACGCACTCCATCATATATACTTATTTCATTAAAATGTCCAATTTACAGGAACAATAAGTGGAATTCTTTCACGTTGCCCTACCCTAAAAAGATATCGCATTTTGAAGCAACAGGAAAGAGTTTGGCCAGTTTCAGAAGCAAGGGTGGACGGTTCTTTTTCACAAAAGCGGCGCCTGCTCGCGGGTTAACTATAATTAATTATTGACTTCATGTATTGAACCCCCTACGGTGGCTCCCGCGATTTCAACGGGCTGTCAGATTTGATCCTGAACGACGAACACGCTGGAATCGCGGGAGAATTTTTTTTCACCTTCAAGACGGATCGCTAGTTTTATTATGTGTATTTAAAAATTGTGTAAAGGTTTTACTTCATATTTTTTTTTCGTGTTAGACGATACTATCGGCAGGGCAGTAGCTAGATGTTTTATACAGAGAGGGGGATTTAAAGTCACACGGGGTTCAGAAAGCTAAGAGGGAGGGGGCTTAAAATCCAGTAATTATCTGATGTATTTCATTAATATATTTAATACTAAATATCTAAGCAAACTGATATATTTAGCATTAAAGAATAATTTTTTAACAAATTTTGTATTGAAAACTTATAAAGATATACTAAAATTTATAATTTCCATTATTCTTATTACAGAGCAGATGAAGACCCTAACTTGCGTAAAAACACATAAAGCACACTCAACGTCTACCGTAGAAATCTATTCTATAGACATTCTTAACGTCAAACAACAATTTCCATTGTCGTGTACAATTTTATAAAAAACAAAACATCTAAAACAAAATTCTGCAATAATTTATTTTGAAAAAAATATTTTAAAGGGGGAGGGGGGGTTAGTCCCTTTAGCCCTAACTATCGGATAGCTACGGCCCTAACTACAGAATCGGCTTCATTCAGGGCGTTTTGGGTAGTGTTTTACTACCGCTGAATTTACACATTAGTTAACTTCCGTGTGTTATTTGTGCTTTATGGCACAAGGCCAGCAAAGGACATGTTTGTGTTTTATGGAGATATGGTTTTTTGTTCATGTCGGTTGTGCTTTATGGCACAAGGATTGCAAAGGACATGCCTGTGCTTTACAAGGCTGTTGGTTTATGTTGCTTGTACTTTATGGCGTAAGAACAGCAAAGGACATGCTTGTGCTTTATGGCAACAAGGCTCTGTGCTGTTTATAAAAAAAGTTAAGCATTATACTTTATGGCACAAGAACAGAAAATGTCATGTTTGTGTTTTACGGAGACACGGCCTTTCGTTTATGTCGGTTGTGCTTTATGATACAAGGATTGCAAAGGACATGTTTGTGTTTTATGGAGATATGGTTTTTTGTTCATGTCGGTTGTGCTTTATGACACAAGGATTGCAAAGGACATGCCTGTGCTTTATGGAGACAAGGCTCTTTATGTTGATTGTACTTTATGGCGTAAGAACAGCAAATGACATGCTTGTGCTTTATTGCAACAAAGCTCTTTATGCTATTTGTACTTTATGGTGCAAGGACAGCAAATATCATGTTTTATAGACACAAGGCCCTTTGTGTTTGTGTTTTATGGCACAAGGGCAAAGCTCGCGACAGCAAAGGTCCTTTGTAATTTATGACGCAAGGACAGAAAAGGTCTTGTTGCGCCGGGGCCTATAATTTTCCGACGAATTAGAACAAAACCCAGGAGTACAGCGAACAGTTGATTAGTAAGCGTTCTTTTGGCGTCTTTTGGAGTCGAACTATGAATTAACAGTATGCTTTTATGAATGCAGGGCCTTCTTTTGTTATAGGCGCAGTATAGCCCAGATGCTCTTGCGCCATAAAAAGCCAAACAATCAATCTTTTTGTTATATTTTTACAAAAATATGGAGATTTGCCGATAGTAGACAAAACCATATAAATTATTGAAGAATTCCAAAGTTAATGGTAAATGCATTGGCAGTAATATATATATCGGAACTTCCTATTAAGTACACACCTAATAGAGAACACTTCATTGGCTTACACTTACTATTAGGGAGTGTTTAAAAGCTCATCATATTCTGGGATTAAATTTCTGTCGTACAGTAGTCTTTGATTTTACCATGTTTGGCGCAGTATAGCCCAGATGCTCTTGCGCCATAAAAATCCAAACAAACAAATTTCCGTCGAAAACGACATGTCGTCAAAGAGATTATTAACCCATTATTGCCTAGCATCTTATTTTTGGAATACTTTAATTTTTTTCCTATAACTTTTTTTTAAAATTCACAACGTGATCTATAATTAATCGTGGTAACACAAAAGGGATCAATTTCATTGTTGAATAACAAATTGTACCACAGTATGAATAATTTTAGTTTATGTGACAAAAAGGTCATCGTGTTTGTGCATGTGGAAATTCGCGCCAGAAAAAATAAGTTTCATTCTTCATTTTTGTTGCTGGAGTTATTTGCTTCACATATGTGTGTGCATGTGTTAGCTAATACACCTTTTCAAAATATGTTTTGTCATCAATGAGTAAACTTTGTTTGAGGATGAACTTTGGTCAAAATATAAACGGTCCCAAAATTGCGACGATAGGCACGAAAGGCCCCGTGATTCTACCCCAATCGGAGAATTGGTCGAAATATTCAAATTTTTTTTATTCTTGATTTAAATTGTTCATAATTTTTTATTTTCAACAACGTAACGTATTAGTTAATCTGTGAGCAAGAAATTGAAAATTTCCTCTTTCTCTGAATTCTAATTACATAATTTGGGGCATGAAAATTTTGTCTTTCGAGCCGTTTTTTTTAGTGTTTATTTTCCTTTTTCTAAATAACTATTGGACACAACACTTTGAAATTTTTATGACGTATTCACATCAAGTGTTTTCATATTTTAACACGAGAATTTGAAAATTTGATGCTTAATTTTTTTTTAACAAATGAAGTTTTTTGAAAACATAAAAAATTAAATGCATGATAAAATGCGTAAAAGTATATTGCGTCTTTCAGTTGTAAAAATTTTTCACTGATACTACAAAATACATATAGATTCTATGAACAAATTAACAAGTAACTTAGATAAGAATGACAAAATTACGCCCGCTGTATGTAATGTTGAAGAAAAAGAATTCGTCAGAGGGGGATTGGGAGAGGTGGCCACAGAGTTTGCAATGTTGAATGAGAGGTTTTTAATATTCTGTCCAAATTAACAACTCACTGTTGATGAAAGTATGCTGCCATATTATGGAAGGCACGGATGTAAGCAATGTGGCAATAAGCAAGTGGGTAATCTATCAGGTTTGGCTTTAAAAACTGGTGCTTAAATAATAGACGGGTATTTGATCCATTTCATACCATATAAAGGGCAGGTACAGTCGATAATATAGAAGATGTTGGTAGCGGCGGTTCTGTGGTTTTAGATTTTATTTCTGAATTGCTAGATAATATGCATTATGATTTGTATTTTGACAACTTATTTACTTCAACAACTTTAATTGATATTTTAACGAAGAAAGGCTTAGGAATAACAGTAACAATACGTTCAAATTGAAATGGAAATTGTCCTCTAAGAAATGTGAATGATTTTAAGAAAAAAGAAATGGGTTATTATGAGTATCAATACGATAGTTTTAAAGAACAACTTTTAGTAAGATAGGACAACAACGTTGTCACTATGGCATCAAATATACATGGTGTGGAACCACTAGCAAAAGTAGAACGATGATCATCAGCTTAGAAAAAAGAAAACGATACTGATCAACCATATAATGTTTCGCAATGTAACGAGTTTATGGGTGGTATTGATCGAATGTTTCAGAATTTGAACAAGTATCGATGTTCAGTTCGTTCAAAAAAATAGTTGTGGTCTCTTTCTGTGTTCTATTTAGAAGCTGCTGTTGAAAATACCTGGCACATTTATCATCTGTGTCCATCTAATGAAGACAAACCAATAAATCTTCCGGAATTTCGTCGTGAAATTCGTTTAGTATATTTTGCCAAATATTCTATCCGATCAGACATGAGAAAGCCAATCGGAAGACCTAAACAGTCGACCAGAAGAAGTCCTGATGTAATTAGGTATTACGGACAAAACCATTACATTGCTGTCAACAAAACACAGGTGAGGTGAGCCAACTGTAGAAAGAAATCTACATGAAAGTATTGTAAATGTATGGTCCGTTTCCACGAGCGTTGTTTTCAGACAATTCGTCAATCTAAGTAAATTTGTAAAATTAGCGTATTCGATATTCTAACATAATCATAATTCCATCACTGTCCACCTAGTTAAACATTTTTGCAATAAAAATAAAATTATATATCCAAATTTTGTGAAAAAAACACAAGTTTAGAAGAAAAACTTCTTACTGAAATACATGTACCTTACCGTGTCCAGCGTTCCAAAACTGGGACTTTTGATTTTTGCAAATAAATTTAAAATATTTTAAACTATAATATTTTTAATATTTAAACCTTTCATTTGTCATATTATACAAACATTATTTCATAAAAAGAAGTTAAAAAGAAAAGTTGGGCAATAATGGGTTAACAAGTGTAAAATATTTATAAACATAATAAAAAGGGAAGTAAAAAGTAAAGCAAAAAATAAAGTAATAGGTAAAGTAAAAAAGTAAAAAGTAAAGTAAAAAATAAAGTAAAAAGTAAAGTAAAAAATAAAGTAAAAAGTAAGGAAGGAAATAAATAAACATAATTAAAAAAAAAGTGCGAACGTGAGACACGCATTATTGTATGGTCCGACGATTTCCTCAATTTTTTAAGTAGTAGTAGTAGTGTAGAGTTTTACTATTTATTTATAAGAAAGTTTCGCATCAGTGACGTTAGAAAGGAGGGGCTTAGAGGGCTGAAGACCCCCCATTGAATGACAAATTACATTGTTCATTTTAACACCGAACCACTTTATTTTTAAAACTGCTTTAGCCTCCACCCACGATTTTTGAAATTCTATGACCCTGCTTCGCAGGTTATATATAGGGAAATATTTTTTTAAAGTTATTACTTGAAGTGCTTGACTTACAGTCATGAAGTAACAACTTTGCAGCAAACTTTATTTTGACAGAGAATTCTATTAAAATAATTTGAAAAGCAATAAAACCATTAACACACATTAGAGATGCATCGGATTAAACGATGCTCATTTTTGACAATCAAGAAATATCATAACTAATAATAAAATTATTGACTTACCGTTTCCCGCGTGGTCATAATTCAGTGACTTGGTCAGTATTGGGTTTTCACTCGGAGTTGCTAGACGTGCTAGCGAAAGCAATTCTTGGCGAAATTGCTCTGACCCACAGAGCAGTAACGAAAGATGCGCAAATGAAAAAAATAATAAAAAAAAGATGTTGCTCCAGCTATGGGGAAAAGTTAGACCGGTCTGGTGTGGGCGATGCGACTCACGAAGCCGAACATTTGCGCCATCTTAAGGACATCCATGGTATTATTTTTTTTCCTTTCACCACTATCTCAAATTTGGCCTTCTGGTGCTTATTATTTCAACGTCATGCAAAAATTCCAAACGCCATCTAGCGGTGCGATATGGCTCGTTCGGAAATAAAGGCTGAGCATGCCCTTCGTTTTCTTTTTCGTATTATGAAACTGTTTTTTCCCCGTTAGGAGCCTATTTATCTGCTTTTTGAATCTGTTTCAACCAAATAATCATCAATGGGTAGAGATACGTGTTTAAATGCAATTATTTTGCTAAGGAGCGATGTCCGGATTTTAGGTGCTGTGCAAACACGTGTGAGAAAGCATCCATCCTCTACATATTAAAATAAATAAATAAATAAATAAAATGGGTAAAATCGTCAATAAGGTAATTCTTGGTACCTATAGATGTAACTATAGGCGTAAGTTGGAGTTAAATATAGCGTAAACGGGGGGTGGGGGGGGAAAGAACAATAAAAAACACAAAATTGTATGGGAAAAAGTAAGATTTTGCTTCTTTTCTAAAAAATAAAAAAATAAACGGGGCAAGGGCCCCTACGCCAGATTACGCTTATGGGTGTAACTAGGAGGGGGTGAGGCGGAGACTCCCTCCCCCTGTTTAAAACATTTTAGCCCCTTCACCTCCCTCCTAGAAATACGAAAATTACAAATAAATGCTACGTACCATAGGCGTACACTGAAAGTTCGTAAATGAGGGGTTACATGCTCAATGAGGGGGAGGGTTACAGGGCTACAACTCCACATATTCATATGTATTTATACAAAAGTTCATTACCATGGGGTTACAACCACCATCAACACCCACTGCGTACGCGATTGCTACGTACAGAGTATTGTAAGTAGGAGACTGTACCGCACCCCTAGATTTCTAAACTATAGTTTCGTCTATAATGCTACTAATGTTTAGCACTGTAGCAAGATGATCTTGCGTTCGTGGCTAAAACGTTCAGTCAGCGCCTCTATAGCCACGTGTTCTTTTTTGGGATTTATTTCAGCTGACTTTATGCCCTTCCACATCGGCACCTCTGGGGTGGGCTTTCCACGCCATCCCTAGATACGACCCTGCCAATGAATGATGGCTTGCTCATTCGGAAATTTGGGGGCGGGCTTTTTTTTCGCAAAATGTGCAACTTTTCAGTCCTTAGACGAGAGTTCAATTTTGTTCAGCGCGCTTGACGTAAGTTGTTTCGAACGTGCATTTCATTGCAGGTGTACCAATTACATAATATTTTAAGTAAGAGCCCCAAACCCTAAGCGTCGCCTTGGACGCCTGAACTTCCTGCCCAGACCACCAGTGGTCTTCTAAAAATATTTTTGCATGGAGGGGTGCAATGGAATATTTTTTATTTTGTACTTATTACTACAGTACACTTTAACTCAAACGTATTGACAATATAGGTAATATAGTGGAGTACAGTGAAAGACCGAACTTGAAAATGATGAACGCGGATGAATTGCAACACGGGCTCTCTTATGAGCGTCCTTGTTCCAGTTTTGTCGCAAAATTATTTTCAACGATGGCTGTATAACTGAAGTAGGTTAAACGCAGATTCCTAGTTTAAATATATTTATAATCACTTTTATGTTATCGTCACCCTGTTGTGGCGCCCGTATAGGCGTCACGGCATTTTATTTTATTCACAAAAACAAAGAAGTAAACATTATTGCAAATCTACCGTAAGCTGGAACTTCGCAGCAGCACACGCCTATAGACAACGAGCCATGGCGCTTATTCCATCTACAACATTTTGATTCAATGAAATAATATTAAAGTAAGAGCTTTAGTTCCTCCTCTAAAAAATAAAACAAACACCCAGAAGAAAATTATCCTCCCCCTGGAAAAAAATTCCAGTTTCATATTTTTTGCAGCCGGGCCAGTTTTTACAATTCTGGGGCCGGATGTGGCCTGCAGGCCGCCTATTGAGAAACACTGCTATGTAAGGATCAAAGGCGGACACAGGGGGTGGTCACAGGGGTCATGACCCCCAAAATATATTTTTTCACTGTAAAAAATTCCAACTTTCATGATAAATGAAGGGTGTTATTCCAAGACCATGGCAAATTCTGTCCTTAACCCCCCAAATGAGAGTCTGTGTCTGGTGAACTGGGTTCTTTCAAAGGGCGCATATTTTGGACATTCGGAGGCGCAAGTCTTATCGCCCATGAGGGTGCACAGGCCCAGTCCGCCCCTGGTTGTGATAAAACAGGACTCCCGAAGATAATTGATAATTCCCCAGTTGTTTTTTGGTTAATGCACTATTCTTCCATCGCTCCATGGCAGATGATTTCATTAAGTATGTTATTTCCGCTTAGTCCGGGGTTTGGTTCCCTAGGCCTTAAGAGGTTCGGATTCCTCGGAAAACAGTAGGTCCCGGCGCAGCATGACCACTGTAGTCTTTGAGCCGTAAAACCACAAAACAAACAAACAAAGTTATTTCCGCTTAAGGAGGCCATTGTAGTACGGAAAAAAGGTTAAATTTGTTGGCGGAAACTAGGCCCACTATTGGAATTAGGGTCTGCCCAGGGCTGGGTATAGGATTTAAGGATCCCTAGGTAGTTCAGCAGATAGGACCTCCTACCAATTACGTTCATGGGCTCTCATATAAGTGGACAAGGGGCTCGAGACCCCCCCCATCCGTTCAAAAATTTGATTTGCCCGATTCTGCTATGCATTTACTTTACTTAAAAAAAAAAATTACAGTCACATTTTAAAATAAGATACTTTTTAAAGGTACTTTTTAGCTCATTACTAATTGTCAAGTAGTATCAATTATTTTTGTAGCATTTTATCATCTTGTATTCTGCCGAGCTTCCTTGTATGCGCCCGCATATGAATATTTATAATTTGCATAAAAAAAAATAACATGTTTCTTTATCTCCCCTTCTCCGTCCCCATTACGTGCATATTTGCTAAATTGTGGTTTTTAACCTTGTACCAATTTATGATATATTTATACATTTGAATGCTTAATTTTATAGTTTAGCAGCCAATTGTGCTAATCTAAATTCAGAGACTAATTGTCCGTGTCTACCTCAAAATTAGCTTTAATTTGAAATTACAAAGAAGAAGAAGAAAAAAAATGATTGCCCTTCCACAAAAAACGTACCCCCACTTCCATGCGCAGGGTCCGATTCGGCCGCATAACTAAAATTGGTTCAAGGCCGGTCACAGGCAGCCCTAGAGTTATGGAGGCCCTATACCAGTGGATCCGTATATAACGAGCAGTTTGGAACCAAGGAAAATGTTTACTATATCCGAAACGCAAAAATCTTGTCCACTGAAAACGATTGAATTCTATTGTTTTTAATCATTACACCAAGCAAAAATCCACATTTTCTAAACTATTTCTTAAAAAAATGTCTCCTTTTCAACCACATATATGAATTTTCATGTAGATTTTCGAAGTTTAGAATGCCCCCAATGAAGTATTGCGCGAGGCCTCGATAGCTCGAGGCCCAGGCATTCGCCTGACTCGCCTTCCCCTAAGGCCGCCTCTGACGAAGAACAGAATTTAAATATTTCCCTTTTATATTCTTTACCCATAAGACCATTCACAGGAGTAGGCGGAAAGTTTATAGTGGGAGTTGCATGTTCATAATGGGGGGGAGGGGGGTTACAGAGCTACAACTCCATACTTTCATATGTGTATTTTAGTGGTGCCCATATCAGTACTTTTAGAAGTGGGGGAGGTCTAAAAAAATCATTATCTCCTACAAAGCTGTTGAACATTTTAGTAAATGCACGAGGTACTAAAATACTACAAAAATGATTGATACTTTTTGATAATTTTAAAACGCGATTGTAAAACTTCTGAACGTAAATACATAGCAAATTCGAGCCAATCAAATATTTATACCGGTTAGGGTGGGGGCTCAAGCGCCCTGTCCCCTATGGGCGCCCATGCACTGTCGTACGAAGGGGGGTGTTGATGTGGGTTTTAATCCCCATTGCAATGAAATTTTATATATTTAACATAGGAATACATGGAGTTCTAGTTCTGTAACACCCCCTCCATTGAGCCTGTAATTCCCTTACGAACTTTCTGCGTACGTCTATGTGCCCATGTGTGTGTACAGGGTGTCTCAGCACCAGGGTTACAAACTTCTAGGAGGGGTAGGATTCATCAAGACAAACAATACTTGTCATAGGACCTAGGTTAGCAAACCACTCACGACGCCATTTTTAAAACCGTCCAGCATGCACAAATAGTGACAACAAGGACATGAGAATCTCAAAATGCGATGTCCTAATCATCTATGCATTTGAGCAGCTAACCTGAATTGTATCTGGCGATTTTCATGCACTGGTTGTAAA
The DNA here is from genome assembly GCA_006491805.2 of Dysdera silvatica. Taxonomy (NCBI): domain Eukaryota; kingdom Metazoa; phylum Arthropoda; class Arachnida; order Araneae; family Dysderidae; genus Dysdera; species Dysdera silvatica. The sequence continues at coordinate 102,341,873 of QLNU02014176.1, read as the reverse complement.
TATTTGTGCATGCTGGACGGTTTTAGAACTGGCGCTGTGAGTGGTTTGCGACCCTAGGTTCTATGACAAATATTGTTCGTCTTGATGAATCCTACCGGCCTAGAAGTTTGTAACCCTGGTGCTGAGACACCCTGTATATACAAAATTGCATCGCAATGGGGGTTACTATCCCCCGCGTACGTCAGTGAGGCCATCTCTCTGAGCAATCGCTTTTTTGCGGAACCTATGATAATTGCTTTAAGGCGGTTTTACTGCAAATGTAAGCCTAATAATGCAACTCGTTAAAAGAAATTGGAAGTTACGTGATGGCATATAAATTGTGCAAACTATTTTCTTTTCACCTACTCTCATTTATATATTACTGGTTTTACAGTTTTTATTAAAATGAAATTTGAACATTATAGTTAAAAAAATATATTAAAGTAAGCTTAATTAATCAAATTATTTCGAAACATTGTAAATTATAATTTTTTTTTTTAATTTCATTTTGATACTATGTTATCTATAGATTAGAAAACGCGGGTTTCCGTGTCAGAATGGCCGAGCGGTCTAAGGCGCCAGATTTAAGCTCTGGTTCTCGAAAGAGAGCGTGGGTTCGAACCCCACTTCTGACATGCGTGTTTTTTTTTTTTTCTCCTTTAAGAAAGGATCATTTGCACTTTTATGGAAGATGTATCCGCATTTCGATATTTTATGTTGTCTAATTGTAAGTTCTTTTAATTTCCTCATTCAAAGTATTTTTAAAAGACTATTATAATAATATTATTTGGCGATGAAAACAACTGTAAACTGTTTTTCTTTCTAATAGTTAGAACAGTTTCTCTGATATGAATTGAAAAAGAACAACGTTTGTTGGCGTAGTTTTAAATTTTTTAATAACAAAAATCGACGTGCGTTTCGGATTGGCCTTGGCCGTCCTTCGTCAGGAATGCAAATAGTCACAAAATTAAACAGCACTGAAGTGTTGCTATGTTTACAGTTTTAGTTACGCGATGCTACCTCCATCTATTGGTGACAAAAGGAAAGTGGAAGAAGTTGAGGAGAAATTTGATGACAAATAACTTTTACACCCGCGTTGAAGCTCAATCTAGAGGGTTTTTTTTATTATAGGAGGAAAAAGAGACATCGTCCCCGTCCTAGAGTCGAACTAGGGTCTCTCGGTTGAGCCGGGAGTGCCTTAATCATTTAGCCAACGAGGACAAAGACAACGCTCCTTTTCTCCGTATGTAAGGTTGTAAAATATTCTTACCCTTCTCAAGGCTAACACAACTGCCAAATAGTGGTCAGCACACGAAGTCTCCGAGGCGAATTTTGGTGATTGTTTGGTGAATAATTTTGATGCTTGGAGAACAGAAAATAAGTTTTTCCACGCCTTGCTGAAACTCGGAGTCGTCTTGTGATCATTAACAATATTAACAGCGTTAAGGTTTATGAAAAGGGATTCAAAAATATCCAAGTCAGTTGGAAACTTCGGTTGACGGATGATCGGAGTGTCTTGGAAGTTGATAGTCTGGCCAATATGGGATAGGTTAGACTGGCAAAATATTTGGTTTACTCCCGAGCGTCGTAGAGTGGGGAGTTCATCTTTAAGTTTGGAGGGCTGAATATTGTTAGATGGAGAGAAATTACCTTAAAGTTAGAATGTTTGGGGATTTTTGCAATACAGAAGCCAATTTTGGGGAAAAAAGGGAGTATGGGCATATCGGAGTGTTCAGCGTCAATGTGATTGGAAAGTGTGGTTTGTGGAGAGGGTTTGTTGAATTTAGCAATGGCCAAATCTATGACATTGCGCCTATAACCTCTATTGATTGCGACTGATTTTAGAAAATTGATTTCTTCAGAGAGTGTAGAGGAGGGTAATCATATTTTTAAGGCGCGGTTAACGAAAGCATAGAACACCGCCATTTTTTGTTTAAATGGATGACAAGATTTAGCGTGAGGAGGGAGAACTACTGCAAACAGTTTTCTATAAACTTACGCCTTGTGGGCTAGGAAGTCAGTTTAACGCAACATAATGAAACAATCAACTTTCTCGGATTGCCTTAATTTCCAGGCAAAAATTAACCAAATACCTATTAATGAAACATTGAATGTCAATTACCTTTAACTGCAACCATAGAATGAGTTTTAATAGCTGAAAGTTGAATAAATAAATTTTCACGAATTTTTTGCTTTCAGGTAATCCTGTTCATTTGTAAAATACGCATATTATATTACTATATTTTGTTTAACCTTTAACCTTTTATATTCATCATAACTGACTCTAAAGAAGGCAAGATTACTATTTTTTTCCGATGTTTAATTATCCATAATTAGAGAAATAGTCTAGTGATAAATCCACTCCTTCACTTAAAAATTTTTTGTTATTCAGAGTTCGCAAAAATTTTGCAGATATTTGCAGGTTTTAAGTCTTTTTTTGGTATATAGTTTAAGACATATGCTTTTAAATCCACATGTGCTTTCATTTAAAACTGTAGAAAACTGTATCTAGCTGCCATTTTAAATACTATTATTTTTTACAGGTCGCACCGACTGTGTGACGAGAGTGGACCTCATCATTGTTAAGTATGTGGAGCTGAACCTAATGATATGAACAAGTTAGACAATTTAGAAAAAAAAAATTCTGCAACAACACTGTAAACTTCAATTTTAGATTATCATCTTTACATGCATGGATCAGGTTCTTTGAATGTTGTTTTTACATTGTATATAGACTGAAAATCACGTATTGGCAAGCAAGAGGAGAAAATAAGACCAAAATGAAAGCTAGGAAGAATAAAATCATCAATGACATAAAGAAAGAACTTCACATATTGGTCGATCAACCAAAGCTTGGTTATGGATCCATTAACACAGGCAGCACAGCCAGATTTTTTTTTAGAAATGCGAAGAAATCGACAGAGATCACAGAAGTTGATGAAGAAATTATTACGAGATTTCATGTGATACTACAAACAATTTCTTCTTGCTATGAGGTAGACAACGAAAAATTTAGGGATTATACTTTAGATACAACGAAACTGTTTATTGAAAAATACTCATGGTTTCATATGCCTACATCTATTCACAAAGTTTTGGTTCATGGATTTGAAATCATAAAAAGCGCAATTTTGCAAATTGGACAACGTGGCGAGGAAACGCAAGAAGCCAAAAATTAGGACCAAGTTTCTTAGAGAGCAAAGGAGAAGAAAAGACGAAGCGCAACACACCACTGAAGATCTGTTCAACTACTTCATACTTTCTTCGTATATCGTCATTGTCTTTAAGTAATAGGTATCACAAACGTAAGTTCAAACTCTCCTCAGAAATTGTAAATACGTTAATGAATCCTGAAGTATTTGTACATATTGAATCCGATGACAAATAAATGACGTCACTTCATGCATTTCGCTTTCCTTGCAAAAATTTAAAAAACTCATATGTTACGTCAGCAACACGTAATGACAATTAATTTGTCGTAAAATCATTTTAAGCTACCCGCTACCTCCTATGCGTACAGCTATGATTACACGAAAAGTAGTCGGCTGGCGACTGTAAGTAAATATTAATAATCACTAAAAACTATCAAACAACAATGTCAATCAATCAACGTTTATTGGCGTAGTGATACCAACGCCGATGGTATGGCGTGATTAGATGGTGAAACGTTCGAAAGAAAATAAATATTTCTGCCTTCGGTGGGACCTGAACCCACGTTTATTTTCTTTTCTTTTATTTATTTTATTTTCTTTCAGACGTTTCGCCATCTAATCACGCCAGCCTGCATCGGCGTTGGTATCCCTTACTGCCAATAAACATTGATTGATTGACATCGTTGTTGATATGGCTGCGTAGTGTTCGATTTATATAAAATGGATACACTACAAAAACTAAATTTTTGACCCTAAATGTTACAACTATATACATAGCTGTAATCAGGGAAAGTCATACGGAGAACAATACTGCAATAACTTGTTTCAAGATGTCAGGTTTCTTTGTAACACCAAATTATCATATAGTACAAATTATACATATGTAGTACATTGAAACATTGAAAAAATTGTGTTTTAATTTTATACTTCCTAAGTTTAAAAATAATTCGTAGTCAAAAGCTCAATATTTAGGGAACGATTAATTTTGTCTCGCTAAATTGGCTACCTAGCCCACAGTGTGACGCGATGAAATGGCACCCTGCTTTCTTAATGAAAACATCAAGGGAAGGTAAAGCGTTGTCCTTCTCAATGTCGATTGCAAATTCTATGTCTTTGTTGATAGAGTTGACAGTGGGTAGTAATGACAAAATTCGATCAAGCGAACCCTTCCAAATGATGAATACATCATCTATGTATCGGGTAAAAAATTTAAAAGTATTTTTAAAGAGTTTGAATTCAAACAAGTGCATGCTAATGTCTCACAAAATGGATGACAACGAGTTACCCATTGCCAAACCCTCCGTTTGTTGGTAATGCTGGCTCCTAAGTTAGAAGTGCGTAGAGTTAATACAGGTAGACGATAAGGTAATTAATTTCGTGATTTCCAGTTACGCATAACGGAATTCTGTTAAACGTCGTTGGACGCATTCAAGGGCGTCGACAACAGGAAGATTCGTAAACATGGACTTATTGTCTAAAGAAGCTATGGTGCAATTTTCTGCCGTAAAATTGCGAAGTTGTTTTACAAACGTAATTGAAGTTTTATAAGTAAAATAATTTGTGGGGGCCAATGGGGAGAAAATAGAAATAAGAAATTTGACAAATTTATAAGATGTGGTGCCAATATTAGAAACTATCGAGAGGAACGGGATATCTGGTTTGTAGACTTTGGGAGAATATAACATCTGGCAAGAGAGGCCTATGAAACTGTGAGGTATTTCTTCCGTTTGCTAGTAAGTAGCCACGAAGCCTGGGTAACTTTGTTGTACACTGTTTTTTGTTTCTCAGTAGGATTTTTCTGAAGAGGTTTGAACGGCCCCAATTCAAGGATTTTAGCTCACCTGTCTGAATATTGGTCTTTTGATAGGACAACAGTCTGTCCATCCTAGTCCGCTTTCGTGATACAAAGATCATCGTTCTTGAATAAATTCTTTAAAGAAACATTCGCCGATTTGTATAAATTCGGCATCACAAAAAAAAAAAAGATTATATTGAATAGAATGGCTGATTAAATGGCGAAACGTTTCTTTTTGAGATAAGGAAATTTTTCTGAATTTGAAGAACCTTTCAATTGGCGAAATTAATGAAGGAAGGCAAGATTGAGCGAAACTAAAGTTATACTAAAGTGCTTGCTGTTAAACGCTGGAAAGTGGGAAAGCGACATGATTGCCGAGACAAGGTTTTGGATGTGAGGTGCACACATTTTGCTTGCAGAATTTTTTCTCATGGGGGATCTTCTGTTTCTCGGAAATCCACCCACCCCCCCTGCGCGATCCCAAGAGAGAAAGTCAATCTTATGGAAAAAACTAATGGGTTTTGAAAGTCTAAGGTGAAGTGCATAAAGCTCGCTTTCAATGTTCGGTAAAATGCTTCACGTATTTTGAATGATGGCACGTAGAACTGCGTAGCAGTATGTGTTGAAGGTTGTTTGAATTCTTCGTGAAGGTGTTAATTTACAGACCAAAGCACGTGCTATAAAGTGTGAAACCATTCTATTATGTTTGTAAAGAAGTACGAAATTTAAGTGGTTCAGGAATTTTGCTATTTTGATTCGGAGTTTCAAAAAGTGATTACAACCAGAGTTTGATATAGTGACAGTCAATAACGTGAACACTATTGGGAAAAACACGTGGCGTCTTAAATATAAACACGTTTTTTCGTAAAAACTGGCTTTTAAGAGTGAAATGTTTATAAATAGGGACCTAAGAACGAGGGGGGCGGGGCAGCAATGTAGCATGGGGTGGAGGCGCCGGGGCAAGTTGAATATTGCATCTGCTAAAACCCATTAACTCTCCTTTCTATCAGTCCAATAATAAAACTTTGCGGCTCTAAGAATTTGCGCCTGGGGCTTCGCCCCGGTGCCCCCCCCCTCATACTATACCACTGGGGTTAAATATCTTCTATTGGATATCGAGGGCATTTTTCTATAAAACCGAATCATATGCTCTTTTTTTTTTAAGCTACTTGGACCCTTCCGATAATTTTTTAATTGCCATGCCCTTGATCACGAAGAGTGAAACTAACAATATTAAAAACGATACAACAACAAAGATACATGTAATCGTTATATTAAAAAGACCATCTCTGTGTAATGTTGCATATATTCATTTATTCCAGCGCATTTTAGCCCCTTTCTTCGTCAAAATGATCAGTAGCGTAGCAACTCAAAACTCCATGGGGGGAGGGGGGCTTAAGTGGTTATGGGGGTGTTCAAATAGCTACGAAGAAGATTACATGGTGCTGCTCCAGTGAGAATAATGTGTTTTGATATCAAATGTGGGCTTGAAATTTTCATTTCCTATGCCATTGAATCAGATTGAGGAAAAAGCATTTCTTTTAAGTTTACGACAGAAAGAGAGAGAGAGAGAGAGATACCAAGAAGGAAAAATTATTCAAGCTATCAATCGTCCCAATTTAGATTCCATTTCGATTAAATCTATTTGTAGATGATTCTGGAATGAAGGTTTACAGGGATTTATTTGCTTGACTGCATTTTGATATTCGCTCGTATAGCACACGAACATCTAACGTTGTTCAACTGCTTATAGGAAACGTGTCTTTTAAAACTTTACGCAGGGCTTGACCAGCAATTCACGCAAGTATGAAAACACGCCATTTCTATGTTTTCGGCGCTGGCTGACTGTCAAAGTTTGAAAACAAATTTTTGGTGCATAGCTTTAGAGGAACCGCCATCAGGTGTAATAATGCTATTTCTTTATGTGTATCGTCTGTTTGAATAGCATTGTCTGTTATAGTCTGAATAATGATATCAACAATCAACAACACGACGATTATCATTATCCGATGTTGAACAAAGGACATCTTTGAAGAGTCATGTAGTTTTTTGCACATCGTCTCCGATACAAATTATTTTTTTCTCCATTTCTTTTGTGAAAGGATAGAGAGCTTTGCCCTCTCGTCTGCTCATAAGGTAGATAGTTGCCAGATCATCATGCACAAGACACAATGCGCAATAGGATTCACAAAGAAGAAAACAATGTTTGAAGAGTTTTTACAAAGCGTGATAGAATTTAATAATGATAATAAACTATGTCTGGTTGATTGACAGTGTAGTACCTGGTGACAGAGGAGTTGCTGTAAAAGAGATGGCAAAATTACGAAAGGTAAAGATCTACAAATTGAGGTGGAGAATTACAGCTGTTAAAGTTATAGTGCATTGGGTGTGGTCTCCAAAGGTTTGGAGCACCATTTCAACCCACTTAAAATAAGCGACGGATAGCGTCACCAAATCCAAAAGGCATTTCTGGAGATGGTTCGATATACAGAAGAGCCGCATTAATCCGAACTAATTGGGACCGAGACCTGTTCGGATTAACAAATTTGTAGATCAACCGAAATCTTTAATACAGAATTTATCGTAAGCTATAATTGCTTGACGTGTATGTGTTCTGGTATGTACGTTGAACAGAAAAATGAAAATCGACTGTAATCGTAATTGCAATCATGTTTTTTTTATGTGTATTCATAATCGTAGCCGTAATCGAAAAATGAAAATTGACTGTAATCGTAATTGTAATCATGCTTTTATGTATATTCATAATCGTAGTCGTAATCGAAAAATGAAAATTGACTGTAATCGTAATTGTAATCATGCTTTTTTGTGTATATTCATAATCGTAATCGAAAAATGAAAATTGCCTGTAATCGTAGTCAAAATAATGATCCAAATTTTGATACTTAGGTAATTGTAATCGTAATCCTACTATAGTAATCGTAATCATATAAACCAATTATAATTATTCACAAGTCTGATCCGGACCCGCTATATACTGTATAAGGCACCTTTAATCATCTGAAGCTTTTGAAAAGATGGTAATTAAATGGTAGAAATCAGCCAACATAGATTGCAAACTTGCACCATAATAGTAATTCTTTATCTTCTGACACAAGTCCATTACTAACACAGACATCGATATTGGTTGTATGATAATTACCCACAAAGCCATTATGTTCATTTTATAGTACTATGTCTGTACACCCCCAAATTTATACACATCAACACTTTATATGACTTATACCTTGACATTATATTAATAAAAACATCTGTCTTCATTCAGATATAATGCATTCTCTGCAGGGGGTATCAAGTAAATATCATTCTTCATAACTAACTCTGGCATACGCAGAAAGTTCATAACTTTGTGGGTGAGTGTTACAAGCTTGCAATAGGGGGTTAGAGAGCTGCACACACACACACACATACACACACACACATATATCCTCTCACATTACTTCTTAATGTGCCATGTCTAGAAACTTCCTGACAATGTGACACGTGTTTAGGATTGTGGCTTTTTGTATTTCAATGTAGGTGTTTGGGTCAATGTTGAGTATCTCCAAATTCGTCGCAAGCGTTTTTGGTACTATCCCTGTTGCTGAGATGACTAACGGGATGATGAAGATCTTTTCCATACCCCATATATCTCGTACTTCATGTCTGAGATCTTGGTACTTGGTGATTTTCGTTGTGTAGGTTGTCTGTATGTTATTGGTGTTGGGTACTGCTATGTCGATTAAGTACGTGGTCTTATTCGATTTATCGACGAGGGTTATGTCAGGACGGTTATGTGGGACTGTCTTGTCTGTTATGATTGCTCTATCCCAGTAAAGCTTGTGTGTTTCGTTCTCATGCACGGTCTCTGGCTCATATTTGTAGTATGGGCATTTTTCTGTCAGAAAGCCAGCATTCGCTGCCAATTTCTGGTGGACTATTTTTGCCACTTGGTCGTGTCTATGTTTGTAGTCTGACTGCGCAAGGATCTTGCATCCTGCCATCACGTGTTGGATTGTCTCCGATGCCGCATGACAGTGTCTGCATTTGTCGCTTTCTATGTCTTTTCTCTGGATGAATTTCTGATTGTTCCTTGTTGCGATCACTTGGTCTTGGATGGCTAGCATGAATCCTTCTGTCTCTGGCTGGAGAGTGCCTTTGGCCAGCCAAGAATTTGATGCCTTTTTGTCAACGTGTGGTTGTTGCAGGTCATTGTAGTGCCTGCCATGTAATGGTTTTCCGGCCCAAGTTCTTAGTTTCTGTTCATTGGCTGCCTCCAGGACACGCTCTTCGGTATTACACAGGTTTAGTGGCGTGTAATTTGCATCTGCTAGTACTGTGGCTTGGATGAGTGGCGATCGGGGACTCTTCAACTGGAAGTATTGCCTCATGCTCTGGATCTGCTTGTCATGTAAGTCTTTGAGGTCCGCTTGTCCGCGTCCTCCTTCTTCCCGGGGTAGTGTTTGCCGTTCAATTGCCGTTGCAGGGTGTAGTTGTCCGGCTCTTCTTTGGATGGTTCTCATTTTCCGCTGGAGTTGTTCTAGTTCAGTGTTGGTCCATTTGATGATCCCGAAGGAGTAGGTGAGCACTGGTACCGCATATGCGTTAATTATATATCATCATTATCATCATCATCATCATCATATTCAACCATTATCTATCCACTGCTGGATGAAGGTCTCTCCAAATGCTTTCCACACAAGTCTATCCTGAGCAATTCGCTTCCACGTCACCCCAACCTGTTTTCTTATTTCATCCACCCATCTAGTTTGAGGACGTTTTCTAGGTCTTCGGTGGTCTCTTGGAATCCAGTTCAGAATTTCTGTTGTCCATCGTTGATCAGTTCTTCTTGCAATATGCCCAGCCCATCGCCATTTCAGCCCTTTTACTTTAACAATGATGTCCTCTACTCTAGTTTGCTCTCTCACCCAAGTGTTTCTTTTTCGATCTCTCCTAGTTATTCCAAGCATGCACCTCTCCATGCTCCTTTGCGTTGTCTGTAACTTTCGTATTGCTCCAACTGTTAGACTCCATGTCTCTGATCCATAAGAGAGGACTGGCAATACACACTGGTTGAAGACCTTTCTTTTTAGACACAAAGGCAATTTCCCCTTCAGGATAAAACTGTTTCTTCCAAATGCACTCCAGCCAAGTTTAATACGTCTGTTGAGTTCTTTCATAATGTTGCCATCCATTGAAATCAGCTGGCCAAGGTAAATATATGAATCAGCAATTTCTAGCTCAATGTTGTCAACTTGTATTTTTGTTTCCTCTACGAAATTATTGAACATGATCTTAGTTTTTTGTAGGTTCATCTTGAGTCCAACTTCTTTACTTCTAGTTGAGAGCTCCTGTACCATGTCTTGGAGTTCTGATGGGTTCGTTGAAAAAATAACAATGTCATCAGCAAACCGCAAATGATTTAAATATTCACCATTTATTTTTATTCCCTTGTCATTCCAATTTATCTGCTGAAAAATCATCTGTAAAGCTGAAGTAAAAAGTTTTGGAGAAATGGTATCTCCCTGCCTCACACCTTTACCAATTTTGATAGCTTCGGTATCTTTATGTAACCGAAATTTTGCACTTGCATTTTTATACACACGTTTCACCATGTCAATGTACACATCCTCGATGTCTGCTGATCTTAAAGAGTTGATGACTGCTGATGTTTTAATAGAGTCAAAGGCCTTCTCATAGTCAATAAATGCCACACACAATGGAAGTTCATATTCATGTGTTCTTTCAATTAATTCTCTTAATACTTGAATATGGTCCACTGTACTGAATCCACTTCGAAATCCAGCTTGTTCTCTTGGTTGAGCTGCATCTAATTTTTTCTGCAGGCGATGTGTTAGCACTTTTGTGAAGATTTTATAAATAGCAGGTAACAAGCTAATTGGTCGGTAATTTTTCAAATCCTCTTTATCACCTTTTTTATGCAAAAGAATTACTGTTGCAGAATCCCATTGGTTTGGTATGTTACCGCTGTTAAGACATTTGGTAAAGAATTTTGCAAGTATGTCTTCTACATATTCTCCAGCTTCTTTTAGGATATCTAATGTAATACCATCATCACCAGGGGCTCTTCCTTTCTTCATATTTTTTATTGCAAATGAAACTTCTTCTTTTAAGATTTTAGGAGCTGTTCCTTCGACTATTTCGGCGTCTTCGTTTAATCCACTGTTACTTTCATATAGTTTTTTGTAGAATTCTTCAACTCTTCTAAGTATTTCTTCCCTATTTCTTGTTACGGTGCCATCCTCTCCTTTTAATGCAATGATGTGTTTCTTCCCAACAGATAAACTTCCTTTAACAACCCTAAGGCTCTTGTTATTTTCAATGGCTTTCCTTACTAGCTCACAGTTGAATTTTCTTATGTCTTCTTTCATGCTTTTGCGCAGAGTTTTACAAAGTTCTATGTACTCAATCCTGGAACTGGTATTTCGATTGTCCACCTTCATATCTCTTCGCCTTTTCATGAGCTGTTTCGTCTTCTCAGATAATTTGCTATTGTGCTTTTTACAGGTTACACCACCAATTTCCCCAGCAGTTTCAACTATTGTCTTAACAATGTTTTCATTTGCTTCTGAGATATCAATTTCTTCAATAAGTCCTTCCAGTGCAGAAAAGCGATTTTTTAATTCCAACTTGAATACCTCTGTAAATATATATATATATATATATGTTCATTACAAAATAAAGGCTGTCTTGATGACAAAAATAAAGGTGCGAAGCCCACGCTTCTTACACTTACCGCAGTGACGTAGCAATTAAATATCATACTGGGGGGTTGTCAGTATCTTTGAAAAAGACCTGATGATGTGGTGTTAGGGAAAATAATGTGTTTGAGATCCAACGATGCATTGAGACCCATGAATTCCCTTTCCTTCGCCACTGCATTATCTTTATTAATGACATCGCTCTAATTTTACAACTACACTTGTTTTCTCTTTTACTTTGGATCTTCTTTCTCAATCCTTCCCATTTTCCACGCATGTACCTCTTCATATTCCTTTGAGTTGTATGTAATTTCCGTATTGCTTTATTCGTTAGACTACATGTCTCTGATCCACAATAAGAGAGAACTAGCGATACATACTGGTTGAAGTCTTGTCTTTGTAGATCATTAAATATATTATAAATGATGCACAATTTTTCTCAAAATGGCTAAAGTGTTTAACCTTATTTAGGAAAGAAATTAAATATTCAATTTCTTCGATATATTATACATTCAAATTCTTCAATTATAATAAATGAAGATTTTGTTTACTATCGAGTTTGGTAGGAATTTCACTGCAGAATGACAATTTCAAAGCAGCTTTCTTAAAGTTCAATTTTATTACTGAAAAATATTAATAAAACATGTACTATTCCCAAAAACTATATTTAATCCTTTTTTTCCACAAAAAATTTATTTTTAAAAGGAGTATGGAAATTTATTCCAATTGCAGATCCTCAGAGGATATATATTGCTTATTTTTTTAATCAAAGACCTTTTGGCTTTCATTTTTAATAAGATTTTAATAATAAAAATAATAAAGATAAGAAAAAGAAGATGCTAATTAGAATTATAGCCATATTTGCAATTTATGCCTCAAAATTGCTAATATTGTACATCATCAATACTTAAATTTTCCAAGGAAATTAAACTTCCACTACTAATCTCTAAAAAGAATATGGTAAATGATGACTTTCTCCTGGAAACAAGAGCGGACAAGTCATTTAATATTTAACTAATAATTAAATCGCAGGCGACACACTACTACGACTACAGTTCACTTATAACTTTGTGTTCATCCTGAACAGATACACCTAGAATAAAAACAATTTTCTTTTGTACAAGTCAGGGTACGGTAACGAAAAAAAGGAAATTAAGGAAATAGGTCAATTCTGTAGGAATTAATCTGCAACAATCCTTTAAAATTTAATCTATTCCTTTCACTTTATTTATACTTTACAATTTTAAGCTTTAGTTCTGTCTCCAGCTCCCGAAAGCTAAAGCTTTTCTCGCAAAGTTTTAAAATTACTTTAACTTATATCTCTCAAAAGCCTTAATCCAGAATCCTGAATCATCCTTTTGGTTTAGTAAATGCCCTTAAATAGATTACGAAACATTAAGTATCGTAACTTCAAAATTCTATTAACATATTTGCATTTACAACTCCGGCAAGGGAGCACTCACCGAAAACATTTTCAACCATAAATAGAAATTATCACTTCTTCTCAAACAGCGTAACCCATTTCGACCTCTTCTGAAGCTGAAGCCTTTCAACGCGTATTATTATTATTATGCCCCAGGGTTTAATTTAACAAAAAACTCCTATAAAAACGGTTTCTTGCAACATCCATTCATTGAGCTTTTGAAGAAGATCTTATAATTCTCACATGACAATAGAAGACGGCTACCTCCCTTTTGAATGTGCAGAAGCTTCAGCAAAAGCGGCCCATTGAATGCGGAGGCTCTAAAATAAACCGAGGTCTAATGAGTTCTCAGCACTAATATGTATTTTAAATTAGCATTTCTCCCGAGCGTACTGAAAAGGAATGTGTTATGGCTTAGGAGTAATTCTGTTAGTTCGCATGTATGTGCCTGTGACCGTTTTCCATGGGTTGCTCTCTGCGACGAAATTAAAATAATTCATTCCTGCTGAAAGTGAAATTCAAGCTGGCTCTTGCTGAATAGGCGAGGGTTGTTTAAACAAGCTGCAGGAGATAATATAACGCATCTTTCAGACGATCCCGCTGCCTGAAAAATGGTGTTTATTTTGGGAAAGGAAATTTCTAACTTCCTAGTTCTTCTTGGCTGTATTTTAAACTGCTTTCATTTTTCTAAAGAATTTGAGAAATTTTTAACATAAATAGACTCCATAAGCGGTCGCCTCTTGATATGGAATAAGTCTTCGTTTCTTTACACCTTTTTCTTTTTATATGTTTTTTATTCCAAAGAATATTTACGATCAGTTTGATGTCAAATATTGAATTTCACTTATTTTTGTTCTCTGTCAACATATACATAAAAATGTGCTCCCATCCCCTCCTTTTCAAAGACGATAATAATATTAACAACACCGGC
>QLNU02014176.1:102311949-102327774 GCA_006491805.2 Dysdera silvatica | reverse complement strand
TGTTCATTTTATAGTACTATGTCTGTACACCCCCAAATTTATACACATCAACACTTTATATGCTTTATACCTTGACATTATATTAATAAAAACATCTGTCTTCCTTCAGATATAATGCATTCTCTGCAGGGGGTATCAAGTAAATATCATTCTTCATAACTAACTCTGGCATACGCAAAAAGTTCATAACTTTGTGGGTGAGTGTTACAAGCTTGCAATAGGGGGTTAGAGAGCTGCACACACACACACACACACATATCCTCTCACATCACTTCTTAATGTGCCATGTCTAGAAACTTCCTGACAATGTGACACGTGTTTAGGATTGTGGCTTTTTGTATTTCAATGTAGGTGTTTGGGTCAATGTTGAGTATCTCCAAATTCGTCGCAAGCGTTTTTGGTACTATCCCTGTTGCTGAGATGACTAACGGGATGATGAGGATCTTTTCCATACCCCATATATCTCGTACTTCATGTCTGAGATCTTGGTACTTGGTGATTTTCGTTGTGTAGGTTGTCTGTATGTTATTGGTGTTGGGTACTGCTATGTCGATTAAGTACGTGGTCTTATTCGATTTATCGACGAGGGTTATGTCAGGACGGTTATGTGGGACTGTCTTGTCTGTTATGATTGCTCTATCCCAGTAAAGCTTGTGTGTTTCGTTCTCATGCACGGTCTCTGGCTCATATTTGTAGTACGGGCATTTTTCTGTCAGAAAGCCAGCATTCGCTGCCAATTTCTGGTGGACTATTTTCGCTACTTGATCGTGTCTATGTTTGTAGTCTGACTGCGCAAGGATCTTGCATCCTGCCATCACGTGTTGGATTGTCTCCGATGCCGCATGACAGTGTCTGCATTTGTCGCTTTCTATGTCTTTTCTCTGGATGAATTTCTGATTGTTCCTTGTTGCGATCACTTGGTCTTGGATGGCTAGCATGAATCCTTCTGTCTCTGGCTGGAGAGTGCCTTTGGCCAGCCAAGAATTTGATGCCTTTTTGTCAACGTGTGGTTGTTGCAGGTCATTGTAGTGCCTGCCATGTAATGGTTTTCCGGCCCAAGTTCTCAGTTTCTGTTCGTTGGCTGTTTCGAGGACACGCTCTTCGGTACTACACAGGTTTAGTGGCGTGTAATTTGCATCTGCTTGTATTATGGCTTGGATGAGTGGCGATCGGGGACTCTTCAACTGGAAGTATTGCCTCATGCTCTGGATCTGCTTGTCATGTAAGTCTTTGAGGTCCGCTTGTCCGCGTCCTCCTTCTTCCCGGGGTAGTGTTTGCCGTTCAATTGCCGTTGCAGGGTGTAGTTGTCCGGCTCTTCTCTGGATGGTTCTCATTTTCCGCTGGAGTTGTTCTAATTCAGTGTTGGACCATTTGATGATCCCGAAGGAGTAGGTGAGCACTGGTACCGCATATGCGTTAATTATATATCATCATTATCATCATCATCATCATCATATTCAACCATTATCTATCCACTGCTGGATGAAGGTCTCTCCAAATGCTTTCCACACAAGTCTATCCTGAGCAATTCGCTTCCACGTCACCCCAACCTGTTTTCTTATTTCATCCACCCATCTAGTTTGAGGACGTTTTCTAGGTCTTCGGTGGTCTCTTGGAATCCAGTTCAGAATTTCTGTTGTCCATCGTTGATCAGTTCTTCTTGCAATATGCCCAGCCCATCGCCATTTCAGTCCTTTTACTTTAACAATGATGTCCTCTACTCTAGTTTGCTCTCTCACCCAAGTGTTTCTTTTTCGATCTCTCCTAGTTATTCCAAGCATGCACCTCTCCATGCTCCTTTGCGTTGTCTGTAACTTTCGTATTGCTCCAACTGTTAGACTCCATGTCTCTGATCCATAAGAGAGGACTGGCAATACACACTGGTTGAAGACCTTTCTTTTTAGACACAAAGGCAATTTCCCCTTCAGGATAAAACTGTTTCTTCCAAATGCACTCCAGCCAAGTTTAATACGTCTGTTGAGTTCTTTCATAATGTTGCCATCCATTGAAATCAGCTGGCCAAGGTAAATATATGAATCAGCAATTTCTAGCTCAGTGTTGTCAACTTGTATTTTTGTTTCCTCTACAAAATTATTGAACATGATCTTAGTTTTTTGTAGGTTCATCTTGAGTCCAACTTCTTTACTTCTAGTTGAAAGCTCCTGTACCATGTCTTGGAGTTCTGATGGGTTAGTTGAAAAAATGACAATGTCATCAACAAACCGCTGGTGATTTAAATACTCACCATTTATTTTTATTCCCTTGTTATTTCGATCTATCAACTGAAAAATCGTCTGTAAAGCTGAAGTAAAAAGTTTTAGAGAAATGGTATCTCCCTGTCTCACACCTTTACCAATTTTTATAGATTTGGTGTCTTCACGTAACCGAAATTTAGCACTTGCATTTTTATACACACATTTCACCATGTCAATGTACATATCCTCGATGTCTGTTGATCTTGAAGAGTTGATGCCTTCTGATGTTTTAATAGAGTCAAAAGCCTTCTCATTGTCAATAAATGCCACATACAATATTCATGTGTTCTTTCAGTTAGTTCTCTTAATACTTGAATATGGTCCACTGTACTGAATCCACTTCGAAATCCAGCTTGTTCTCTTGGTTGAGCTGCATCTAATTTTTTCTGCAAGCGATGTGTTAGCTGTTAGTACTTTTGTGAATATATATATGAAATTTAAATCGTACTGGGGTGTTTACAACTCCCGTTAACATCCCTCTGCGTATGCCAGTGGCTCTCTGTCTTAATTACCTTTACATTATAATTTTTTGAATAGTTTCAATTTTTTTCGGCACTCCTGCATTCCTCCGAAAATCGATTCCACCATTTTGATCCTCTATTCTTAATACTATCTCGATCAATTTTAGTTCTAATTTTGTGCAAGCTAAATTTCTACTTATTTCCCAGTTTTATTTTTTTTAATGTTTTCTTAATTTCTACCACTTTTGTAAATATCTTCTGAAACATTTTCTCATACATCTTTATTAATGCAGTTACCTCACAAATCTCATCCGTTGGCAGAATTCCATATTGATTTTTTTTTCTCTTATAATTCGTTCATTAATATATTTTCACATTTTTCAACTGTTTTTAAAAACCTGCTTAACAGGAAGAACCAACATATGCAACCGAAGGTGCCAACCAGACACAGGAAAAACGGTAACAAATAATAGGTTACCATTTTATAAAAAAATATAATTATATATAGATAATATTTATAGATAAATAGGTTACGTCTTTTACACTTGCAAATATAGTTATTTTTTATTTATTGTCATCAATTTGGAGAGGACACAGTCAGGACTGTAGCCAGACTGGGGATATAGGGACTCATGCCCCCTTAGAAAATGTTTTTTTTTTTT
Source organism: Dysdera silvatica (assembly GCA_006491805.2). Lineage (NCBI taxonomy): Eukaryota > Metazoa > Arthropoda > Arachnida > Araneae > Dysderidae > Dysdera > Dysdera silvatica. Next base: position 102,324,396 of record QLNU02014176.1, on the reverse strand, counting down.
ATAGAATTTTGTTTAAATTTTTTTTGCTTTTTACATAACAAAGGAACTGTTCTTCAATGTTAAAAATAAATTCAAAACAGGTTTTCGTGGTCGATCTTGTGTATGTCTTTTTTTTTTTCAGAAATTTAAGTCCTCTTCTTTTCTATAGTAAGGAGAAGGGGGAAATAATAAATTTAAGATATAAATTTACAAGTTTTCAATGCAAAATTTGCATTAAGGAATTTATTCACTAATATTAAGTGGAGTAGTCTGATTTCATTTCTAAAAATAACTTGTTCACATAAACCATCTTGAAAATTAATTACATATCCTATATGTATTGCTTCATGTTCTTAAATTTATATCCATCGTTTTATCCTTGAAAAATCACGTTTGTCGAAGTATACGATATTAAGAATTAATAGAATTCATTAAAACATTTCATGTTCATATTGCAGGTATTTATTATTACACTGAAGTGCCAGAAAAATTGGCACACCTACGTAATATCGTGCAGCCCCCCTCCCCACGCATGCACACAGAAGTGCCGCAACACGACGTGGCATGGACTCGACTAATGTCTGAAGGTATCCTGGAGACAATTCACACCAGGAATCCTGCAGGGCAGTCCACAAATCCATAGGAGTGCGAGGTGGTGGAGATCTCTTCTGAACAGCACGTTGCAAGGCATCCCAGATATGCTCGATAATGTTCATGTCTGGCGATTTAGGTGGCCAATGGAAGTGTCTAAAGTCAGAAGAGTGTTCCTGGAGCCACTCGGTAGCAACTCTCGATGTGTGGGGTGTCGCATTATCATGCTGAAATTGTCCAAGTCCGTCGGAATGCACAATGGACATGAATGGGTGTAGGTGATCGGACATGATGCTTACGTACCTGTCACCTGTCAGAGTTGTCTCTAGACGTATCAGGGGTCCCATATCACGCCAACTGCACACGCCCCATACCATCACAGAAGCTCCACCAGCTTGAACAGTCCCCTGTTGACATGTAGGGTCCATGGATTCATGAGGTTGTCTCCATACCCGTACACGTCCATCCGCCTGATGCAATTGGAAACGAGACTCGTCAGACCAGGCAACGTGTTTCCAGTCATCAACAGTCCAATGGCGGTGTTGGCGGACCCAGACGAGGCGTAAAGCTTTGTGCCGTGCAGTCAACAATGGTACACGAGTGGGCCTTCGGCTCCGAAAGCCCATATCAATGATGGTTCGTTGAACAGTTCGCACGCTGACACTTGTTGATGCCCCAGCATTGAAATCCGCGGCAATTTGAGGAAGTGTTGCACGTCTATCTCGTTTAACGATTCTCGTCAGTCGTCGAAGGTGCCGTTCTTTCAAGGTCTTTTTCCGGCCGCATCGCTGTCCAAGATTTGATGTTTTACCGGATTCCTGATATTCACGGTATACCCGTGAAATGGTCATATGTGAAAATCCAAATTTTGTCGCTATCTCGGAGATGCTATGTCCCATCTCTCTTGTGCCGACTATAACGCCACGTTCAAAATCACTTAAATCTTGATAACCTGCCATTGTAGCGGCAAGAACCGATCTAACAGCTTTGCCAGACATCTCTTGTCTTATATAGGCGCTGCCGACCGCATCGCGTTACGCTGATTGGTTGCAAAGCTCCGTTATTTGCATACGCACGCCTGTACCAGTTTTTCTGGCACTTCAATGTATTATGTATAAAATTGCTAATAAAATATATCAAAGTATCATAGGTTTACGCAGAAATTTCACAATGGATGTTACAGGCTTGCAAAGGGGGTCACAACACCTCACCATCCCTACACACGCCAGTGCAAAGCATTAACGAATTCTAAGCTCCCCATGCGGCTTTCAGAGTCCTCCCACTAGCTTCCGGAGCCCCCTATAAAAAGCTTCTAGCTACGGTCTTGGCCCAAACCCCCCCTTTTAATTTTTTGTGGCAGGGCCCTTTAAAATTGGCGTTTGCCCAGTAATGCTGGAATAAAGGAATAAACGTTTGGTTTAGTAAACTGTAGTTTCTTAAAAGTTAAAGAAGTAGGCCAATAGTATAGAATTTTGTCATTCAAGCGCGATGAATATAATAAAAATAATTTTAAATACTTCAATCTAATTACTCACTGATATCCAGCAACTCATTACTAATGGACGACAAACATTAATACATAGGTCTGCAGTATAGAACTGGGCTTCTTTAACTCTGCTGATTTCGACAGCTATATTTCAATTTTCTGTCATGCCCAATTTCTTTCTCTCTCTCTTTCCGTATATAAGCATGGAGATTTATATAAAATCATTTACACTTATTAGAACTTTTAATAAATTCGTTTTGGATAAGAAACTTTATACATTATACAGATGCATTGAAAAGAAATTAATAGTTTAATTTGTCAAGACTCTAAAATATATATAAATTGAATGTTGTTTCAGCGCTATCTACCGACCATATTATTCATTTGCCATACATAAAGACAGTTGCAATTTCCAACTCGATGTACCTTTAGCGCCATCTTTATCCGGGATTCATAAACTGGGGGGGTTCAAGGTTTTTATGGGGTGTGGATTAGATTTTGTGTGTATTTAAATGTGTTTTTAGATTTCATTAAGGGGTCATACCAAAAATCTAGAGGGATGTTGGAAGGGTGTGTATAAATCTCTGACTACGAAACTTCTCACATACAATGTGTTGGTAAAGGGAATGATTTGTTTTTATTGCAAAACGCTTTTTTTTAACTATAGAGCATTGAAGGGCCGGATTATAGCACAGGAAAAAAGACAAATGTCCAGGGCCAGCTCTGTTGAGGGGCTTGGCGCGGTGAATACCGAATGAAACTTCAAATGCAAATGGAGAAAAATTACTTCCAGATTATGTACGAAATTTTTTATTTCAATAAAAATGAATTTGTTTGGTTCAGGCACTGGTGTACGTACACGGGGTTGTAAGCCCCTCTTGCAATGAAATTTTGCATACAGGGTGTCCGAAAAAGAATGTACCCTTTTATTTATTTTGGGCACAGGTGCCCAGTGTGTGGAGAGAGGTGTCAGTGACAAGGATTGCTATTAGATACTCCAAGTTTTGATTTGAAATAGCCGCCGTTCCCAAACCATAATTTTTCAAGATGGCGCCCACACAACAATAGAAGGCATTAAAAAGGGTACATTCTTTTTCGGACACCCTATATTTAACATAGGAATATATGAGTTGTAGCTCTGTAACCCCTCCCATTAAGCCTATAACCCTCCTTTCCAACTTTCTGCGTACGTCTGTGGTCTTAGGGTTGTCCAACCTTTTCCGGCAGCGGGCCATATGAAAATTTTGCACGGAAATCGCGGGCCAGAGGCTTTAGCGAGTTTTGGAAAAGGAAAAAATAAAAATAGGTAAGTCAATAAGTAATGGACCATATAATTAGACATCAAAAATTTCCACAGTAATTTATTATGATTGCCGATGCTGTTTTTTAAATAAAAAAAAAATATTTTGAAATTTTGAAATTTTTTTATTACAGACAGTTGTCGGCGGGCCGTATGTTGGACAATCCTAGTCTGGCCGTATAGTTCAGAAAAAAGATGCTTTGTTTCCCGAACAGTAGCCGTAGCCGTATAGTTCAGAGAAAAAGATGCTTTGTTTCCCAAACATGTAGCCGCTCACGGGTCATTTTAAGCATAGGATATGCCAACAACATTTGATCTAATTCCCTTAAAGGAAATTATTCTAAAAATTAGGAAAACGTTTGGACGCCAACAGTTTTGTAAGTGAAAGGTGCCCAGTAAACTTAAACCATTCCTTTACTTGGAAACAAATTGATTTCACAGATCTCTAGCTGAGATAATTAGATCTTTCATTCGATTTAGCTTTTTAACTTCAGATCATTGTTCTGATATTTCTAATGAGGATTAAATACTACTTTTGAAATAATTTTTTCGCTTAAAAACAACAACCCTGTAAATGCAAGTCGCTCACCCTTCTTTATATTTATTTCCTACCCAACAAACGGAAGTCAAATAGTAGTTTATTCAAAAAACAAACAAACAATATAATACTTTATTTTCCATGCTACAGGTTTGTCAATCCTGTACATGGAGGAAGAGTTGCAAAATCTAAGGTTAATTCCCTCTAAAACACACAAGCAACATAAACAAACGAACGGTTTCCGACTAAAAAACTAAAAAATTTTAATAGAAGATGATACGTGCGACGCCAGTATCACATCCTCATTTATAGATGTTGAAGCGACGTAGAATTTTAAAATTTTTTGGAAAGGGGGTCATATTATGTTCATAAAGAAATGTTCCTTTCATAATTGAGATGGCAAACGATGTCGGCAAGGCCTGATCACCGCAAAGGCGTCCAAAGCCCGGGCTTTGGACGCCTTTACGGTGATCAGGCTACAGTTTATTACACTATAAAAGAAAGTTCCGTTAATTTTGTGAACTATCTCAATTGGAATTCATCAAAATCAACAATTCCCATCATAGTTAATGGTGTAGTGATTTCAAATGATAAATTACTCGCAAAAGAAAGGATCACTTCTCTACGCCTGATGCGATCCGAAGTTAGAACCTCTTGATAACCGATCAAGTGTTCCTATCTATGGAGCAACAGGCGTTGATCAAACTTCCCTTTGTGAGCAAATAAAAAGCTTCACTGTGGACGAGTTCGCGATTAATGGGTCAGTGCTTGGACTGTTCTTTAAACCAAAGCGACAGTCAAAGAAGTGAAACGTCCGAAAGGTGAGACTAGCACTGATATTTATTAAAGTCAGCAATTCTCAACAGCTAAAAGCACTTGACCGGTTGTTAGGAGGTTGTGGGGGTTGGGTCGCACCAGGCGCCGATGAACTATTCTTTTCATTGCGAGGAATTTATCATCTAATTTCTGTAATTTCAATTGGTGTTTGGTTACTAAAATCGTGTTAATTTATTCATTACATTCTCATCAGGGAAATGTGTAGGGGGTGAAAGATTTTTTATTCAGCTCAGGGTTTGTACCTTCTCGGGAAAGAATGGGTTTGTGTACTGGAAGCCGTATTACTGTTTCGTTGCTAAGTTACTGCTAAAGAGGCCGCAGTCATGATTTAATTTCGTGGGGGGGGAGTCAAAATTTTTTACAGCATGTATCGATACAATCACAGCATGCAAGGCTGTAGCCAAGTCCCATTAAAAATTTAGTTTTGGGGGGGACCGGTCCCTAAGTTACCCTCCCCCAGATACGGGCATGACTGCTAATAAAATTTAGAATAAATATTTACGATAAAATTGAACTTTTCAATTGACAGTGAAGTTTTTATTTCAATAGGAAACAAAAAGAGAGAGGGTTACGTCTATCTTAAATATCGTAATAGGCATTGCAATGTTTTAAATTAATTTTATTAATTATAACAAGAAACACTATTATACAATTTATAGAGGGGTATACAACACTTTATAACAAAATTAATTATAAAAATTAATAATAAAAATAATTATGTTTTCTAAAAAAAATAAATAAATAAAAAATAAAACCGATGCTTATTTTTGTGCGATTTTCAATTTCATTTAATATTTCTTGGAGAGTTTGATCATATGAGCTACAGATCTATTTATCGGAAGGGGACAAAATCCCAAATATTCCCAACAATTCATTTTCCACTGTATCATTAATATTTTATATTTAATGATATATCTTCCACTGTATCATTAAAGATAAAATATTAAGATCCGAGGAAATTTGAATGACGTATACACATTTTTACATGATCGTTCAGATACAAATCCCCTTCTAAAATTGAAGAAGGGATATTTAATGGGGAAGGGAAGTGGAGAGGGAGAGAGAGAGAGAGAGAGAGAGATGAACGGAGTATGTTTCTTTGACATTTCATTACACGGGTCACGCTATCTTTTATTCACAAAGGTAATATAATATAATATTATTTATTTAATACTAGCACGTGTATGCTCCAATTATGACAATTATTAACGCAACTAAGCAACAATGACCATGTGCAAAATTCTGCGCTTGCGCAGAAATACCAATTGCTTTGAACATGCGAGACAGGAACTCAATTTCCACGCACATTGGTTTTTTTTTTTATCTTTTGACACCTTATTTTTGCTTTTTAACTTCTTACTGATTTATCGATTATTTTCCTAATTGGGAATATTTCGATTATGCATTGTTTTCCCTATTACAATGCCACGTGCTTGGTTGACAACGTAACTCTTAATACTTTAATACAGGATACATCGAAAACATGTTTTCGCCATAAGGACATACAGTATGCCTCTTTTGTTGATCTCCAATTCAAAGGTACGGCAACATATTTACGTACACCTTCCGCAAATAGTGCTTTCACGTGCATTAATTATTACTTAACATTACTTGGAGTTTCTGGAATATTCTTTGTATGATCGCTGTTTTGAAACTGGACTGCTAAAGTAGCTGTAACTGCTTTTGATTTAAAGAGGTGACACTTATAGGCTATTATCGGAAGGTTTTGTTGTTGATGAGCGATGATAATGCATTTGACGGTTGCAGCTTTAAATTTTACCAATTTCTTTGTTTTGAGTGAATTGGAATCTGGCCATTATGAAGGTGTGAGCGGACTCGATTTCGAGCTATTGACTCTCTTAGCTGATTTTATGAAATTCACATACGAATTAGTGGTTCCGGATGATGGTGAATATGGGACTCTTAAAGAAGATGGTAATTGGTCCGGTCTCGTAGGAATGCTCAACAAAAAACAGGCTGATATGGCCATAGAAACATAACTTTATCTTATGAAAGATCCCAAGTAACTGGTTTTTCCTTCCCATATGACATCGACTTCAGCACATTCGCTATGAAGAAAGTGGGATTTATGCGGAAAGACTTTTTCTACATTCGGACTTTTCAATTCCAAGTTTGGGGCTGCTTTGCTATGTTCCTGTTAGTTAGTTCAATCCTGCTTTCTTTGCTCTGGAGAAGCCAAGTGCAGGACCATCGTAAGACAATATCAATATTGATGAATATGTTTCCTGCTGTGGGAATTCTGATTGGAAACGGTGGTTTACGAAGGAAGTTTGGTGGTATGACCACCAAGTTGTTTTTCATGCTTAGCGCTTTACCATTACGCGTTCTTGTTCTTAGTTTCAGCGGATTGTTGCTAGCGTTTCTGATGGCTCCGATAATAGAACATCAGGTGGAAAGTTTTGAAGAACTTGCGAAGATTAGCAAAGCAGGCAAGGTGAAGGTTACAATGTACAAAGGTGCAGAGATGCATCAAGCTTTTAGAAAAGGTGAAACGTCCATTCTGCGAGATTTGAGCAAAAATCTTCGAAACAACCCTGACGACACAGTGGAAGAAGCTAATGCAATTCAAAAGATATTGGATGGCTATACTTTCATGGACAATAACCTTTACATCACCATGTTAGCTGCCCAGGCCGGAAAAAGTGAGCAAATCTTCATTTCCAAAGACATATATAAGCTGTGCCTTTCGTCCATACTCTTTAGGAAATATTTCTGCTGTATTCAGGATTTTGATAAAAGTATTCTTTTCATTTACCAATCCGGAATTTTCCAGAAGATTTTACAGCATAAAATCTTTAAAGTTAATCTGAAAGGAAAACTTCATGAAGCAAAAATGGAACACCCGAGATCGATTTCTCTTGTTGACTTGATTGGCGTTTTTGAGATATTGTTTTCTGGTTGTATGTTATCGTTCATGATTCTTATATGCGAAATTTGCTATGGAAAAAAGAAAAACAAAACAGTATTTAGACAGTGCCGGTTTTACGCATAGGCAAAACAGGCTTGGGCCTGCGGTCCCGCGATTTTGGGGGCTGTCTTCAGGGACGTATATTTGGTTCGTGGGAAGTTGGCGTGTAGAACCGTTACAATTCTCGGGAGCTTACATCACAGACGGGTTATTTCATTGCAGTAGAGAGTAGTGCGTCTTTGGTAACTGGTTTTTCGCGCGAAAAAAAAGTTACGAAATGATAACCCGTCTGTGAGGTAAGCTCCCTAGAATTGTAACGATGTTATACGCCAACTTCCCGAGAATGAATTATAAGTGGGGCTTGATATTATGTAAGTTTGAATGTTATTTTAATATTTTTTATTTATACGTATCCAAGTTTCATTACTGATAAACCTGTATATTACAGATAATGAACGTCAAATAAAAGTTCATTAATTTTTTGACTGAATATCGTGAAAGCCACATTTTTTAAGGGTCCACTCTCTCTTTTCAGCCTGGGGACACATAGAGTCCTTAATCCTGCATTGTATTTAAACGACGATACTCTAATCTGTTGTGAATCTTCTAATGCAAAGATATGAAGCATAAAATAACAATATACAGTACGTGTGTGAAGTTCTGTTGTGAGTTCGTGTGTGTGTTCTCGATAATTGTAAATAAATTTCAACTTGAACGTCTTGTCGATTAGTTGAAAGCAAATGAATTTATTGAGCAAACGATCTTATAAAAGTGCTGTAGTTATATTTCTTATTTTACTATGACATCGCCATTCTTATAATTATTAATTCTTATTAAATATTATATTAATGTACTATGTTCAAGCGGCATTGAGCATGTTTGGTACTAAAACGGTAATGACTAGAGGGACCCTGTAGACTAGTTTTTTTTCAACCTCCGGGCCACGGACCGTCAGCACGGTAGCTAGCCGATTTTGCACCCCTGGCAAAACCGTTCAGATTGCGCACCCCTAGCCAAGGACATACTCTTCCCTGCGAATTATTTCAGCCGATTTAAGCCTTTTCTCGTCTGCGCCCCTGGCGTGGGTTCTCCACGCCACCCCCGGCTCTGCGGACCGATACCGGGCGCTTCTTTTTATTCCCGAATCGATTCAGACACTTGGCGACGGAAAGACGGCGGCAAAAAAATGCTTCGGCGCTAAACGGATGATTCTGGCACTAGACGCCAGGGGACGTGCGCATGTACCGCATCTGCCCCAAGGGGCAGACCTTCTGCGCATGTACGTTGACTCGACAATTAAACACATCGTCCTCTTAGGTACTAGTCATACCAAAATACGCTATAAAATAGCTAAACGTATTGGCATCTGGCTATATATACTGGCGATGGTATAGCCCCCTATTGATATCCCCGCTAATATAATATTTTGATTATGAATTAGTACTTTTATAAATAAATCAGTACTTACCTGAATCACAGAGACCGAACTGGGGGGAGACTCCCAGACTCCCGCGTTCGTCGCTTTGCGACTTGTGCCTTTTCGATCACATTCGACTTGCGCTACATATGTTTATAAGTATAAATTATAATTTTATCCCCTTGCCCAAGGATTTATACACTCCCCCACTTAATAAAATCTAAGCATATACAAAATCTAATCCACACCACACCCTTCTTGTTAACAAACACACGTGAAATCCACGCGTATGCACAGAAATGCAACAGGAGTAGCTATTTTCTCCTGTTTTTCTAGCCAAGTGAATGTTATCGGATAGAAACATCCACGCAGGAAGCGTAGGCGGGCGCAACTGGCAACCTTGGCATCGCTAAAAACTTTGGCGTCATTACCAGTTTTCGCCGCTCGACGCCAAGTGTCTGAATCGATCCGGGAATGGAAACAGGCGTATGCCAGTAACCAATCAGCAAGGAAGTGTACAAGCAAAGTGTATATCATTGGAAGGGAGTGTACTGATACTGTTTATGATTAAACAGTAATTAACTATTCTTACTTTTGATAGTTTAATGTATGACCTTAAAAAAAAGGCAAAGATATTCACGAGTACACATGTTGGAACCGGGACCTCATCTTACACAAAATGAGTTTACCATGCCACGGTGTCATGAAGGTTGTGAAACACTACTACAGACAATACAGTGTGCTTGCCTAGTTAATCATGCAGCTATGGCGTGAAGTCAATCTTCTGTCATCGGGTTCTAGCTTTTGAACGCACGCATACGAAAATAAACAAAACAAAAACAAAAAATGAGAAATCTCGTAATGAAAACAAAGTTAATTTGAAGGCTATTTTTTTCATATAACTATATTTACACATCCTTTGTTAAATAGCAGGAGTGTAATTATAACTTTTGGCGTCTATTTATATTGCTATTTTCCCCCACACCCTTGCTGTTAATTGAAAGTCGCTATTTATGATCAACTGCCTAATATTGACTATTGACTTACCTATATAGCAAAAAACCCAACTCACTGTCATGTTGAGTTAACGAGCTATTGATGCTAATGGGATATTAAACGTAAGATGATAACTTTTTAGGTTAAGTAAATTGCATCTTCCACCCTGCTCTCCCACACATACTCATATGACGCACACTCTCGACAAATCCGTTTACCACTGACGTCATTATTTTTGCAGTTGGCGCTTTTTTTTAAACTAAGTACCCATTTTTTTAAACTGAGGCGGGCGAGTATGGTTCTTATCCAGCAAATAGAGTATATTGCGATTTGTCGAGCCCTACTTTATGCATTGAATAAATATACAGAATACATTGAATAGATATACATAATACATTGAATAAATATACAGAATACATTGAATAAATATACAGAAGACATCGAACAAATATACAGAAGACATTGAAGAAATATATAGAAGACATTGAATAAATATACAGAAAACATTGAACAAATATACAGAAGACATTGAACAAATATACAGAAAACATTGAATAAATATACAGAATACATTGAACGAATATATATAATACATTAAATAAATATGCAGAACACATTGAGTACGTAGAATACATTGAATGAATATACAGAATACCCAGCAAAAATATACTTAATGATTGTATGTGTGATATAGAATTAGTTTATTTGCTGTTACCTTAAATGGTGGCTATAAGGGTAAGCACACTTTCTTGACAATGCTTCTTCTTATACAGCAAGTTTTGAATAACTAACTGCTGGTTATAACGAGTCTAACAGCTGGTTATAACGAGTCTAACAGCAGATAAATTTACTTAAAATGCAGTCTCCTATTAAAAAAAATTGCTTCAAATTTATTTGAATAAAAAGTAATAATAAATGGGGGGAAAACGAGGAGAATAAGTACTTAAATATGCTTTATTTCCACGTAATTTAATTTTTATTGAAATATTAGGCACTGTACATGATTCTGTTATATGACTTTAGTGATAAAGGAAGGGATATTAATTGTTAAAATTTATTAAGGTTTATTAAAAATATTATTTTCGAGGTCGTTGAAGCTTTTTTATTGTTCGCAAAACTTTTGGGAAATTTAATTAATCCATGAAAAAGAAACAGACCATTGTTATCTTTAAAATTAGCATTTAACAAAAAATTAAAGAAACTACCTTTCTGAATTTACGAAAGTGTTTGCTGACATACTTATAACTTTTATTCATTATCGACTTTTCCAGGGTTGCCTTTTAATTTGGCTTCTATTTGGCGATACGATGGGGAGGTTGGTGATGGTAAGTCCTGTATTGTATTTGGTAGGGTTTTGGTGTAGATCAATAGTTCACTTTTTAGTGTAGCCAGTAGTGCAGCAATTCAAGAGTCATTGGAGGGGTTAAGTGGTTATGAGGGGCTCAAGGGGCTTTAAAAATAGAATAAGAAAAAATTTTATTAAACTCAGGTACAGTTATTGCTAATACATCTGTTTTGAATTTATTCCAATGTTATAATCGTCATTTATTTATATTTAAAGGATATTGACATGAATTTATGTACAATCAAATTTCATTTAGGGTTCCTACTCAAATTGATGAAAAATATTCCCTGACAATTGCAGACAAAATTTTGAACTGAACTTTAATTTCGGGGAAAATATCTTCATATTCGCAAGAAATTTAGCTATTCAGAACAGAAATTAAGAAGCTACTCTCTCACTTTTTCATGTTTGACCAAAAATCTTGTTTTTCCCTAACTTTTAGGCTTGTATTTGAATGGAAATTCTGCTACCAACGCGATGGGGATAGACCACAACTGTGACGTCACCAGCTCCCAGAAAGCTTCAATAGCAGGCCCCATACATACGGCCCCAAGTAGTCTGCAAAATGCTCCAGGTCATCGGAATCATGGTCATACATCATATAAATATTAAAAACCAAAAAAAAAACCCAACGTAAACGTAAAGTAGTAGCACTCAATCTATATTTACATTAGGTTGAGCGTTGGCTCTCGAAGGTAATCTACCCTGACGTCATATTGTCACGCATGTTTATTGGCTGCCGCTAAAGTTAGATGCTGGCGGTAGACGTAATGGGTATTAGGTTACGAGGTTGCGCCACCCTAATAATCCGCATCTAAAACTCATTTTCGTTTTCGCGAGGGGATTCAATTTTTCAAAGGGGACTAAGTCACCTCCTAGTCCTCCCCCTTAGTTATGACACTTCTTTTGCTTAAGTTTTTTCTTTCCGTTCATTGAAATTATAACGTTTGAAAGATAAAATCGCGACGGAAGTAAGTAAATAAAAAAAAAAAAAAAGAGAAAAGCTACAAAACATTAAAAGTACGAAAA
>QLNU02014176.1:102286554-102306897 GCA_006491805.2 Dysdera silvatica | reverse complement strand
GATCAAGGCAGCGGTCAGTGTGGCATGAAAGCAGGGGGTGCTAAGAATCACTGGAATGGCCCAGGCTGCCATTTGTTATTGACCTTGGCTACGTTTAATGGACGATCCCTTGCTTCTGAAGCAAAACTTCAGGAATTGGAAGAGGAACTAGACAAGATCAAATGGGACATTGTAGGACTCAGTGAAGTTAGAAGAAAAGGTGAAGAGTTGGTGGAACTTAAAAGTGGACATTTGTTTTATTATAGAGGAACGGAAACTGGAAGAACAAGTGGTGTTGGCTTCTTAATCAACAAAAGAATTAAAGACTACCTTCTTGAAGTCGAAAGCACGTCAGATCGAGCAGCGAGGCTCGTTGTTCAACTAACCCAGCGATACCAACTTCAGATAGTACAGGCATATGCACCAACATCAAGCCATACCGACGAGGAGGTTGAAGAATTTTATGAAGAAATCAAACAGCTACATACCAAGGGGAAACAACATATCAAGCTCATCATGGGGGATTTCAATGCAAGAATTGGACAACAGGAACAAGGAGAGACATCGGTTGGTAAATACGGATATGGGGAAAGGAATGAACGTGGCGATCAACTCATCGAATTTGCAGAAGCTGAAAACCTTAGCATCATGAATTCATTTTTTAAGAAGAAACCGCAAAGAAAATGGACATGGAAACACCCAAATGGGGGAACTAGTGAAATTGACTATATCCTGGCAAACAAGAAATCAATTATTGAAGATTGCAGTGTACTGAACAGATTTAATACTGGAAGTGATCATCGAATGGTGAGATGTAAAGTGCACTTAAATACTAAATTAGAACGACAGAAGCTCATTAGGAAACAAGTAAGTAAGAGGGTGGATCTAATGAAACTGAAAGTAAATACCGAGGCATTCAAGTTGGAATTAAAAAATCGCTTTTCTGCACTGGAAGGACTTATTGATGAAAGTGATATCTCAGAAGCAAATGAAAACATTGTTAAGACAATAGTTGAAACTGCTGGGGAAATTGGTGGTGTAACCTGTAAAAAGCACAATAGCAAATTATCTGAGAAGACGAAACAGCTCATGAAAAGGCGAAGAGATATGAAGGTGGACAATCGAAATACCAGTTCCAGGATTGAGTACATAGAACTTTAAAAAACTTTACGCCTAAACGCTAAAGAAGACATAAGGAAATTCAACTTTGAGTTAGCAAGTAAAGCCATTTAAAACAACGTGGGTCCTAGGGTTGTTAAAGGAAGTTAGTTTCTTGGGAAGAAACACATCATTGCACTAAAAGGAGGGGATCGCACGGTAACAAGAAATAGGGAAGAGATACCTTAGAAGTACAGAAAAGCTGTATGAGGGAAACAGTGTAATAAACGAAGACTCTGGAGATAGTTGAAGAAATTCCCAAAATCTTAAAAGAAGAAGTAGCGCATTTTGCAATAAAAGTATGAAGAAAGGAAGAGCTCCTGGTGATGATGGTATTACATTGGATATCCTAAAAGAAGCTGGAGAATATGTAGAAGACATACTTGCAAAATTCTTTACCAAATGCCTCAACAGTGGTAACATACCAAACCAATGGGATTCTGCAACAGTAATTCTTTTGCATAAAAAAGGTGATAAAGAGGATTTGAAAAATTACCGACCAATTAGCTTGTTACCTGCTATTTATAAAATCTCCACAAAAGTGCTAACACATCGCCTGCAGAAGAAATTGGACGCAGCTCAACCGAGAGGACAAGCTGGATTTCAAAGTGGATTCAGTACAGTGGACCATATTCAAGTATTAAGAGAATTAATTGAAAGAACACATGAATATGAACTTCCATTGTGTGTGGCATTTATTGACTATGAGAAGGCCTTTGACTCTATTAAAACGTCAGCAGTCATCAACTCTTTAAGATCAGCAGACATCGAGGATGTGTACATTGACATGGTGAAATGTGTGTATAAAAATGCAAGTGCAAAATTTCGGTTACATAAAGATACCAAAACTATTAAAATTGGTAAAGGTGTGAGGCAGGGAGATACCATTTCTCCAAAACTTTTTACTTCAGCTTTACAGATGATTTTTCATCAAATAAATTGGAATAACAGGGGAATAAAAATAAATGGTGAATATTTAAATCATTTGCGGTTTGCGGTCAACGAACCCATCAGAACTCCAAGACATGGTACAAGAGCTCTCAACTAGAAGTGAAGAAGTTGGACTCAAGGTGAACCTACAAAAAACTAAGGTCATGTTCAATAATTTTGTAGAGTAAACAAAAATACAAGTTGACAACACTGAGCTAGAAATTGCTGATTCATATATTTACCTTGGCCAGCTGATTTCAATGGATGGCAACATTATGAAAGAACTCAACAGACGTATTAAACTTGGCTGGAGTGCATTTGGAAGAAACAGTTTTATCCTGAAGGGGAAATTGCCTTTATGTCTAAAAAGAAAAGTCTTCAACCAGTGTGTATTGCCAGTCCTCTCTTATGGATCAGAGACATGGAGTCTAACAGTTGGAGCAATACGAAAGTTACAGACAACGCAAAGGAGCATGGAGAGGTGCATGCTTGGAATAACTAGGAGAGATCGAAAAAGAAACACTTGGGTGAGAGAGCAAACTAGAGTAGAGGACATCATTGTTAAAGTAAAAGGGCTGAAATGGCGATGGGCTGGGCATATTGCAAGAAGAACTGATCAACGATGGACAACAGAAATTCTGAACTGGATTCCAAGAGACCACCGAAGACCTAGAAAACGTCCTCAAACTAGATGGGTGGATGAAATAAGAAAACAGGTTGGGGTGACGTGGAAACGAATGGCCCAGGATAGACTTGTGTGGAAAGCATTTGGAGAGACCTTCATCCAGCAGTGGATAGATAATGGTTGAATATGATGATGATGATGATGATATATATATCATCATGATGATATATATATCATCATGATGATATATCAGTTCTTCTTGCAATATGCCCAGCCCATCGCCATTTCAGTCCTTTTACTTTAACAATGATGTCCTCTACTCTAGTTTGCTCTCTCACCCAAGTGTTTCTTTTTCGATCTCTCCTAGTTATTCCAAGCATGCACCTCTCCATGCTCCTTTGCGTTGTCTGTAACTTTCGTATTGCTCCAACTGTTAGACTCCATGTCTCTGATCCATAAGAGAGGACTGGCAATACACACTGGTTGAAGACCTTTCTTTTTAGACACAAAGGCAATTTCCCCTTCAGGATAAAACTGTTTCTTCCAAATGCACTCCAGCCAAGTTTAATACGTCTGTTGAGTTCTTTCATAATGTTGCCATCCATTGAAATCAGCTGGCCAAGGTAAATATATGAATCAGCAATTTCTAGCTCAGTGTTGTCAACTTGTATTTTTGTTTCCTCTACGAAATTATTGAACATGATCTTAGTTTTTTGTAGGTTCATCTTGAGTCCAACTTCTTTACTTCTAGTTGAGAGCTCCTGTACCATGTCTTGGAGTTCTGATGGGTTCGTTGAAAAAATAACAATGTCATCAGCAAACCGCAAATGATTTAAATATTCACCATTTATTTTTATTCCCCTGTTATTCCAATTTATTTGCTGAAAAATCATCTGTAAAGCTGAAGTAAAAAGTTTTGGAGAAATGGTATCTCCCTGTCTCACACCTTTACCATTATATATATATATATATACAGACACTGTCATGCGGCATCGGAGACAATCCAACACGTGATGGCAGGATGCAAGATCCTTGCGCAGTCAGACTACAAACATAGACACGATCAAGTAGCGAAAATAGTCCACCAGAAATTGGCAGCGAATGCTGGCTTTCTGACAGAAAAATGCCCGTACTACAAATATGAGCCAGAGACCGTGCATGAGAACGAAACACACAAGCTTTACTGGGATAGAGCAATCATAACAGACAAGACAGTCCCACATAACCGTCCTGACATAACCCTCGTCGATAAATCGAATAAGACCACGTACTTAATCGACATAGCAGTACCCAACACCAATAACATACAGACAATCTACATATGGTGGTCCAGGGCTGTGGAGCCGGGAGCCCCCTTACGTTAATAAGGCCTTGGTTAGTTGAACATTATGGGGCAAGGTTAGCTAAGGCTATATTATGTCATGTTCAATTTACTAAACTGTTGTTGATTCTATTTTCATTGTGCAAGGATTTTAGAAAATAGTTCTAAAGTAGAGATAAAATGAGTGTCGTCATGGTGTGCAAGGAACCATAATTTACTTTTTGTCCTTGCGCCATAAAAATATAACCAACCAACTAACCATAACTTACAAGAATGTACAGTGCATATTTTGCCATGATTAGCCTGTATTGATACAGGATCCCCTTTAGTAATAGGCAAACTTAGCGGTTACCTAGAGCAAGGTGTTTGCCAGGATATTTGCTCTGGGGATGTCAAATTTACCTTCAAAATTTTAATTTTTTTTATATATAAAATGTGCTAACCAGAAATTGGCGCAGTATAGCCCAGATGCTCTTGCGCCATAAAAAAGCCAAACAATCAATCAGTCAACTAACCAGAAAAGAAACGAAATAAAATATTCAGTTGTAGTGAAATCATTCTTCGATATTTATACATAAAAAGTTCATTTTTTATTCAGAGAAAAACAAAATTCAAGCATTTCTTCTTGGACATTTAATTCTTTTTATAGGTAGTTGATAATTTAGGATTTTACTGCATATGGTACCTTTCACCCTTTTGGTATCCCTATCCATATTTTTCTTTGAAAAATTGCTACATATAAAAGATTATTACAATTTACATATGCAGAAAAAGTATAGAAAAATAATTTGCGCAATATTTTATTTCCTTTCTTGTAATTTGAATATTTAGCGGATATATGAACTTTCAGTTTTGTGGGTGTCAAGAAATTTGGGGAGTGCAGGGGGTGTAGTGAGGACTCCTTCGTCTTGGCGAACGTCTAGAATTTTATTCGTTATTGGTTTCTTTCGCCTTGTAAGGCCAAGGCTAACCTTATGCTAGATTTTTGGCTGAATTGGGACCCCGGGGAAATGTGATTTTTTTTTAAAATTCCAAACTAAATTAATAAAAAATAAAACCACAAGACCTTTTTAAAACAGTATTAACACTTCTTAATTTAATCAACACTAAAAATATAAAATTCGATATTTTAAATTTATTATAAATTTATATAAACTTAAAAAAGCAACTACACTACATTATAGTGGATATCCATCTATTAGGAAAGTAAACGAAGTCAATTAGAGAATATACAACATTTATACAAAAGAGGACTCCGCAAAAGTAACAAAAATTTGGCGCCGCCTTGTCTAGGCCGCGATTGTGCAGGGCCTTCGGGTCGCCGATGGTCGAGTTTCTATAAGATCAAGTTTATTATCAATCCCCTAATAGTTTGGCACATTTCTTCGTATATCGTAACATTGTTATGCATCTTTCTCCAATTTTCAATTTTCTGTAAACGCTTCTATATTGTTTGTTTGACACTTTTATATTGTTTGTCTGCTTTTATAAATAGACGTGGTTAGGATCTCAGAAGGTGAGTTACGATCTAAGGGGGCGGATGTGGGGGTAGAGAAGGTCAATATATAATATGGAAGATAAATGCAAATTGTCCACAAATCGGGGATTATGATATAGATATCTTCCAAACTATAAAGATTTAATTTTTACGCTTGGACCTAAATTTGGAAACAATACAGATATCTCTCTACCATGTCTGCCGCGGCACGGATATGATATCCTTGTGGGTTCTACTTTTAGACCTGATTTTGCGTGAGAAAATCTTGGCTGATCTCTGGGCCCTCGGGTGTGGAACTCTCTTCCAAATGAGCCGAGACAACTCACTGTCAGCTCATTTTCTGTATTCAAGATACTTTTGCTTGATTTGCCAAATATTTGTTTGTTTGTTTGGATTTTTATGGCGCAAGAGCATCTGGGCTATACTGCGTTAACATTTGCTAAATAATTTATGAGTTTGTATTTTTATTATATCTTATTTATTTACTTAACTTTCCTTTTCTTAACATCGTACGTGGATTATTATTGTTGCTCTGAGTCGCTGGTGGTGAACCTGGGCAGCATAGGCTTCGTCAGATGTAAAAGTCTTTACCCATTTTTGCCCGGGCTAAATTGTTATAATATTATTAGTTAATAGGCTATATATGTTTCATGTAAAATTTCGCCCAAAATAAATTAATTTATTATTATTATTATTATTATTACACCCACCCACGATTATGTCTTTCTATAACCCCACATAAAAATACAAGTGCAATCTCTACAAAGGGTCAACAAAAGTCAAGGGCAGGCCCTGTAATGATGAATTCAGTAACAACGAAAGTTTTAGTATTAAAAAAGGGACAACAGCTCAATCGAGAATTTCAGTCTCAGTTACGGGTTTGTAGTATCTTTGGCTTTACTCTTTATGACGAAATAGGTTTTAAAGAAAATTTTTTGTACGCTCTCAGATTCATTGTTTTATCTTTCACTGCGAATTTATATTGAGTATTATTAGCTGTAAACGATGCGAACCAGTTACTATTATCTTCACACATTCAACTATTTTTAGAGTTTTTATATAATTAATAATACGATCATTTGCTGCTTCTATGAAACAGTTTTACAAGTGTTAAAAGGTTTATACAACGCGCTCACCATATCGAGTGTGACAACACAAAAGCACATATATCAAACAACTGAATACTAATTCTGAGGTGAAAGTCTAAGGTTAGTCTAAGGAAAGTCTAAGGTCTAATTCTGAGGTCAAAGTCTAACGGGTAATGTTTTGTGCGCAAGTATATTAATGTGGGATAAACTAGAGTCATTTTAGAAATTTCAAACTCCTGCCTAGAGCTTTGGTGATGATACAACAAATAAATATAATACAAAAGCAACAAATAAAATTGCTTTGGTTATATTTTCCCGTAAAATTAATTTCTGTTAAGCAGGAAAAATTTAAATTAATGTTAGAAGAATACGTTCGTTTGTGTGATATTTAGGACATCTAAATAATATATAAAAATTAGAAAATAGTCTTTCAAAAATAAAGTGTTATACTTTGAACACAAACTTTAAAGGAATATGTAAATATTTAATTTAAAAATTTTTATTTTCAAGTTTCGCCAATAGATGGCGCTGCATCAACTATTATTTTGTTTTATTAAATTTAGTATTTATTGCTTTAATTTGATAGTTTGATTTTATACCCATGTAAAAACTTACAGTACATATTATAGAGTATTATTTTAATTAAAATGATCTCATAATTACATTTTCTTTCGTTTAAAATTAAAATAGTTAGCTTAATATTCAGTCAATAGATGGCGATGTCTGATCCGTTTCAAACTATATGTTTATGTCCTACATATTTTTATATATTACTACCTTATTAACTGATTTATATTATATGACTATTTTTATATATTACTACCTTATTAACTGATAATAGAACACAATTTTTTTTTCTAAATGTATTTGAGAACATCCATAAAATATTCTTTCCATTTAATATGCTTTTTAAAACATTGCACAAAACTTTGGTGTTCGTAGACTTTGGAAGATTAAAGAAAATTATCTCGCAGTCAGTGTTGCCAGATCTGAAGATTAAAAAGTAGCAAACTGTGCTCCAAAAGTAGCGGATTTGAACTATTTGTAGCCCAAACATAAAAATGAATTATTTTGCAACTAGTAGTAGTAGAGTAGCTCCAATAGCAGTCTACAAAAAGATGGGGGTCCCGGTCACCACCGATACGGCCCTGGCATGCGACGTTTCAAGTGTCCTCACGGCCCACACGTCCTCTCTGAATACGGAATATCGTAGTCGTATCTCCAATAGCAGCCTAGAAAAAGGATGGGGCTTCTGGCGGTATCTAACATATCTGGAGATGCTTTAAACCTTGGGATTTGGCATTTTTGAAACGGCCACAATGCGTTGTGGTCTTTTTTCGCTCGTTGAGCGTTTTCGATATTTAAGCCTAACAGATATAAAAGCAGGTCAACATAATCGTTTGTATACGTGCATTGGTGAATGAAAACGTAACGAAAATTGAATGGAATGCAAGTTAAACTAAAATCATTAGTTTAACTGTGGAAAGAACTGCCACGTTAACGATTTTCCACAGTATCATGAAGTGTACAATCTAAACTTTAACAAGCTTGCACCATTATAATCAAGAGCGGATACAGACTTTCATTTTGGAGGGGATCAAGGACAGAATTTGCCATGGTCTTGGAATAACACCCTTCATTTTTCATAAAAGTTGGAATTTTTTACAGTGAAAAAATATGTTTTTGAGGGGTCATGACCCCTGTGACCGTCCCCTTGTATTTGCTCTTGATTATAATTACGTACTGTAACACAGGAAAATAGAAAAATTGACCTCACTAATGTGTCTCCAAGGTTTGCATTTCGAGCCTATATAGCGCACATATGCTCGAAGGTTTGCACAGACCTTCAATGTTAAACGTGTTTCGGAATTACGTGACGTCCATTTGAGTACATATAAGATCTCTGTGATTGAAAGTACCAAAACAAGAATTGAACCACAGAGATCTTTTATGAATTGAACGAGTATCGAACATGTTATGTTTTAGTGAAACTATCATTCACTGCGAATAGAAATGTTCAACAAACAAAATTTTTATTGTATTATGTAATACTAATAATATTTTGTGATTTTATATATAAAAATAAAGAAATAGCGTTTCTTTCTAGTTTATAGCTTCAAGATAATTAAATAGTAGCCCAAAAATAGCGTGTCGCCCAATTCGAAATTTTTGTAGCAAGTGCCATGGATGGATTTACCATTTTGCCGCCCCTAGGCTATTTTTGCCACCCCAAAGCTACTTTTTGCAGCCCCTGCCTACTCTTCCGCCCCCTCAATCAGTGGTAGGAACATAAAAATTGTTACATTCAATATACGCCAAAAAATTTTGTATTGACAGTAAATATGTTGAAAAACAAACTCATAAATTGAAACATAAACATTAAACAATATTAACTTATATTGAAGTATTATCTCTTCTTGGTATATAATAAATCAAATTCAATTTTATTGAAATAAATTTTAATTTTAGCAAAAAATAAAAGCCTATAGAACACTGGTATTTAAATGGAAAGCATGACGTCCAGCTTTCTTCTCGGCAAAACAACTGGATTGTATTAGAGTATGGCATTGATTTTGTTGCAATAGACTCATTGAACAAAATTTTGCCGCCCTAGTCTATAGCCTAGTATAGCCTATTGGGAAATACGGCACTGGCGAGTGCATTTAAAATATGGCCCAATACGCTACTTATAGCCCAATCTGGCACCACTGCTTGTAGTACGTACTATATAAGTAGAATTTTAAATACGGGAAATCAGCAACAATGAGCTGAACTTAGTTCCCACATGTACGCATGAACTGGAGATTAAAATAATCTTGAAAATAAAACTGGTTGTAATTTTTGTAATGACGCAGCCGAATGAATTGCCATGTAGCGGTCAACACAGAAAAGACTCCGGGGCGAGTTTTTTTTTTCGTGGGAAATTATTATACGTGAAAACCCCGACACTCACGTTTATTAGCTCACATTAAATCAAACAACAATATCAATCAACGTTTATTGGCGTAGTGATACCAACGCCGATGGTATGGCGTGATTAGATGGTGAAACGTTCGAAAGAAAATAAATATTTCTGCCTTCGGTGGGACCTGAACCCACGACCTTCCACTTGCCGGGCGGAGGCTCTACCCACTGAGCTACGAAGGACAATATATAATCTCTTTACGAACGTATATATATTGTTGCCAGTTATTTCGCAGAATGGTGTAGTACATGGACTACTATTTAAACCAAATTGCAAAGAGACTGGTATTAAATTGATCGAAATGCACGTTGCAGCATATGTATTTATATAATAAATAGAAACACCAGGATGCCATACAGGAAGAGGACGGCGTCTCTTTTTCTCCTGAAGCTGTAATATGAGCTAATAAATGTGAGTGTCGGAATTTGTACTTAGAACGACATCTCACATTGAATAATACAGCTCATAGAGGTTTTTGGAATTCCATTGGAACGAATTTTAAACCCAGAAGAATTAAAGGTCCGGTTTTGAAACTGGCCATGCCAATAGAATAGTTTTACTTAGCTCCCAGCACCTGGTGAAAGTTTTAATTTTTGTGTCTATGGAGCACATTTGCGATTAGGAGGACGGAAAGGTGGTGGCATGTTGAACAACGCACAAACAACTCAGTTGTTGAAATTCAACTCCCTAAATTAACAAATCTACCCTTTAATAAGTTTCTAGGAATACGTCTTCTTTGGTTTACAAGCTTTGAGCCACATCAAAGTATTTTTGGATCCACTTCGTTTTGTCAGCAGAATGAATCCATGAACGGTGTAATTAAGATGGAAGGTAAATTGTGGAATCGCCATCTAGTGGCTAATGATGACAGAATATGATGACAATAGAATAACATAATAACGAATATTAGATTTCTTCAAACATGAACTTTATTAACTCACAGATATATAAATTAATCTTTATAAATAATTTAAAAGAGGATGTAACAAAGTGGAATGATCCTGTTTTCATTTGAGTCTTGCCGTTCTCGTTCGCGATTTGGGGAGATCCGGAGTCAAGTCGTAACAGATACAAACGCAGCACGAAGGGAACCGAAACCAGTCGGAAAATATACCTCGGCATTCGTTTCGTGGATCGAAAGCTAGAAGACGATGCAATCTATATTGCTGCTCACATCGGCAACCTTCTCTGCATAGCATTTGGTGATTTTCAAATCTAAATAAATAAATAAATAAATAAATAAATAAATAAATAAATAAATATAGTTGATTGATATAGAAAATGATACTTTGTTTTCAAAGCATTTTTATATATATATATATATCCCCAACTCATTTTTAAAGTGCACTTAAGAAATTCTAGCGTGCGTTTATGCAGTCTCCCTGGCGTTATGTATAGTGTGATAAAATGTCCTTTTAGATAGTAACTGGAACACCACGTGGTGATAAATTATTCAGATGGATTTTAAGTGGAGTGTCAGACGATGTTTAATATAACTTGCATATAGAACCGACAAGGGAAGCAGGGGCTGCCAGGGACGGATGATCACAGGGACCTGTTCTGCACTGCAGGCTTGTATGTGAGGGCAGTATTGGGGACCCATGCTGTGAGGGGCCCGTGCTAGCAAGGAAACATGCTGTGAGGGGCCTAGCACAGAGAAGGGCTCATGGGCCCGCGATGGCTCTCGGCGCCCCTGTTTGCAGATAATGTATGAAATAAGTAATGGATCTCTAAAATTGTAATACAGTTCACGCGATGAATTTTATGATGGATTAGTCCTATGGATGCTAGCTGGAACGCCACGTGGTGATGAAGTAACCCTATGAATGGTAATTGGAGTGACGCATGATGCCTCATGTAACTTGCAGATAATGCATGAAACATGTAAGGGACCTTTAAAATTGCCACGAGCGTTACGTAACATGAAAAATTTTACTTTTTAACTTCTAATTAAAGATTTTCCTTGTTTTTAACGTTGAATTTTTTTAGCCCATTCTTTGAATTACAACATTAGAACTATATTCCAAACATAAATGTTCATCTTACAATGTTTCAACATCATTTTTTTTTAATTTAAGCACAAACGAAATTAACCAATATGTAACTTTATAAACGAGATCCACGAAAATGCCTATTTTATGAAGCATAATTAAAAAGAATTTTTTATAACTATAAAAATTGAAATAACGATAATAAGGACTAGGAGAATACATTTTGGTTGCATAAAAATCTAGTTACGTACATCTTGACATAGAATTAGATCAGCGATTGGATCTGATTCTCTATATATTTTATGATCTATACTATACTCGCGGTAAAGCTAACCTGGTACACTGACAAGGCGCAGAGCAGTATGATTCCGCCAGCACGATATAGTTCGCTTTGTCTTATGTTAATAGAGTTAATAGAAGATACATTTCGGACATAAAACATTAAAATAATGCTCAAATACATAAAACATAGGCATATTGGTGCAAATAAAATCTGGTATTTATTAAATTTAGGAAAAAGAATCATTATAGCAAGCGCTGACGTCATTAAAGTAACTGACCACTCAGAGGACTTTGTTCGCTTGGCGGGAAATTTGGCTCCTGGAAGTTTGGCAACCGCGTTTTTCTGCATTCCAAATTAGGCGATAAATAGCCTAATAATATTGAGGGCTATCTCATTTTTCGCCAATTTGTGAATGAATATTTATTGCACACACGTGAATAGGTCACCATAGCCTTAATAGTGCACCAAGTTAGCTTTGCTGCGAGTATGGAACTTTTTCTTTGTTCAGCATGGCTGGAGAATAACATTATCCCACACTCAGGTTAGGTCTGAACTAGAAATCCCTGGGTCACTATGTACGACCACTAGCAGCTCCGTTGTTTGTACGTTGATGAAAACCAGAGATCTTAACTAATTCAAGTACGTTGTGGAGGAAATCATTTTGGTTAATGGTAATGGAACATGAAGAAAATAATTTCGAATTGCTGTATTTAGCGCCCCAGAGTTCGTTAAGTCGAGTCCGTGCTCGGCGTGAGGTAAATTATTATTTTTCTGGCTATAATAAGCCAAAAATGGATTCTAGTATGAAATATTAAAAAATGTGACGAGTCAAGCATGGTAATGGCGAATGCCCCTACAACCTCATTAAAATAATTAAGAAGACCTCGGCAGTTGTGAAATTAGAAGCAGAGTCGTAGCTAGGGAGTGACAAGGAAGATCCACACCAGGAGCGCGCAAAATTGTCTGAAATTATTCATAGGGGAAATATGTTCATGATCAGGGGGCGTAATCTAGACAGTTTTCCCAGGGGATCAAGGCAATCTTAGGTTCTGATTAGAAGTTGACACAAAAGTTTATTTTGAAAATTAATTTCATAAACGATGCTTATAGGCATGGGCGCTGAGAGTTAACGCGGGCCCCAGGCTCACTTCAACTGGGCCCCCACGGCCCCTTCTCTGGGCAGTGGCATAGGTTTTTTTCAGGGCCGGGCCCTCACAGCATAGGTTCTTGCCAGCGGGGCCCATTAGACTTCTTCCGGGCCCCAGGGCTGCAGCCCCTGCTGCCTAGCCTTATCATCGGCTCTGTTTATAGGAATCGAAGAACTACAATGAAATAAACATCGACTTCGATTAAAATATTTTTTTGTGCTTGTTGTTATAATGTTATTTCTGTTGGCATCATGTCTAGAATTATAATACGTTTTATAAAACGCTGATATACGTTTCAATCTAACATTGATCAAGGCCTCTCATCTTAATTCTTACAGATGCAGATGAACATTTTTATATTCATTTCATGCCTTTCAGAGATCATTAATTATGATTTTTAAAAGCGCGATAATACGGGATTCATAAAAAATGTCTTTCACTGAAATATCATGAAAGTACATTATACGCAATGACTTTGTCGGCGTGTAAAGAAATCAGATGAAACAAGCAAGTGAAGGAAAATCGTCAAAGGTCGATATTTAAATTTAGCGGGTTTCAATTAACATTAACTCGCAACTCTCTAATCCAGCCGTCTCTAAATCGCAACTCTCTAATTCTCAAGTAACTCGGTAGGTTTTCAGCATTAACAACAACCATCATTATTGCATTTACGGAAGACCTTTGCCTTACCCTTTTTATTGCGTATAGACAGGCAGACAGAAAAACCAACAGCAATAGCGGGTTTAATATCTATTGAAACCTGCTAATTAGACATGGGATACAATTGATAAACAATTCGATTAGATATCGGAATATCGTAGTATATCGATAAATGTGACTTACGCGCATTTTTCGAAGTGGACGTATTGTTCAAACGGATACACATTCAGCAATGCCAGCGTTTCTCCTCTCGTGTTATTGGCCCAATAAGGCGCAATTACTTCATTTTTAACCGGACAAGCATTACTGAAAAATGAAATGAAAATTAGGACAAAAAGAAAGCACAAAAGAGCAAAACAATTTTATCACAGTGCTGACATAAATCGTTTTTGTTGCACAAAAGTTTACTTTTGTATTAAATAAGCTAAAGTATTTAGAATTTTCTTTAGAGATTTGCAAAAATAAATGTCGTTTTTTGCATAAGAAAATTACGAGTTCTTGTGTAAAACATAACTGCTAAGTTTCTTTTTTTGAATGAGAAAATATTATAGTGTAAGTCGTCGTACTAAAACACTTTAACGCATTGATAAGGTTGCAAAGTTTGTGAGTGGGGCATTTTCAATTGAAGTTATTGAAAGAAAAGTAAAGAATTTTGACTGTGGGAGTAAATAAGAATATTAAAAGTCATATTATTTCATTATACTTTTCAATAAGACGATACACTGGGATGTTTGAAATCAGAAATCATAAAATTAGTCAAAGAGAGTTATAGAATATAGAGAATTAATATAAATTAGCAGAGTGCTGTGAAATTTACGAAACAGAACATTGAATTAGAGAGAATCATTGCAGATATCCCTCGACTTACGCAATTAATTGGTTCCGAAAAATAATCGCGTAACGTGAGCTAATTTTAACATGGGTGAGATAGGAATTAGTTCCAAGAAGAAGGAAACTTTACCTAAAACTGATAAAAATACAATTCGTATTGATTTTTCATACATAATTTTGCTATTAATTTTTATGAATTAATAATTTCAAGTACAATACTGTACAGCACATTTAAAAATTACATACTGTACTATTTAACGTGCCTTCTGCAGTTCCCGCATAGGTGGTTTCTTCAAGAAATTGTCAAGAGTAAGTTGACGGGCAGAATTTTTCTTCTCTTTAGCAAAATTCTTTGTAGCAAGTTAAAGAACTATGAATAACTTTGGCGCACGTTAGGATCATTCTTTTTAATGTCACTAATTGTGCTGTCAGTGTGTCTAAACAATTCCAGCAATTGTCTTGTTGAAAGTTTCTTGACGGATCCATTAAAACATTTGCCTTCATCTCCGCCAAATTGGAGATTTTATCACTTCTTAATTTTTTTCAGCAATTTCAGCAAATTGTAATTGGAAAAAATGGTACCATGGCTAAAGCCAATTTTAGCACTTCTTAAATTTTTTAAATCGCGTTATTTCGAAAACGCATAAAGTGAGATCGCGTAAAACGAGGGATGCTTGTACAGGATAAAGCAACTTGTTGAAGTAAAAAAAAAAGTTAGAGAGAGAGAGAGAGTGGGGGAAATTGTTAATTTAGAAAGAATATAATGGGCTCAGAGAGGATAAAAGTGAGAAATATTAAACTAGGACGAAAATCATTAAATTAAGAGAGGATTATTGCATTGAAGAGATAATGAATTAGTTAAAGAAAATAATAAATTAGAGAAGATTATCGAATTGAAGGAAAGTATTGAATTGATTAATTAATTGATCATTAAATACAAAACGATCATTAAATACAAAAGAATCTTTGAATTAGAAACAGATAGAGCAAGGGAATCGCATTAAATTGGAGAGAAAAGTATGGAATTAGAAATAATTATTAAAGATTAGAAAATGTTTCAATTACGTTCATTACACAGTATTATCTCCATTATATAATGCTTAAAATAATGATGACACGAGAAATTGCAGTTCGCGTAGGTTAAATCCGTTTATCTCCCCGTGCTTCAGAGTTGCTTAAGATGATTATCAAAAAAGATGATGAAATATGGGGTTATGTGTGAAGCTTTAGTTTCAAATGGCAGCTTTCCCAATTAAACTCTTGAATATTAACTAGTATATTAGCCAAGGGCCGAAGGATCTTACGAAATTTTCTGTTCATCATCGGGAATATTAATCGGTGGAAGTTTAGTGCATGTTTCGGGGGAAGATAATGGGAAATGAAGCGCCATTTATAAATTAATGGATTTGATTGACGTAGTAATAACTTTTATCAGCAGAAATATGTACTCAGGTATTAAAGTATTAATCTTACGTTGCAATGAGGGTGAGCTAGGCTCATTTTAAGGCATAGCCAAGCCCCATTTGGAATCCAGATTAGATCGGAGATTTCGAAGAAACTCCACAGTTGCAGAAACAGACAAAGCATGCAAATATCAGTTATTTCCAAAATTTTTAATTTTTACAACTGATGAAAAAAAGTGTTGACCCTGAAGTTAATTTTAATGAAAGGTTGGTGAAGATTTACATTTCGTTATAAATGGAATCATGTTGTTACGATTTGAGCATGTGAGGATTTTTTAATTTTACCTGCGAATAAAATTAATAATAATAATAATAATAATAAATTAAAGATAATAAATTAATGAGGAGGTATATGCAGGGCCCGCGATTAAGACATATGTGGGGCTGTAGGCACAGTATTAGTTGGAGCCCCCCCCCCCTTTACGCGCGATGACAGATTTAAAAGGGGGGAGGTCTGAAAGCATATAAAAAATGAATACATATACTCATTCTAAAACTCCTCAGATTTGTAGTAAACTATCCAAAATAGCCCAAAAAAGTAAGCTTTTACCTAAAAATTTTCTAGATACTAACTGCAAGTGAGCAACCAAAACTTAACTTAGCAAAAAAAAAACAAAAACAAAACAAAAAAACCCAACAGATTTGGGGCTTCCCTTTCAACTGGTGGCCATAGGCCCGGGCCTTGCAGGCCTAGTCGATAATCAGGCCCTGGATATATGTGTAGTTGAGTAGTGGATAAGTAATAATAATAATTATTATTATTGTCATTGAATAATTCAATAAATGATGATGTTCATCATTCATTAATGTGTAAAATCATCCAGGGAATCATTCACCATTTTCAGGAAAACATGATCATAAAGATTCAGATCGTATCGTTCCTACGGCATGTGATTATAACATACAGAAGGTGATAAGTTATGTGAAGTTTTGATTCATTAACATTCGTTTTTTTTTTAAATTATAAAAATAGAGATAAAGGATATAGATTAAATTATTTGAAGCAACAGTACTAATGTCGTAGTGTAGTTGTGTCCCCTATCTGGAATTAAAGATTTTGGCGGTACCAGCACTCTTCCGCGATTAGTATTATTGCACAATAGAGACAATAAATTTTCAAAATAAAATATTTTGGATTTTTAAGGTAAGACATTTTTTAAAAGAAAAAAAATATTAATTATATAAAATAATGACATAAAACTATAAATTTAATATATGAATATAACAAACTATACCTGTAAATGTTAAGCAGTAAAACTAACGTGTTCGTTATAACCCGGCTGGACACGTTATGTTCATATACAATGCAAATACAATTTCACAAATATATAATATTATGCAATAGAACTAGTAACAGCAGAGTGTGGGTAACATCAAAGACCTTTAATTCCTGATAAGGGTCACAACCCTCCCCCTCACTACGACATTGATATTATTGCTTCAAATAATTTAATCCATTATCTCTATTTTTAAAATTTTATCAATATATACATAATATTGTATAATTTATCTTTTATATGTTCACTTGTGTAGATAAATAGACAATTGAATTATATGTATGATTTATTATTATTTAATACTAATTTATTTAATTTCTATTTTATATATATACTGGTACGTTTTTGCATTGATATAACGTTTAGCATTCTCAGGAAATGGTATATTTATTTTAAATTTAAGACAGTTTATTATATGTAAGGAATATTTCATATTTTATGTAGTTTTTAAAATAATGTGTCTACTGTTATAGCGTGTAGAGTTTTAATTTTTTTATGAGGTCAAAAACATCACCCATACTTCTAACATTTTTATTTCACTTTTTAGTACGACTGATTTAAGAAAATGTATAATAAAAAAGTAATTAGCACTTTTAGCATTTGGGACAACTTACATTCCTCGTCTGGGTGCAGACTCCTCAGTTTCTTCCTTGTTCTCATTCTCACCCAGCTCTTCCCCTCGTTCCGATTCTTCCATCACCAGATCTTCAACGTCTTCATTTTTTGATTTTTCTCCATCGTCTTCTTCTTCCATATCTACATAGTCCTTATCCTTGATTTTCTCTTCAACGCTGTTCTGAGGAAAGGCTGAGAATTTCTTCTTGGGCATGTCATCATATTCATCATAATCTTCATCGAAACTCACTCGTTGCAAAGCAATCGGTGGTTGACCTTCTGGTAAGGTGGTTTTGTCATCAGAAATTGTAGAAATAGAAATAAACTCATCATCTTCTGACTCTACAGATGTCTCTGGTTCTACATTCGTCGTTGGCGTTGTGGTAAAAATTGAGGTCGTTTCGCTGTTATTCGCCATCAAGGTAAACTTGGAGGTTGTTGATCCATCATAAAAGTTCAGAAGAGTAGAATCATTAGAAACGATATCGTACACTGTTGGGTGCATTTGTGTTAAGAAAGGCATGGGTTTTGATGTTGTCGTCCGTGATGGTAGAGTTGCTGTTGTTTCGCCACCAATCTTTACAGAAGTCTCAGTAACAACTCGAAAGATAGTTTCATCTGTTGGAGTAGGGTTTGTTGTTAAGCCAGAGGAATGTGTAAGAGCCACTTCAGTTGGCTCCTCCACGAACTTTTGAGGCCTGGATTGTCTTCTGCTTGGCTTTGTCCGCCCTTTTATGGAACGGCTTCTGCCAAATCGAATAATTGCGTCCGAATCTAAGAAGTGAGCGTTGTATCTCATTCGATGATCAGTCATTTCTTTGCTGATGACAGAATTGTGACGCTCTTCGCCATACATCCTACGAACTAAGCCTTGGTTGTCGAAAATATAACGTTTGACTGACTGCCTGTTCAAGAAACAAAGAGAAAAGGTATACAAAATCAATGAAACAACCATAGAAACGAAATATGTATATACCTAAACTCTTAATTATTTCAGGAAACAAAGCGTTATTTCCACTTCTCATCGGAAATGAATCTGCGAATTAGCGAAAGTCATTATCCCAATTTAAGAGTATTTTTGACGCTGATTTCGAATATGCCAAAGATTTAGAGGTGAGACTTGGGAAAGTGGCTTTTATTGGTCAAATCAAAACTTCAAATTGCAAGGGAAACTTGTGGAAAAAAATTATTTTTACGATTTTTGCAAAGAGTACCAAAGATGACCAGTTTTATTTTTAAACAAAAAACTCTAAGCCAGGTGCATTTGATACGCCTAGAATGATACCCAGAAAATATAAGAAACATATTCAAATACAATTTTAAAAAATTCAGGAGATTTTAGCAGAATTAGGTTTTATACGATTTATGCCAAGGAAACCATAAGTAACCTCGATCTTCATTTAACTCAAGAAACTAGAACCTATGCTGAATCTTACGTAGATAGAATGATATTAGAAAAATATCGAGAACATATTCAAATTCGATTTCAACAAATTACAGGAGATGATAAGAGAAACATCTTTTATACGATTTTTATAAATAAACAACTGGTGGACTCAATTATATTTTGAAACAAGAAACTAGAAGCCACGCTGCATCTAACAAATATAAAATAATATTCGGAAAGTATGAGGAATATATTCAAATTTAATTTTAAAAATATCAAGAGACTACAAGAGAAACAAGTTTTATACTTCTTCGAAAGAAAGCAAGACGAAGTTAATTCTAATTTAATACAAGAAACTAGAAGCCATGCTGCATCTTATATAAATAAAATGATACTCAGAAGGTATCGGGAATATATTAAAATTCAATTTCGAAAAACTCAGGAGACAATAGGAGAAACATCTCTTATACGATTCCTGTAAGAAGACCACTGGTAACCTTATGCTTACTATAGTTTTGGACAAAAATTAGACGTCATTCTACATCTAATACAAACAGAGTAAGATTCAAGAAATACTGGAAACATTAAAATTCAATTTCAGGAAATCGGGAGATTATAGGAGAAACATATTTTATGCGATTTCTTTAGAAGGAAGCACAGGTGACCTCAATTCTAATTTTACACGAGAAATTAGGAGCTATTCTGCATCTAATGCATATAAAATGACGCTCAGAAAGGGTCGAGAACACGATCGAATTCAATTTTAAATAAATATGGCACCTATAGGAGAAATATAAACTGATTTCTGCAAAGAGGACACAACTAGCCTAAATTCTGGAAATTAGTAGCTATTCCACATTTCTTGCGCATGGTGTACTGCTTGGGAAGCGTCCAAACATATTTAAATTAAAAAAGTAAACAAAAACTTGGTCTACTTCCCTTATATACAGATATGCATACAGACAAAGTATCGTGTAGGGGAAACTTTCAGTCTAATCTACATATAAAAACCGGAATTTTTCGGAAGTTACCCTTATACGATACGATACGATAACTGCACAGATAGATGCATACAGGAATAGTAGAACTTATGGCCACTTTTAGTGAGAGCTGTCCCCAAAGGG
>QLNU02014176.1:102275192-102286454 GCA_006491805.2 Dysdera silvatica | reverse complement strand
AAAACAGAAAAACAGCTAAATGTAACATTATCTAGAATGACGAGGGATGATCAAGTGTAAAAACTGTCAAAAGCATTTGCAAAAACAGAAAAATCGCTATATGAAATATTATATTGCTCGACGAGGGATGCTAAAGTAGAGAAACTGGCAATAGCAAGGCCGTAGCCAAGTTTTGTTTCCGGGGGTTCGAAAATATTTACATGTATCGATAAAATCACAGCATGCAAGTCCGTAGTCAAGTCCTATTAAAAATTTAGTTTCGGTTGATCAGTCTGTAAGATCTCCCCCCCTCTAGATACGGGTATGGATAAAAGCGCCTTCAAAAACAGAAAACCGCTATATGAAATATTGTTATCAAATTCAACGAGGGGATGCTAAAGTGGAGAAGCTGGCAAAAGCGCAGAGCCGTAGCAAGGATGGGGTTAGAGGGGCTGACCCCACCTGAAAATGTAACCATCCCTCCCTGGTAAAGATTTTTTCTCAAAATAAATTGTTGCAGAATTTTATTTTAAATTTTTTGTCTTGTATAAAATTGTACATAACAATGCAAATTGTTTTTTGACGCTGAAAATGTACTCAAAATAGCTTTTAACGGTATATTCTGTGTATATAATATTTTTAATAGAAGTCTGAGTCATCTATTTTATAACAAGGATAAGAGAAATTATAGAGAGGTATACTAAAATTTATAAGTTTTTAATGCAAAATTTATTTTAAGAAATTTATTTATTAATTTTAAATATATTAGTCTACTTATATGTATATTTAGTATTATTAAATATATTAATAAAATACATCAAAACATTAACAAATTCTAAGCCCCCCCTGTAGCCTTCTGAGCTTCCTGTAACTTTCAGAGACCCTTTGTAAAAAGCGTCTAGCTACGGGCCTGCAAAAGCGTCCGCAAAAACAGAAAAACAGCTATATGATATAATCTAGCTCGTCGAAGGGGATGCTAAGTGGAGAAATTACCAAAAGCGTCTATAAAAACAGAAAAATTGCTGTACGAAATATTTATCCAGATCGATGAGGAATTAGTTCTAAAGCTAAAAATTATTGATTTCTTATTTTACAATTTTTAACGTACCATTAAAAATTAGTATGTAAGTCTTTTGACCAAACGATATGCGGACACATAAAGGGAAATCCAATATTCGCGCAAGTCTGTATACAGCTAAACGTAGATCAGATATGTAAAAGATTATAGCTTAGTTCGATTGTAATTTACATTTAGCAATGGAAGTTATTTGGATAAAAAATTATAATAAAAAGCTTCAAAATCACACAAAAAGCTAAATAATGGGAAACGTCGTATATTCATTTCTATACTAGGTTACCAAATTAAATCACGGAAAGCGTAACCACCAAGCTTGTAACCAGGATGAAGGGGCAACTGAGTCAAGGCAAAGGGAATTTGAGGTACAGAGCACCCGAGGATTGTTCTATATATAAGTAGCTCGAGACAACTGGGCTACAAGCATGGGGCAACTGGGGGTCATGCCCCTGATGGCCCCGGCTTGGCTACAAGTCTGGTAACCACTTACAAAAACGGCACAAAAACACTGTTCTCTCTCCCTCGATAGGTAACTGAAATGGTCAAATTCTCCTCACTAAGAAAAACCCTCATAAAAATTCGGTAAAAACTTTTTTTCTAAAAATAAGTCATTCGGCTGAGACGTTGACTAAGCTTAGCTTAACATAGTAAGCTTGATGTAAAATCCCAAGCTTATCTTTAGGATATCGAAAGATTAAAAGAAAAAATAAGAGAAGTCTAACATCGCAAATTTATGCAAAAATTAAATGTCCACCACACGACTATATGAGTCGTGAACTCCTGATGAAGGACTGCTTCTGACCCGTCCGATAGCTTGGGCGATTTGTTTAATTTGTTGCTTTATCAGTGTTTAACTTTTTGTATCTAATCACTTTCTACCAAGCTTTATTCCGGTGTTTGATCACTTGTAAATTTTGCTGTAATATAACTCTAATTGTCCTTTCGCCACAAACAAAAAGGAACTGCGAAAGTTAGTTAAATTTTAAAGTTTTAGTATTATTCTTTGGAAGTGAACTCCATGTGTAATATTGAGTTAAAGTATGATATATATATCTATGTATATTGAGTTAAAATAATTATGAACCTCAGCCACCTTTAAACTTCACTGAATAATTCAATAGTTTAACGTTCACGAGCAAGAGGATTAAATGGTACTCGATAAGCATAGATGTCAATTTCTAATGGGAGGAAATACAATAACAGAAACTCGAATCTATCATTACACATATCTTCTTAAATTTAAAGTAGTTCATTTTTGATAGTTTGTTTTTCCATTTGAGGAACCACTTATTGTAATTTCTAAGAAGGTTTGGGATGAGATTTGAATGGTAACAGGCTCTTGGAAGAGCACATTCTAAGTTTGGTAAAACGGAGATGGCTGCTTGATTTCAAATGCTATTGTCGACCTCATGCCAAAACAACGAATTCATAAAATTCTAATCTTGAGAAAAACGGCGTTTATATAGATTTATCGAAATGTTTGCTTTGACACAAAGATATGAAAATGCACGCACGAACTTAGGTTAAAAGTCTGTGAATGCTTGTTGTAAAAGTATATGTGATTAGTGAAAATTAGTAAAAATGATAATATTTATTTTTAGATTCTTGATTTTAGGGTGATGTTGATTATTTAATATGTTGAATATTATTTCGGATATTTGCGTGAGCAGTACTCTTCCACTCGGAACAGATTAAGAATTTCAGAACCCTCTAAGCTCTTAAAAGACTCTGGTTCCCTCATTACATATATATCATAGACATTAAATATATCTCATTACTATATAAAAAATATTCATTCACGTATACACGCTGTTACAACGTGTAGTTTATAGATATACACAGTTGTGTGTATATATATATATATATATATATGGGCATTTTATTTAGTGTAAGAGCCCCTTTCTGGTGGAATCTGATTCAGATGCACCAGCTACAGTTTTGCACCATATGGTTCATAGTATAGTAGGAAATGGAAAATTTATGTGGTGCCCCCTTCTCTGCTCAGTGGTTAATTTGGCCCTTCGTCCCCTGTTAAGACTCCTTTTATACATTTTTATAATCAGAGAGTATATGTCATTTTTAAACGAAGGCTTGCCCAAGTACGTATATAAAAATATAAAAAATAAACTAAATTTACCGGAGTAATTAGATGATTCGGAGAGTTGATCGGCTCGCTCCACTTTGTATTTTTAATTAATAATTAAAAAATTAAAATTATTCCATAGACAAAAGGACTTTAAAATGTTCCAAATTGGAGATGATATGATGCCCTCTGTTCGGTTCTGCCCATTACACAATATTCAACAGATAAACTTTCTTTTAGTTAAATACATATAATCTCTCGCTTTGTATGTTAGAGTGTGAGTTTAATTTGGATATATAGTTTTTTGTTCGTAAAATATTTATATGAAATAAAATAAATATAAAACGTGATATACTGCTTATAAAAAAGTTAGGAATGTAGTTAGAAATTTAATTCTCTTTTTTCCCTTTGTTTAAGAATATGTTTTTCTCTTTAATTCTTTTAAAAGATCCATTTTGTTCAAAAAGAGGAAGAACATTACTATTGGTTTATACTCTCAATGCTTTAAACAAGTAAGAAACGGCAAATGCAAACAGAATATAAATGGAATTCTATGTAAAGGAATAATATTATGATACTTTGGCTCTAATTTAAGTTCAGGTGAATTATCACAGAAAATTCTTTTAAAAGTTATTTACATTATTATACGTAGTAACGCCTGAGACAAATTTAAGAGAATGGATTTCATTTTTTAAATATTTTCCAATGAATAATAATGGATTTATAAAGATGGACCCTTGAAAAACTGACGAATTGAAAGCTTGCGTTTGGACAACAGGCAAAACGATGCTGAAGTTTTAGCTAAAAGCTAAATATTTAAAACTAAGTTAAATACATTAGGCGGGAAACGGTTAATTTAAAAATTAGCCAAATATTTAGTATAGGGGAAGAGTACTAGTGGGCTCAATAATATTTAATTATAATTAATTGTTTTATGTGATGAAATTTACTGAAGAGATTTAGAGCTCGATAGAGTTAGGGTATGATCGCACTCAGTTTAATTTTTAATAATTAATAAATTCAACTTCTACTAAATAATGAATAAATCTTTAATACTTAATATTTTAAATAAGTTTCGTTATAACAAATATTGATGACGACTTTTGTATAAATAAAATTTAAATAACCTTTCTCTAAATAAATTTGGTTTTAAATGACTTTTTTTATTGTCATTCGGAAGATTGAACACATAATTTACTACTCAATTTCATTCTGAAAGTACTTTGTTAAGAAAATAATTTGGTTTTGATACTTGTTCATACCTTCATTGGAATTAAAAGAAACATTATTGCTATCATTGATTCTATCATGATTTGAAGCATCTCAGTTCGATCTCCACTCTGTGTTTAATATTAAATCGTGCTATTATGAAGAGCCAACGCCAAATCACATGGGCGCCCACAGGATCATATGCAAGGGGGTGCATCCAGCAAAATTCCAATTGAATAATGATGTTGCACTCGGTCAATAGAACGTTCAACACATGGCGCTGTTAGACGTCGGTAAATCGGGCAGCTTTTGTACGGGCAGAACTATGATTACGACTCCAATCCAGTGTTGCCAACCTGTCCGAAGAAAATTTCCCTCAAAGGAAGGCAAAATTTCCCACACCAGCTTGTAATTTCCCTCTTTTTTTTTTTTTTTTAATGAAAAAATTAGCTATTATGTGTTCTCATATTTAGATGCCTACACGCAGGGCTAGATGACGGCAAGGGCTCGCGGGGCCCGCGCCTGGGCTCCGAAATATTTGACAATTTTATTTAATGTAAAATACAGTAAATTGATAAAAAAAAATTTCATTCTTTTTTCCTCCTTCGGATTTACAATCCAAAACGAATTCAGAGAAACGCAGTTACAACTGCAATGTTGGTTATGCGGAATACAAAGTATTTTGTCTACAACATTTTAAATAGGCAATAAAGGCGTGCATATTTTTCAGATTTATATTCAACTTTATACGCGCGTTAGGCCCCTGCTGGCCTGGGCTCCCCAATACCTAGTTTGTCCCCTGCCCACTATCTTTCCATGTAAAGCGGTACCAAAATTGCCAATTTCTGGCCAACTGCATGTCGCACCACAAATGTAAAAAATATTCTTTAAATTTAGAGGGTTGTTTTTTCCCCAAAATATTGATTTTGCAACATATACCCTTTTAACAACGACTACTACAATATATGTGTATTTAGTTCATTAAGCAAATTAATAAGATATACATTCATTTAATAAATTGCTGCTCCAATTATGTCCAATGCAGATCTGCCTTTTTGTGTAGCTTTAAATGATTGTTTTTGATTGGAATAACGAGCAAGTTACGGCTACCATATTCAAAGCGACTTGCTGAATGGGATAAGCTTGCATTAGTGGAGATGAAAAAATAAGATGATTTTAAAAAATACTCTCATTTTAATCCCTGTCGGCTATTTTGCGGAGAAAAGATTGTTTTTACAGCTTTAAAAACATTGCGATAAGTAGGAACGAAGTTGGCTCCGTTGGCGACCAAAGGGTGAGATTATTATGCAGTGACGCCCAATTATTCAAAGAAAAGTTTAATACAACCAAACAAACCATTTTTTAACACCAAATTGCTTTTTTTGAGTACACTAGTACCTCATTAGTTGTTAATCATTACTATAAAAAAAAACGAAGCAAAATGAATTGAGTTAAATTTAGAGTAGTTTACTACTTCTTTAGGAGATTTCCTAATTATACGTGTGCATGCATTTATTTAAAAAACAGTGTGGGAAATTTTTTCTGTCGTATCCCAGACACTGGAATTTCCCGCAGTTTAGTAGTTTTTGTTATCTTTTTTTTTTTTGCCACAATGTTAAAATTTTAACAAAATTTCCCTCGTCCATGGGAAATTTCCCACAGGT
This sequence comes from Dysdera silvatica, assembly GCA_006491805.2. Lineage (NCBI taxonomy): Eukaryota > Metazoa > Arthropoda > Arachnida > Araneae > Dysderidae > Dysdera > Dysdera silvatica. The sequence continues at coordinate 102,280,444 of QLNU02014176.1, read as the reverse complement.
TGGAAACACTGCTCCAGTCTTTCTGTCTAGGGCCCGGAGCTGGTAAAAATCTATGCTGTTGGGGGAGCGGCCCGGAAGGGGTCACGGGGCCGATCGGTGAGCCTAGGTCGTTGGCTTTCAGCGCCCCTGATTATACCTAACACACAGACATATGTTAACAGCACTGAAAGTACGCAGTTGCTTCCATAGGGAAGGAAGAAATTAATAAATTTCTTCCACTATAACTGGGGTAGAACTTTCCACCTATTACTAGGAAGCTATAACATCTATTCCTTTAGAAGAGTATTTCTCAAAGTGTGGTCCGCGGCAGCTAATCACGTGGTTCCAGGATCATCACCAAAATTCACAGTGGCGGATTAAGTGGCTGGCGGACAGGGCGGCCAACAGGAGCCCCCGGATCTTGAAGGTGGGGGGGCGAGTCTGAGAGATTCCTAGTTTAAAACTGCCACAATGCAAAAAGCGAAAGATTCAGTACTTAGTATTATATCCACGTATTTTATGTATATAAGTACAGAACGTTCTTTTATCAAATTGAAGCTAATTAAAAATCAGATTAATTCAAATAATGAGTGCAGAAAAATAAAATGTTACTGTCATAACTAGAGCCCGGATTATACGCAATTGTATATGCGCATATGCAATCGCATATTTTATCTGTTTTTAGTGTTTGTGCATATAAATGCATAAAAACGATGAATTTCCAGAATAAATGCATATTTTAAGGGTTTTAGTAATTTTAAGAATTTTATTATTTCCTCATCTAAAGAATTTCACTACAACATTTAAACTGCCCTCTTACTTCTTATCTGAGCGGAAAGGCAATGGAATTTGTAAATGTACACGTTTTTATGTCTTAGGTCGTGCAAATGTTGTCGTAGCTGAATTATAGCCACCCTCCTTATTAAGAAAACCGAAGATGAGTTTTACTGTGCTTGGCTGGCAATTGATTGAAAGTCAAATTAAAACAAACACTTATTCTAAATTTCCACACCATTTTCCTTCAGTGATAGACATCGTTCTATCATCGATAAACTATTCGTAATAGATAACTCGCAAAAATTTATAAGTGCTGTTTAATATCTTTGTAACTCTGGAGAGGGCTGCCCTGCGGTGGCGCAGTGTGGTAACGCGTTCGCCTAGTGCAGGGTGGGCACGCATGTGGTCAATGGGAGCCGCATTCCAATTTATTATATATTATAAAGAGCCGCACCATAGTTACATAGTATTAAATATACAAATTTAATTAATATGGTTACATATTGTACCAAAGTCTTAAGTGCTGTATAAAATATACATGTAAGAAAATATAATTAAGAGAAAGAAAATACAAAATAATTATTTCAAAATTTAATAATAACTCCTAGATGGACCTATCGATGCAACCGAAGGTCTACTTTTGAAGCGATTACGTACAACTTCTATTCTTCATTAACCGATTCACTTTCTTAGTCAATTTAACAAGATTCGTAAAAAAAATTTTGAAATAAAAGGGGGCGGGATTTAAATTTTCGACGAGAGCCGCATTTGCCCTCCCCCTGGTCTAGTGTGCCGTTAATCCGGGTTCGACTCCCAGCAGTGCAAAAAGAACGCTTACTCAGAGATCTCATAAAGATCGCACTGCTCACTGTAGTCCGGGGTTTGGTTCCCTAGGCCTTAAGAGGTTCGGATTCCTCGGAAAACAGTAGGTCCCGGCGCAGCATGACCACTGTAGTCTTTGAGCCGTAAAACAAACAAACAAATCTGAAAGGACCTTTTTGGCCATAAAAATGACATACATTATATGATAGAAGATAAAGCTTAACTGTTTAGAACAACGAGAGACACATTGTGATATACAGTCATAGAATTTGTGATATATAAAACATATGGTATGTATATCAAGTTTTCTGCGGCTATTAACCGGCAAACTATTTGTTTTAAAATACGGGACATAAGATTTTCATGCGTTCAAAACATTTAGATAGATATCTATTCATTTTAAGTGCATATACATGGATATTTTGAGGTTCTTTAGTGCATATTATCATGATATTTTGCCGGTTTTTAGTGTGTATATAATCCGGGCTCTAATCATAAATGTATTTTCACCATGTGTAATTAAATGAGCGAAATGAGAATTAAATGAAATTAAATTACGATGGAGGAAACCCTCAATAACGACTTTGATTTGACCTCTGGGCACGCGTTTTAATACTTATCCTCTGCGTATGTATAAAGTCGAACTTCTATAAGTCGAACCTCCAGGGAAACGAGCAAAACTTCGAGTTATAGAATAATTAATTCATTACTACAAATTAAATTCAATAATACGTTTTAAAATCATGCAAAATGCTGTAATTGCTATAAACTCTGATTAAAAGGAAGTTTAACACGTACATATCTGTAAAAATGATATTTTATTAAAAAAAATTTTAATTTTTCCTTGCCGTTGCGATGCAAAAATTTCACTTAGAACGTGAGTCTCTAAATCAACGATAGTCTTAAAAATATTTTCAGACATTGATTCGTGGGATTCAGCAAAGGATCTTAATATTTCGATTGCAGAAAAGGTGTCCTTAAAAGTAAGAACAGGACGTGAATTCTGTACCTCGTCATCATCATCAATAGATGTCTGCTAAGCATACAGTGGGGGGCGAAAGTATGTTTACACTGGAATGTTAACACTTCCCACCCGTATAGCAAAAAAAATATTAACAGTAGAATTTTTCAAATTTAATGGAATAAGTACAAACATATGTCTTTATTTCTTGAAAATTACAAACTTGTAACACAAATTGGTTTCATATATTTAAACAAAATTTGAACCCCCTTCAGGATATGAAGGGCAAAATCAAGTTTACAAATAAATAAAACATAAAAAAATAAATAAATTAAAAGCAAATTTCTGTGTCCATGTAATTTTCATATAATCTAATTTGCAGAATTCATGAGAATGTGCGAGTCATGGGCTGATAAAGGGTAGAGTGAAAATGGTGAAAACACGGGAACTATCGGTGATTGAAAGAACAGCCTTAACTAAAGACAGAGTGGATGGCAAATTATCCTACAGACAGTTAGGAGAAAAGTATGAAATAAGTGCAATGGGAGCTCAGAAAATAGTGAAAAGATATGAAATCAATGGACACGTTGTAAGCACCCAAAGGACAGGTCGAAAACCAAAGTTCACAGAAAGGGAGCGCAAGACGATTATGAGAATCATAAACAAAAACCCATTTACATCGAGAAGGGAAATCCAAGAAGAATTTCAAGATCAATTCAAAAAGACAATATCACGGAGACAAATTTCAAGGGTGTTAAACAAGGTGGGATATAAAGAAAGAATTGCAAAAGAAGAATTACGTACAATAAGAAACCTTATATCTCTTCCAAAAATAAACAAAGGAGTTCAAAATTTGCAATTCAACTTGCTGATAAGCTACTCAAATTCTGGGAAAATGTGATGTGGAGCGATGAAAGCAAGTTTGAACCTTTAAAACAACAGAAGAAAATAGTGTTTAGAAAAGATGGAACAGCGTTTAATGTCAAGAATTTGCAGCCAACAATCAAACACCCATCATCAGTTATGGTTTGGGGTTGTTTTACCAATAATGCAACGGGAAATCTGGTATTCATTGATGGCCTTATGAACTCCCACAAGTATAAGGAGATTTTGGAATCAAATTTGGCTCAATGAAAGATGAAGTTGGGATTGAAAAGGGGTTGGTCTTTCCAACAAGACAATGACCCCAAACATAAATCTCGTATTTTAGTTGCTTAGTTTGCCTCCAAAAAGATAAAGGTGCTGGAATGGCAATCTCAGTTACCTGACTTGAACCTCACTGAGAATCTTGGGGGATTTTAGAAAACCGTGTGCCATTATCATGTCGCACAAACATTCCTGCATTCAAAACTGCAGTGCAGAAAGCAGCATCCCACCAAATGTTATGACTAATATGGTCAACGGCTCCGTTAAGTCATTCGGGCCAAGGGAGGCCCTACCAAGTACTAGATTTTTAAATTTTTTTGATGTTATATTTATTTGCAAACTTAATTTTGCTCTTCAAATTCTGGAGGGGGTTCAAATCTTGTTTAAATACATAAAACGAAGTTGCGTTACATGTCCGTAAGTTTCAAGAAATAAAAACATATGATTTGTACTTATTCCATTAAATTTGAAAAATTCTACTGTTAATAGTTTTTTTTTTGTTATACGGGTAAGAAATGTCAACATTCCAGTGTAAACATACTTTCACCCCCACTATATATATACATTGGCAATATTATACCTAGAACAAAAAATTTTGGACGAAATAGATACTACAAAAACAATTGATGAATCTGCTAAAGAGAAACCAAGACACAAATTTATATACAAAACATTTTTTAAGCACTGAGGTAAACTACAATTACATTTTTCGAATAAATATCTGATTTTTTTGAAACGTTGAGCTTATTTATTAGCTACATATTGCCGGTTTAAGCAACCCACTAAAAGTCTAATACTGAAATCTTTGATCCTCCAGTTCCTTACATTTTTGTTTTGTTTTGTTTTGGAGCTTGGGTCTCAGGGCCTCGAAATTTTTACCGCCAGGGGCCCCCCAATAAGCTTAATCCGCCTCTTCCCTGAATCAGTAAAATGTTGAATCAATATTATGTTGAATTTGTATTTTTTATTTTTATATTCATGCTTCAAAAGCTTGGCATAATTCTAAGATCGCCAAATAAGATCAGGGGCCGCTAAAACGTAATATAACTATAATACGTAAGTACCAAGGTGGGTTGAAATTCCCGGAATTTACGAAAACTTATGGCCTTCCTGCCTTGTTCCTGAAAGAAGGCAATAGATTCCCATTTGTTGCTCGGAAGTTCAAACAAACGCATTGTAACAGCAATTTACACGTTCATTTCTCACTTAAAAGTCCAAACCGGAAAATCAATGCCACAAATTCACACTTTCAAAGACGACAAAGCATCCAAAGACGTACGATTTTTTACGAACAATTACGATGAAAACTGCTATTACTTACGATTTTTTCCAATCCTTATATTTCTAGGGGCAAAAAGTTGTCGCTGACGGCCCATTAATACGTAAATACCGCAATGGTATTAATACGTAAGTACCACAATTTGTTTTCAAAACAGCCTCTCTAGGACGACATTTTTTTAAGTAGTAATCAAGGTTGTAGCTAGAAATTTTTTTATTGGGTGGGGGCGGGACTTGGAATTCGTTAATGTTTTGATGTATTTTATTAATATTAAGGTACTTCCTTATT
>QLNU02014176.1:102249413-102262195 GCA_006491805.2 Dysdera silvatica | reverse complement strand
CCAATATCAATACAAACTATGTATCAATTTGCAATACATATAGAAAAAAATCAATTTTGATAAAAATATATTAATAAACGCATGACTAAAATTTTAGAACTGTTAATGGGCCGGGCTTTCTCTAAAATCGCATATATCAATGAGTTTTTTTTGAAAGAACGTTCGTTGGCTTTTTCCAGCCATACTTGTATATAGGTTGAATAAAATTTATTTCTTATTCTATTCTTAATTCTTGTAGCAGATGATTCTCTTCTCAATACACGCCCACATAACTTCGTGGCTTTCTTTCTTGTCGCCTTTCTTTCTGATCGGCCATCCAGAAATAAGTTATTTTACTTAAAAATCATTATTGTATTATTCATCTTTACAAAAACCAAAGATACTTTATAAATAATTTTTACGAAAATGTTCCTTGTTTAAAGAAAAAAAAATCCCTAATATTGGGTGACAATTTATATGGTAAATATATGGGTAAAAAATCCAAAACCTTGAGCTAAAGGGGAGAATTTAGTAACTGCAACTCTCTGACATCAAGATTTAGAAACAGTTAATTTTTCAAAAAAAACCCAAAAAAAACCAGTTGTTTCGTTAAATATTTTTTTTAAGAAAAATCTTTCCAGATAAAAAAAAATTTTTTTTAGTACTTCCAAGTTGAAGTTCGTACATTTCAAAATTAAGGGAGCATGTGTCCCAGTGGGATTTCGTCCACCGCATTCTGACCGTTGGACTGGGTTCGATTCTTCGGGCGCTGTATGGTAAATTATCTGCAAAGAAAAGACCGATTTCTCGGCGCCTGATGGTGGACAGACTCCACAACTACTTGATAGCCGGTCAAATGCTTTTTCATACTGATCTCCAAGCGTCTATCAAATGCCCTTTCGCGGACGAATATAAAGCTTTAATATGGAAAAGCTTGTAAAATCTTAAGCTTGGTTTTGTGTGAGGGCATCGGGGTGATCAGGTCAGCTTAAGCCGCTGATCCCGGTTCAGATGACTCATAGCGTAGTCTTAGAACATAAAGTGTACAAACAAATCAAAAAGAAGTGAAAGAAAAAGCACGAAAGTTTATCCCATTCCTCCACAATACATCTTGAAATATAAATTCGTTGAAGGGCGGCGAGATAATAAAGAACCTCAATTTTTGAGAGGGTGCGATGGGTTAAGAAATTCTGGAAAACAAATTGTGATAGAAAAAGTCGTTTATAAAAAAGTATGAACTCATATTTCTGTTTCCGAACTAAGAGCCACAAATATCGATCGATTTTTGCGGCATTGAAAAGTAACGATGTCTTGGCATTGAAGCGATACCGTGAAAATTCAAGAGCCTTGTGTGTTCTTCGATTTTTATCTAAACTTAGTATTGAACAATAAATATGAGGATATTAGCTGACGTTGATCGATATATTAGCCGATTGCTTAATCGTATCGTAAGTTGAAGAGTAGTAAATACATCGATTAACGGAACGATTTTTTATCGATTTCAATTCTCAGTGGAAATCGTCTGCTTACAATTCAATAGAAAATATCTATGTTGGTTAGTATTCACGGAATTTATCAAAATAATAACGACCTTTTTACTGTTGAATTTAAAACGGGACTAATTTTAGAGAACGTTTCTACGAAAGGAAAGAAATTCTCCGAATTCAGGTAAAACAGGTAACACTGGACATTAGAATTTGCAGACGATAAGCCTGTTACATAAAAACGTGTGGAATTCCTTTTCCTCACTTTTCCCTCCTTGACATACAGCTACATAACCTTTTCTTCCGGCATCTGCCGCCGACGTAGATGAACTTGATAGTTTTGTGGCCCTGAGGCCTCTTTGGCTAAAGGTTAGAATGGATTTTCAATCCGGTCTTTTATTTACACCGGAAGGCCACACATACACAGGACTCGTGACCAGACAGAGTCCGAAGTACCCCGTTTTCAACCGATGTTGAAAAACGTGTCTTCGGCACATTGTTAACTTCCTTTGACTCAACTGACCTTCAGTAAGCTATATCTTTAAGGTGGAACAAAAGCTTGTTGTTACACAAAGGAGGGATTTGTGGAAAACAATGAGGGAATTGTTACTGACCTACAGTACAACCTAATGAATGATAGCGGTCATTGATTTGAATGATATGAAATGAGGAAATCTATTCTTGCTTTAGAAAATAACTGCCTATATCTGTTATTCTAAAAAGTATAGAAATGGTGTTTGAATATAAAAAGCATCGTAACAAACACTAGATAGCGTTTTTAAGTAGGAGTATATTTTTTGTTTACTATTAGTACATCCCGGGTTGATCGTATGGAACTTCTGGAGATTTATACGCTGTGTAAGGATGTGCTCGATGTTGAACACGAGGTATTTGTGGAAACCAGTAGAGTATTGTTCGACATTGTCCTCAATTCAGAGACGAAAAATTGAAATAACAATGACTCAAGCGAATGCATTCATTAAAACAAATGGCAATGACGAATTATTCCATCGAAAAGGAGAATGACTATTCTCATTCAGCAAATGAGTGACTGATCCGAAAGAACCGACTTCTTCCAAAGGGAATGAGTCCCAAATTGCGTTTAAAGAACGAAAATGGGAATGGATACAAACAATTCATTCTTTTTAAAGAATGAGAATAAAAGAATGAATTTTCCTCAGAAAAGAGTGGTTCTAATCACCTCTACTTCAAGTTAGTTTAGGCAGAATAATTGTCACCTGTAAACCAAAACTGAATATTTTATTCACGGATGAAAGGACAAAAGTAGAGTGTTTAGCAATGCATCGAAAGGCTTAACCAGATTGGACAGCAAAAGATAAATAATTTATTTTTGTACCTGAAATAATGGTTCCACAGATTGAGGCGAATTGCTGTTGATTAAGATAAACGTTAGCGTATTGTCTCCCCTCCTTCCAGATCCTTCCATTTTTAGCAACTTAGCCAGTTCGATGACTGACCGTTTAAACTAAAAGTAATAGTAAAAGCAGGTAAAGATGGCTTTCTGCCAATCGCTTTAATCTGAGGGCATCACGACAAGCGACTGACAACACCCCACGATACAATTGCATTCAGAGCCGGCGCAAGCAAATTTGGCGCCCTAGGACAACGACGTGTGCGCACCCTCCCCCCCCACTGTAAAATATTGACACCCCAAAAAATACATTTGGAAACAATCGAAAAGTGAAAAATGAGGTCCATTCTGCTCTCTCACTATGATTTCGGTAAAAGCACATAAGTATGATAATCACAGCTTATAACACATAAATAAATGACCAAAAACAAAGCAAAAAATAATCTGGCATTTTGCTATTGAAGGAGAAAATTCTAATTCTCAATGACTTGTAATAATTCACAGAGATATCAAAAGAAAAGAGCATTCTCCAAGCCTCGATTGCGGCAGTAGTACTGTTCACACCACTGATAGGTGCAGAGATAATAGGAAAATGCTATTCAGAGTTACGTAGGTTGGTTAGAGGAAAATTAGTTAATGTGAAAAAATAGCAAGTGGAGGGTATGGAAAAAAATGGATAAGGGAGACATATGTAAAGAAGAATAAATATTGGTGAAATCATTCAATCAAAAATTATCCATTAAGTTCCATTTATTTATTGTCAAGTTTATTTCAATCATCCTAGAGTATTCCATGTCATAAAAAAAAAAAAAAGTCTGCCATGGTGCCGTCCTAGGCGGCCGCCTTGTTCGCCTATATGTCGCGCCGGGTCTGATTGCATTTAAACAAGCTTATTGGAAATTGAGTCCGAACCAAGCGGGTTAGAAGGCGGTAGACATGGTCACTGAAGCGCCGCTAGCGTAGAGTGAAAACAGCATTAAAATTTAACGAAAATTTGGATACTATAAGCTTCTATTTATTTGGATATTTTACATTTGGATACTTATAGCAGAGGAGACCGTAGGGTTTGTGAGGCCTAAGGCAAGGTGCACTGCGCGAGGCCCTATTCAAGAAGAAGACCAGCATATAACAAGGAACTTGGGACCAAAGAAAATGCTCGCTATATCCCACCCGCAAAAATCTTGGTCATTAAAAACAATTGAATTCTATTGTACTTAACCATTATGACAAATAAAATTTACATTTCCCTTTCTATATGCGGAAACCAACTAAATATGTGCGCGTTATAAATAAGTCCCACTCTATTTGAAAGCTATTCTAAATGTTTTTGATTGAGAGGGGAGGATGAGGGAGGAAGGAGTAAAGCAAATTACTAAGAGAAAATGAAATATTTTATTTAATTATTTTATGAAATTGGTCATATATTTAAATACTAATCATATTTAATCAATGACTCAAGTGTTTATAACAGAATATATTAATATTTAATTTGAACACTGTGACTTAGTTTTGCAGGATTACTCGGGCTTAACGCTTAAATTATTGCTCAATTATAATATTCTCGTTCGATATAAGCTTATGCACGCTTTAAATTGTTCGCAAAAACCTCATGCTGTTTGCTTACTTTAAACGTCCATAGCGGGTTCGATAATTTGGGATGGGATCGATGGCATAATAGGACCTCCAAATAAATTACGCTTACACGTAGGTAACAATAAGTAATATTTATTATAACTCCTTTTTTTATATCCGATGAAGTTATTTCGAAATTAAAAAAAAAAAAAACTAAATCAATCCAAACATGTTATAACTGCTAAGACTCATTATATTGACAGTATGGAAACTATTCCCTAAAATATTGTCTTCTTTTCAATTGCATGCCCACCTTTTTTTTTACAATTTTTACCACTTTTCACGTAAATTGTCAGGTTTTTTACCCATTTGTAGGCTTTAAATTAAACTTCGTTTTTTGTTGCAGAGACGAAATATTTGGTAGTAATTCTGTGTTTTCTTTTAAACAGTGAAATCTTACACTATTTGAAATCGTTACTCATAAAATTATTTTTCATTTATTTTGCAATATGAAAAATATTTGAATTTTCATATAAAGGTTTTCAAAGTTTAGAAAATACAAGCAACTAATGAGGTATTGCGTGAGGCCCCCCGATGACGCGAGGTCTTAGACGATCACATGTACAGCCTTACCCTAAAGCCGCCTCTGGATATTAGAACGATACATTATGATAATGATAAAAGCAGTCCAGAGAGAGATTAGACAGCTAATAAAAATACGATGAGATAGTTGAAACTCCATAATAAAGATCGTAGATGAAAAGTAAGAAATTTTGTATTCGTGTGCTAAGAATACATAAGTAAATCTAATTGCAATTTAAAAAGGCCATTTAGAAAATGCAAATTTCAAAAGTAAGATAAAAAAATGTACACTTGGGGGAAAGAATAAATCATACCAAAGAGTGAAAATGGAAAAGCTTTTTTTACCTTTTTCTCAAAATAAATTTTTCTAGAATTCTGTTTTAAATTTTGTACTTTGTATGAAAGTGGAAATTATTCTTTGATGTTAAAACTGACGTTAATACACGTATTACAGATTTTCCTAAAAGATTTTGTGTACACCATGCTTTTTTTTTTTACAAAAGTTTATCTTCGTCCAGTTTAAAGGGAAAGGAAAGGCTAAATAATAAATTTTAAAATACTTTTACAAATTTTCAATGCAAAACGTTGGTTAAAATACTTTTACAGATTTTCAACGCAAAACGTTGGTTAAGAAATTTGTTCATTAATGTAAAATGGACTAGTTTGACTTCACTGTTAAAAATGACTTGTTTATATGAATTTTGAACATTAATTATAGTATATATTCCATGTGTATTTTGTAACGTCTTTTAAATTCTGCCACAGTGTACAGTACTGATAATTAGCTGACTTCATTAAAACATCTTATATACATGTTGCAGATATTTAGTATTATTGTATATAAAAATGTTAATAAAATGCATCAAAACATTAACGAATTTTGAACCACCCCATGTGGCTTTCAGAACCTCCTGTTAAAGGATTCCGATTACGGCCTTAACAACAAGGAATATCAAAGACTGAAGAAATATTCAAGGAGTGAAAAATTTCAACGAAGATTGTAAAAGTTATAAGCTACAGAAAGCAGCATAGAAAATTCCGAAATAGGAAATAATTTTCATAGTTAAAAAATCATAGAAAGAAAGCTTTTCATTGACTAAAGAAATACTACTTATTATACTGTATTATATAATAATTACTTATTATATATGTATACTTCATATAAAGTTATTATATACATATATAATATAAGTAATTACTTATTAAATTATTTATAAAGTATTCCTTATTAAATTATTTATAAAGGATTACTTATTATATATGTATATAATAATTACTTATTATATAATATACTACTTATTATACTGTTATCTTAAAACAAATTAAAGAAGTAATAAATATACTCGTAATTCGTACGGAATGCTTTAAAAAGGTTTACGAATAAACAAATAAGACAAAATTTTACTTCATGTTGAGAGTTTGAAGGAGATATAAAAATTATAATTCAACAATTTGTCCCTCATCATTTTTAAAATCTAATGACGTTTAGTTAATAAGAAACAGTCATGATTTTACGAAGGGAAATTTTTGGTTAAAAGGCCTCCCTTCTCCACTTTCGAGCCGATTACATACCAAGTATCGGTAGGAGGAGATTTTTTATATTAAGATTCCATATATATATCTTATACCTTATATATATATATAGATAATTCTCCCTGGGACATTCCATATTTTAACAAATAAACGCTTTTTATTCTTAGAATTCCCTTTTTTAACAGAAATTGTCAACAGATGGCGCGTATTACCGGAAAAGAGTGGGACGGGAAAAGAAACCTGGAAGTAATGTTGTCATTCTTTCCAGGAAAGTGAATTACCAAGTTTGACTTTCCGTGTCAGCGCGTGTGGAAAACAATAGAAATTTGAAAACTGCCACACTCGTCTTCTCTACAATGACACGCGTGTAAGACAGATAAGTGTCATGGTAGGTAACAATTTCCATTTTTCGGATTTCCAGGATTTCCAGTCGGTTCAGTGGCCTGTCATTGGACCGTCTATAGATCTAATAGCTAATTTATCTGGCGCTGTCAACTATACGTCAAAATGCACTGTACCAGTTGGCTGTTTTCTCAGATATTCCACATTTTTAACGACCGCTTATTGCATTGCTTATGGATTGGTGTTCATAGTTGGGATCGTTGGAAATTGTTGTGCTTTAATCGTCGTCGTGCGAGACAAATCATTACAAACTGTATATTACAGATTCATGGCCAATTTAGCTGTAGCTGACCTGTTGGTGGTGGTTTTCTGTCTACCGGTAACGCTATTAGGAAACATGTTTGGACGTAAGTATGCAATGGAATACTAAAGTGTAAAAATAATTAAATTCTTAACAAGAGAGACAAACTTTTATACAATGTTTGTTAATTATCAATTATATCAACAGCTAAGTAAATTAATTAAATTCTTAGAGTACAGCAGAAATTTGTTAATAAGCTTATATTTTGCATAAGATCTTTCAAAAATTAAGTTTATATTTTTTAGATGAAAATCCATAGAGGCGAAATATTTAACCTCTTTGTGTTGAAGATAAAAGTTAGCATATAACGACGGGGAAGTTCGGGCTCCAGGGGAAAGAAGAAAAATGTCCCCTTCTTGTCCCCTAACTCCCCCCTAACCTCCCATTATGAAGAGGAAGAGAGAGACCCCAAAATGTAAACGATAATAGCGAATAGTATTTTCCCTTGGTAAATATCTTTAACACGGTTTTCTTTTCAGTTATTTTCCCTTCTTAAAAATACAGGTTTAACATGCGTTGACTACGTTATTTTTAATATAGAAATATGTAACGGTTCTAAACGTTTATTTATAAAAACGGTTCAAAATCTTATATACTGAAATCTGTTCATAACGATATTGTTCATCATTCCCGTATCTAGAGAGGGGATTTTAGGGACTGGTCCCCCCCCCACGAAAATAAATTTTTAATAGAACTTGACTATGCATTTCCATGCTGTGATTGTATCGGTACACGATGTAAAAATTTTCGAACCTCCGTCCCCCACGCAATAAAATCCTGGCCACGGCCTTGTTGCCTATAACGGTAATTCCTCTTCATTAATATATTGCCCCCCACGTCCTAACAGATATGGAACATTGTCAGGGACAAAATTGTCTATAACGGTAAAATGTCTCTAACTAGGGGCGGATCCATGGGGAGAATTGGGGATATTTACACTTCCATAAAATCTATAAATATTAGATGGAAATCGGTTATAACGAGCGCCGATTATAACGACCAACCGCATATAACGACGGAATTTTTAAAAAAGGTATGAGTTATTATCTTATTTTTTTAAACTGCTCTTTAAATCTGGGGTCCTAAACAGACTCGTTCGCTAAAGGCGGTTAAATTGTATTGCAATTAATCATTATACCAAACAAAATCCGTAATTTTTTCGCTATACCCGTAAACTCGATACATGCGCCCTCGTTATATGTGGGTCCTACTGTATTTTACATTCCCCTTCCCTCAAAATCATTCTCTGCATCCGCGTCTGCTATAACGACGACTTTTCCATTTACATTAGATTTTACTGTGTACCAATAATTAAAGATTTATGGGCAGTTTTCTATTTAGGTAAATAGCCATGTATTATATTTCATTTATTAAAATTCAGATTTTTGCGTCTGCAATCGATTTGATGTAATTTAGCAAATGTTGAAAATCCGTGTTCATCCATTACGTTCTTCTCGGCCAAGAGAAAAACTGCGTTCGTTATAGAAATATATGTATGTTATTAGGAAAAACGCAGAAAATTTTTTAAAAATCTGTGATCTGTATGCTTAAAGTGACCAAAGACTCAAACTTTTATTAAAAGTAAGCAATAAACGAAAAGAACCTTTCATGTGAAACATATATTTAAGTGAGATTTACCAGGAAGTTGTTAACACGTTCAGAAGTTTCTGATTTTCCCTTTAATCTTGCAAATATTTTTCCCCCAGTTTTGCGAAAATAATTGAATAATTCAGACTGTTATATACTTTTGACATGAATTTAAAAATTGAAAAAATAAAATTGAAGTTAAAAATTTTATTTCGAAAAATAATAAAGATAAGTAAATATTTTCAATGAGAAAGTTGTAGAGCATCCTACAGTTAGTAAGCAAAACATACGGCTTACATGCACTATGTACACGTACTGCCACAAAGTAAGGTGTTCTGGAAATTTCGATGCATCACTTTCAGTTAATACTTTCTGGTTTTAAAAGTTAAGTTCAGGTATGTATAGAAGATAGATCATATTTTCTTTCCTTTAAAAACTTCAATTAAACCTTTAAAACGCTAGAAAGCATTATAATACAATACCTTATTTACTCCTTTGAACATTGTATATTAAAATTTTGAAAAATAAAACAAAATTTTCTCTACATTTTTTTAAAAGGTAAAAAATAAAATATTTTTAAAAAGCGTGGGATACGGGTTAAGAAACACAAGTCTTAAAGGACCCTAACCCAAGTAATAGGTAATTAACTGAAAGTTATGCATTGAAACTTCCGGAACACCTTACTTTACGTTAAACTTTTACATGCAGTTTGTACATGCATATATGCATGTACAAATTGCATGTGAGCCACATATCTTTTCTTACTAACTGAAGGATGCTCTACAACTTTCTAATTGAAAATATTTCCTCATCTTCATTATTTTTCAAAATAAAATTTTTAACTTCCTCAATTCGCCACCAGGGGCGCTGCTGTTTATCTTACCTGATAGTGTATAGTCATTTTACTATACCAATACCTAACTTTCTTTGCAATATCTGTCTTGGTTCAAAAGTTATTGTCGCATTCGGACTCTCCTAGGAACCCTGTATACGTATACATACATAGTAGACTCACATACATAGTAGACTTACATACATAGTAGACTTACATACATAGTAGACTTACATACATAGTAGACTTACATACATAGTAGGACTCACTGAATATCATTGTTGTTCTGTTGTGCATATGTTTTTCCTACAACGACTTTATTTTTCAAGTATAGAAATGTAAATTTCAAAAGGGATTTAGCGAGCTATCAGTATAGCGATCAGTTTGGTTGGCTCCAAACTCCTCGTTATATCAGGGTCCTACTGTATATAAATATATAATTACAAAAAAAAAAGGGCCATAAATTGCAGTACACAAATTAAAAGGAATATGAATCGACCCATCATTGTGGAAATGCGCCGAACGTAGCATGACTCCAAACAGAATGCAAATATTAATTAACAGAAAAAGTAATTAAAGGGAACAAATTACGAAAAGAGCTAATGACTAACCTAATATTTCAAACAGAATATGAGTTTTATTTGCATGCTGCCGATGATGAATTTGAAGTACAGACGCAAATAAACGTTGAAAGACAAACTGACAAAAGTGGAATATTAGAGACATGACTGGAACTCCTTTCCTTTTTTTTTAAAAAAAAAAGTATGACTTAAGAGTGTACTGTCCGTTCATCAAAGTTCATCAAAAGATAGCTCATAGCTATCGAAACAGCTGTCAACGATTAATTAAACCTTTCATCTGTGTTATTTTTGTGCGCTCTCAGTTATTTTTACTAGCAGATAGTGTGAAACCTAATTATTAGTATAAAATACGACAATAAATGCATCAATGGGAACATAAATTGAAGTCATATGATTTTCCAGGTATAAATAAATTATATTATTATTATTATTATCATGATATTTCTTATCATGTCATCATCTTTATCATATTATAATCACACATATTCCTTATATAATTATCATATTTATTATATTAATCTAATATTCATTACATTATTATTATTCTATAAGATATGCATTTGTCTATTATTAAGGTATTGCTGTTGGGTTCTCCGGTGATTATATATGCCTTGTCAGGATCCACTAGATCTGGGTATGACTCCCAAGAAAGCTTGGATTGGTTGTAAATATTTCGTGAGGTGGTGCCAGTCGCCAATCATAGTGCCCCTATGTTAAAACGACCGACAATTATCTGGCATTTATTAAGTAAATCTCATCGTTGTCAATGATGTGATTGATATCTGTAGCTCAATGAGAAAGAGCACTTAACTGGTAATCAAGACGTTTTGGGTTCGATTCCTACCAAGCGTCCAGAAATCATTATTTTCTTTTCAAGAAATTTATGGTCTTATTATTTAGCTGTTTAAAATTCTGTCGGACATCAAGGTGTCAAAAAAATAAATAAATGTAGGAATTTGAAACAATATTAATAAAAAGAATATCGCTGTTTGGGGAGAGATTTTTTTGGCGCTAGATACCAGTTTCAAAGACGGTGTAGTGTGTATAAATGAGAAATGCATTTGTTTATCAGGTTATATCCAACTTTTATGAAACATGTTTTAATCAAAACCAAAAATTTTATTTACGACGAATCTTATTTTCCATTATACTTTTCCACGAATTTTATTACTTTAAAAAAATGCTTTCTTTACAGTTATTTCTAAATGAAAGCATGTTCATAAAAATTCAATAAAAGCAATGTCTTTTCTATTTTCTATTTTGGTGAAAGTGCTTTTTTTGACCAGATTCATTTTTTTGCAACAATAAAAGAATTACTTATTGAGCCTCATCAATATATATAATATATTTATATATCTATATATTATATTATATATTTATATATGATTTTTTCTTCCGAAAAAATTCATTTGAATGATGTTCAATATATTAGGGCTTTGAGCTTCGTTTAGAAATAAGGAAAGAATAGTATCCTCCTACTTTTGTATAAGAAATTTATAGTAATTGATGAATAGAGTAGCAGGAGGTCTGCAGTAATTGATGAATGAAGTAGTAGGAGATCTACAGTAGTTGACAAATGGCGGCTGGTGGGTTATTCAAATGGGGAGGGGGTTCACCAGTGGCAGAGCTAGTACCTTTGTTCCCCGGGCAAACCAAGATTCTGGCGCCCCACTGTCACAGCGCCCGCCCCTTCACTGGTCTCTCTACCAACAAATAAGGTCATGTGATCAGCCTGCTCTTCTCTAGTTTTTCTAGTTTAGTCTAGAAAAGAAATTTTCACAGGTCAACGAAACGTACAGATTAAAATATATTGTGTTCTTGGCATAAGATTGAACGAACTTGTAATGCAACTTAAAAAATGCACTGTCAAGCTGTTGAAGAATACCAAGCAAACAGAATTCTAATGTGGAGTTTAAATGTGACTGCGAGTATTCATGTTTATTTATGTTTTGAGTTAGAGATGTGGCAAATCAAAGATACCGTAACTCACCCAACTTGAAGCACCACTTTGTTTTGCAAACAGGAGAGAGTAAAAACAAAACAGCCTGTTAGTTAATTCACATCCACAAATCCATAAATTTTTCTCATATAATTAATATGTATAGTTTTTCATTTTATCACTTGGATAAGGTCAAGCCTAGTGTTTGCCTAAGATGTTTTATTTCTATTTTGATTTCCAATTGAAAAATGTAAGTGTTTAAGCTCCAAGACACCCATTTTGCTAAATGCCATCTTAACTATTAACACATAATAATATTAGATGATAAATTGTTTTGTATATATGAGATATTATTACCCTTCACAGGGATAACACAATTGCCAAATATGGTCGGCACACAGAGTCATTGGGGCGTATATTTTGTAAATTGCTCGCAAAAGAAAGAATGATTTCACGATGCCTGGTGCGGTGGTGCATGGGCCATAATATGCTTTAAAATAATGCTTGTACACATAATAATAAAACTAACCATACTAATTAATTAAAAAAAATAAACTAACCAATGTACCAAAGTAGCAAACACGGTGAGAGCTCTGGCGACAAAGAAACTCAATAAAG
>QLNU02014176.1:102212296-102249313 GCA_006491805.2 Dysdera silvatica | reverse complement strand
GTCAGACTGGCTAATTACTTAACATAATTACAAAATCTGTTACTAATTAAACATGAATATGAATTGGTTAAAAGTTTAAGTTGCTAAATTAATGGGCAATAGCTGAAATTCTAAAGAAATCTTGAGACTAAAAATCGAAGGACGTAGTTGATATTGACTTGAAGCCGGCGAATAACCAAAATTCTGAATGGGTAAATGACTGAAAGTAGGATCCGTTAAAGACTGAAATGCTGAATCAGTTAATGACTGAAATGCCGAGTCAGTTTATGATGGAACAACTGAATCCATTAATGACTGCAACACATAGTTAATTAAGTACTGAAACGCATAATTAATTAATGACCTAAAACTCATAGTTAATTAATGACTTTTAAAAATTGAAACGTATAGTTAATTAGTGATTGAAACGCATAGTTAATTAGTGACTGAAACGCATAGTTAATTAATGACTGGAACGCATGTTTAATTAATGACTGAAAGCATAGTTAATTAATGACTGAAACACATAGTTAATTAATGACCGAAACATCAAATTTATGACTACGATATCAACTTCGTTGATGAATGAAGTGTCGTTTTCGTTAATGATTGAAATGTTATATACTGGTTAATGATTGTGAAAGGTGAAATTACTTAATATTTGAAATAGAAAATCGGTTAATCTAATACTTACTGCAATCGGTTAAAATAGAAAACTGATTAATAACTGAAATTCTGCATTCATTAATGCCGAAATGGTACATGAATTACGGCTACAATGCCGAATTGGTTAATATTTAAATCGGTCAATGATTGAAATGGTTGAAATTCGTCATAAACGTAGATTTACACATAAATATAAGTGACTGACAGATGGTTAGAACACAGTTACATCTCGGTCTTTATGTGTAATTTGAACGGAAAACAAGCTGTATGATAGAATATTGCATGCCTACAGGATTTCTGCTCTAAACAGATTTAGCGCATTTTATTTCTCTTAACTCTAAATCAAAATTCAATGCTGAAGTGCCGATCGATCCTAGAGTAGAAATCGAAAGAATAGGGAATGAGTATGTGTCTGCTCAGTATTCGACTCACGTGTTCTGATTGAATCTACAAAGATGAACTACTGACCATAATCCAATCGCCGTTTGATGAGAAGCTATCGCCCTGGGACGACTTATTTTGGTCAAACAATGGGTCTGGGGACCAATTGCCAACATGTGCTGAATCGATTGACTTCGGAAATGGAACACACTCAGATAATTGAACTTCGGTAGTCATGCGAAATGGCCATACGACGGAATACGATTAAATGGATCATTAATAAACAGCTCATGATCATCACTATTAACTTCATGATAAGCGAATGACGATGAGCCAGCATGAATCCAACTAAACTGCGTAAATCTTAAAGTGAAATTTCATGATTGTGGAAGGCTGGATGTGATGGTAGATGGGAAATGAAGGCTTCTTTTTTAAAACGGTCATTATAAGATGACAGTTCTCAAATATTTTACTTCATGAAATCAAACACTTCCTTTGTCCATTTTCCGGACAGAAAATATCGATTCTTTTCGCAACGTAACAGGAGTCCCATGAAAGTTTCACTTCTTATTAAAAATTGGAAAAGGGTCGATTATTGGGATTTGTAATTATTTCTCTTTTGTTTATGGTTAGTGTTCCGTAATACATGCCATCATGCCATCATTTTAATAAGAATTAAACTCATCATCGTTAAATAATTCTTAATGTCAGGATTATTAATTTGAACCTTGGAAATAATTTAAATCTAGGAATTGATTGTAAAATTAATGTTTTGCATATAAGTTTTAGCAAATTAATGATGTGGATTTTGAAAGTCAATCTTTGGCGTTTTACAGGAGGACTACTATTTGTATATGACCGAACAAAATAATGGGGATATAGCTTTTAATAAAGTAAATGAATAATTTTGCTTTGATTTTTCGTTAGAATAATAATTTTATTTTATAGTAAAATAATTTTGTAATATTATTTTTTTCAATTTTGCTTTTTTACTTTTTAAGTAAAATAATTTTACTAAGATTTTTCGTTAAAAATTTTCTTATGAGAAAATTTTCTTGTCTGTGTCTTATGGTGCACGGATATTAACTATCTTAGAGCCATTATTCATGCTGCGTCAAAACCCAAAATTTTCAGGAACATCCTATCTCCAGTCATCTAAGGAACAAAATTCCATAATACAGATCAGCAGACATAAAACTTTTCCATTCAGTTAAGCGGTGATAAGATTAACGCATGATAAAGGTTACTGCGATGTTATATAGAAAGAAGATCATGCAGGGTGGTGTGTAGTAGCTTAAGGACATGCCTGTCAACCCAAATGTCATTTGTTCGAGTTTAGCTCAGAGCAAAGTCATTATATTGTTGATGGCTCCTCCGAGTAAAATAAGAAGCTTCAATCAATCTTAAGCTAAAATCACCGGCGATGAAAAGGGGCAGTCAAAAGTTTGGATGCACAGATTTCTAGCGAAATGAAACTTGCAAAAATTGAAAGCATTTCTTTATTTGACAGAAGCGCATTACAATTAAATCTATGGGAATTCGTGAAACGTTTAATGCATGGCGTAAGAAATATTTTAATCCGTATATAAGTTTCGATGCTGTTAGAAGTTCTTTAGAGAAAATTGGAAGAACCTATTGGCAATCTTTATAGACGAGGATTTACAATTTATTTTTTAAAAGTTTTAATTTTTTCGTGGATTTATTTGGATCCCATCTGAGAGACCCTCTTTAGAAATTTGCTTTTGCAAAAATGAAGTTTGCTCTTTCAGTTTGTCCCTATTGGACCAGTATGATCTTTGCTTTTCCCCTCCTACCTGTCTACCTGCAACTTATTTGGAGATACGGGTCATCATTGTACATTTCGATTTAAGCAGAAGGAACTTTTAAGGAGGATCTTTCAACGGATTAAAAATTGCTGAGCAGAGGACAAAGCAATATTTGGAAAACAGTACGCAAGGTTTTTCATGAAGACATAGCAGGAAAGTTCCGTCATAGTACATCAAGATTGTGTACCAAGATAAGATATACGACGATAAAGGGCAGTAACGTTGAGGATTTACCCATGGATAAAACTGTATCATTATATGCTTCACATCATAACGGGCTACTAATTTGTTTTCCACATCATCGAAATTGCCTGTTCTTGATAGTATTCCAGGCTTCTTCTTTGCCACCTGCGGTGCATTTACATAAAACACTTGCAGGAAAGTAAAATAACAGAATGCGTTGCGTAACGGTTCTTTCCTCCGCGAAACAGTTGTTGGAGAACAAGCATCTGGATGCTATAGATGCATTATCAAAGCGTACTCACAATTAACTTCAATGTGGACCTTACGAGCATTGCACTAATATTTATAATAAATTTATTCACTGGTCATGTGCATTTGCTGAAAGATTTGTGGTCACAGTGCATGAAACTTATTTGGGATTAAAATTCAGTACTTACTGTTGGAGAGCTTACGTTTCTGGTTGCAACAGAGAACGTCTTCGGTTTGTAAAAGTGCTTCTTTTGTAGTGGATTATTGAAGAAGAGCAATCGGCAATCTAATTCATAAGACCTTTAGCCGAATAGTTTGTTTAAACGAACGGGATGGATATTATTGAAGCGACTTTTGAACTCTGAACTTTGAAATATATGCAGGGTTATTCCTTTCACTATGTCTTTGAAATATATCCGGTGTTTTGATAAGCGAGGCGGAATTTAATAAAGACTTGAAGATGGATTTTGTGGCAAAAAATAAGACGCAGACGCTTCCGAACGACACAGCAAGGTTTATTTTCAATATTGGTGTCGATCTCAGCTATTTTAGGCATTCTGATGGAATTAGTGCACTGCTGATTCTTGCGTACATTATTGTGCTTGTCGTTGGATTGTGTGGGAATCTAATTGTGTTAGCTGTGATGTGGAGAGATAGTAGGATGCGAACCGTGACAAACTATTTTATCGCTAACTTGGCGTTATCGGATTTATTAGTGGTGATCGTCTGCGTCCCTGCGACTCTAACTAGTAACCTCATTAGCCGTAAGTGATTGTTTTTTTTTGTCTTTGGTACCTGTTATGATGTTCAAGAAGTTGTTATGGTACTTTTGATCATTTTTTGATACGTGATCATACTTTAATACTTGATGATACATTGATATTATTTAATGACATTTTTAATGACAATGGCACTTAGTGATACTTAATGGTACTCAGTGATACTTAATGGTACTCAGTGATACTTACTGACACTTTTAATGACAATGGCACTTAGTGATACTTAATGGTACTCAGTGATACATAATGACACGTAGTGATATTTAATGGCGCTGTGATAGTTAATGATACTCAGTGATATTTAATGATACTCAGAAATATATAATGATACAGCGTTACTTAATGATATTCAGTGATAATGACACGAAAACTGATAATGATACCAGACGATTCTTTGGTACTTAAGGACACAATGATTTTTCGGTGTTTAAGGACACCTGATGATTCTTCGGCTTTAAGTATACTTTGATGCTTAATGGTAACTGATGATACCTTAATATTCAAGGATACTTGATGATACGTAAGGCGGGGTTTCCTGGCTGTACACCTATTTTGCATTGTGACAACGTTCTCCATCTATGCGTAAAACGTTGCGAACTCAAACAATATTAAAATAATGGAAGTGCGTTCCTAACACGTGCAATACTTTCCGAGTTAACGTAATATACGATAATGGATTATAATTGCGCAATAAGTAATGCGTAAAAAATGCGCAGCTATTAAAACGCGCCTTTCAGGACGCTTGATGATAATTTGATACTAATTTAATAGAATATCTGATCCTCAATGCTAATTTAATCATTAATTTGATGACGCTTTGCTATTTAAGGATACTTGCCGATATTTTGGGAATTTAATAGTTTAATGCTTGATTACATTTTGGGAATTTGATATTTCAATACTTGATTACATTTTGGGAATTTGATATTTTAATACTTGTTTATATTTTAAGACTTCACTACTTGATTATATTTTGAGATCGTAGTACTTTAATACGTAACGATAGTTTGATATCTGCTGATAGTTTGATACCGGATGATATTTTGATACCTGACGATATTTTATTTTAATACCTGATGACGCTTTGATACGTAACTTGACTTGATACATAATGCCACTTTCATATTTAATGAATTCGATTATCTGGAGCAAATCACATAATTTTTGTTTTTTAATTAGCGCTTTGGAAAAAAAAGCAAATTGTTTATTCTTGCCGGGGGTGATTTTTCAAGGTATGAAGTACATAAGTTATGGCTCTTTTATTAGCACCTAAGATGTGTGTGTATATAGTTTCGCCTATCTTTGTTCAACACTCTATAACAAGGGATATAATTTGCGTTCTACTTATTTACTACTCCGAACAAAAGCATATAATCCAAACCTCTTTATTAGCGCCTCAAAGCGAAGCCTCTAATTATACTTCTTTTACTCAAATCCAGGAAGCAAAATACATAACTTGAGCCTTCTTTTCCGTAAAATTTGGGCCCTTTATTGAGAACGAATTTAATGATTTATTCCCTTGAAGATGGTGCGTGATTGAAGGGATACTTATGAAGCCGGTATATTTTTGAAGAGGTACTCATGAGCGCAGTGTGTGTTTAAGAAGGTGGTCATGAAAGCAGTGTGTATTTAAAGGGGTACTTATAAACTTCCTCTTATGGCATTAGCGTACTTAAAAAGTTCATAAGGGGGGTTACAGGCTTATGAGGGTGTTACAGAATTACAACTTCATATATTCATATGTATATACTATATATATATATAAAATTTCATCCCAATGGGGTTTACACCCCCCCCCATCAACACTCCTCTGTGTACGCCAGTACAGGATGGATATACAATGGTTATAGAAATATAACCAAGCTTGAGGTTATAACTTAATATAAATAACTATTAGCATAGGCATTTAGTAATTCCAATACTAATAATTTGAAATATAAATAACAATTTTACATATACTGTAATGTATACATTGTACGCGTATGTGCTTGCCCCCAATAATTTTGCAAACTCCACGTTCATGCCTATTAGGTACTTAAATTATCTATTATGTAGGCGTAGCACGTGCTGAATAGTTTGATTACATACGTAAAATTTTAATTACTAATTATTTTAATTTTTAAATTTGTTTATTTAATATTCTCTTTAATTTTTGCTTAAATGGAAAAGGAATTGGCCGTAATCCAATATATTTTAAATACATTATAAGAGTCATAAGAGTTTATTTTTTACACATTATAAGAAATGAGAAGGAAGAGCACTTTTCTCTTAATGAGGAGAAGGACGAGTATCTCACAAATATCATGCATCGGTTACTTGATGAACTCCGAGATGCAAATGAAGTGCGCAGTCAAAAAGAGGTAAACTTGCGCAATACACATTAACTTCTATTTGAATGGGTGTGTTTACAACACCAATGGGTAATAACGGGCGGCTTAAAACACGAATTCTCAATGAAATGTTTAATTAATTGCGGACATTATTCGCAGAACTAAAACGGTAAATTGGCTATAACGCGATTCCATCTCATTACTTTTGCTATTTTTGGCATGCATTTCAGTTCAAATAAGGAATTAGTTCAAATAATTTCAGGAATTTAGTTCAAATAAGGAAGATTATTAAATCAAATAAGATGTTTAATTTTTTTCCCTCTTGACAAAATACAAATCGTCGCATGCACTATTGCAGACTTTCACTACACATTAGGATAGCGTACGCAGAAAATTCATGAGATGCGGTTACAAGTACATAATGGGGGGGCCACCATGGGCGCCTATGTGGGTAACTTTTAGGGGGGGACTGAGAAAAATTATTACCTCCTTCTCAAAGCTGTCAAGAATTTTAGTGAATGTACAAGATACTAAAATGCTACAAAAATAATTGATACTGCTTGACAATTAGTAATGAGCTAAAAAGTACCTTATTTTAAAATGTGACTGTAAAACTTTTGAAAGTAAATGCATAGCAGATTCGGGCAAATCAAATTTTTAAACGGCTAGGTAGGGAGGGGATCAATTAGTACTCCTCTGCCCTCCATATGGGAGCTCATGGGGCTAATAGCTACAACTTCATATATATAATACGTATGCATGCAAAATTGGATGACAATGGCCCTATCAATCCCCCACCCCTGGGTACGCCAGCGATCAAGGCGTTACTTTTACCTCCAAATAACATATTACTTCAAATTAGAGGTGGGGGATGTTATGGCATATTTTAAAGTCTGTTATTTGCGTAATTCCTATTCTAAGTTGCCCTGCAACCACAGAGAATATAACTAGGCAAATGTGGTAGAATTTAACATAAAGAATGGCGACTTCATCGTGTAAGCTTAGGTCGGAAGTCTCAACGCTCAATGGCTGTTTCTGACTGCTTTTTTCCTTTGTGATTCGTTCTGACCTTCTCTATTATCAAATTACACCGGCCTACCCATTCAGTTCAGCCAAATAAATAGTTTAGCCATCAACAATATTTTTCTTAGACCTTCCCTCTACCCTTTTTTCTCAAATCAACGAAGTCTTATTATGTTTAGCACACACAGTTTTATATAGTTTATTTGGTTAGGAAATCTCAATTATAGTTATAGGAAACTTATTGAACATGAAAATTAAAATATTAATTTGAAAATAGCTGTTTATTTCGATGCCCCCATCAATTTAATAATCGTCTGTTTCACTTTTTTCCCAGTAACGCTTCGTTTCTTTCCTTCGATGTTTCCCAGGCTTCAACTTAATGGGAAATTGATTGATCTTAAATACAAACAGAAGACAAGAATCTTTTTGTCAAATTGATTTCTCCTTACATTTGCTGCCCGTTAAACTTTTGCGTTGAAATGCAGAACTAAATTGCATTGATATTTGAAGCTACAATTTCACGGGTGGGCGAATTTCAATCTGTAATACAACATTGTTTCCCATAACATTTTACAAATACAGTCTATATTCGATTTAACGATTGTTTTTATTGATTTGGATTGAGTTACATTGGCCTCAATGTTATATTTCCCTCTACTTAACGTTTGTTTTCCCTCTGTTTAACGATAATTTTCGTCATTGGCCTGTAGTAGCCAGTAGAATTTCAGTTAGAAAATCAACTGTCGTCAGCAAATCAACTTCAATTAAGTTTACTCAATTGAAACGAATGCTGGTTTACAGTGTGTAAAGAATTTACTGCGTTTTGACGTCAACAATGATCTTGTCGATGCATTTGAAAAAATCGAAAAGGCAATGTTAAATGCCAACTCCCAAGAAAAACCAAAGCAAACGTCAAAGAAAGATTTCGTTTCAAAGTAGTAGTAATTACGTACGTACTTGTGTTTTATGTTTATTAAAATTAACATGTATTCTTCAGAATGCTGGTAAGCATTTTTATGATTTTTCCTTTTCCATAATTGCTTATATCAGTTCCGATCAATAGGGCATTGACTTTCGCTCAGGGGAGGGCCGAAAATGTAAAAAATATATTTTTTAAATCTAATGGATGTTAATTTTAAAGTATTTTACATGTAAATTTTCAACCCAAGGAAGAGCTCAGGAGCCACCGCTACATGCCGTAAATGCACTACTGGATCCAATAAATGTATTCCCCCGATTTAACGAATTCCTCGATTTAACGATTATTTTCACTGGTCCTGTGAAAATCGTTAAATCGAGGTTAGACTGTATGATTAAATGGCCTTGAGGAGAACTACTTTTCAGTGGTCACTTGCCACAATTTAATATTATTTTTAAAAGTAATTTTAACAATCAGAAAAGAGAGAATGGAACGGAAAATGCTTCAATGGCCTCCCTTTATATGCATTTATCTTTGTATAAGGAATTGAATTCCTTATACCAAGGAAGTCCTTGGTATAAGGAATTGGAAGTACTTGACTGAACATCACACAAGCATAACTAAACAAAAAAATAAATCCTGTAGTCTCAAAAAGTTATTTTGCATTAAAGACTTTCCTATTTCTCTAGTGGCGATGCCACATGTATATAGATAAGAAATATTTATATATATATTTAGTTTATTAAATATGAACACCATGTACTTAAAGGTATAATACAAGTTGTACATTCAAAGTATAATATACTCTGTAGATTCAAATGTACAATACATACTATACATTCAAAGGCATAATATATACTATACATTCAAAGGCGTAATACATACTATGCATACAAAGGCATAATACACACTATACATTCAAAGAGTATAATAGACACTATATATTCAAAGGGGAATATATAATGCATACGGTAAAATTGAAGGGTATAACCCATAACATACATTCAAAGGGTAAAAAATATTTCCATATTCTGGAAATATTTCATACCCTAATAGGTTCTAAGATATTCCTGGTTTCTCAGTTTTTATTAATAACTGATGTAACATTATGTTCACTGATTTATGGCATAACACTGGCGAGGACATAATGTGATATAATGTATATATATAATACACAACACATAATGAGTATCAAGAGAGAGAGAGAGAGAAAGAGAGAGGTTACATATTTCTTTAATTTAATATAACTGAAACTATTTTGAAAATGATGAGTTTAAGTAAACCTTATAATAGAAATTTCAGGCATTAAATTCTTAATCATCAAACTATTGCGAATTCCTTACATACTTGTTGAGAACCCCTGTTTGGAAACCATTGGGGCCTAGAATATCCAACAGGGTATGGCTATTGGCACGAGCATACTTTTACCTGGATGTAGTATTAATATTTATATGGAAATTGAATTTCCCACTGGTGGTTGAATCAGACTTAGTCAAAGGACCCGAGATTGGAATTTCTCAAATTCTAAGGATTTTCTCATTAGAGTGAAAGCTGGTCGAATTTAATTGAGTTGAGTTTAATTAAAACTTAATTAACTAACATGAATGTGAAATAGGGTATGCATTTGACCTGCTCTCGTTCCATTGAATGCGTTGAAATGCAGTTCTAGTTCTACATTGGAGATACCGCACGAATGCCATAATGCATTCTACGTCTTCTGCAATTTGAGGAAAATTAAGGTCTTAAGTTAATTGTAGGCAAAACCATTCATTTCGATCAGCAGTGCCGGATTTACGTATAGGTAAAATGGGCCTGGGCTCGCAGTGTCCATTTTGACCCCACTAGAGACTTTGAAGGAGGCTTGATGCCATTTAAGTTTGAGTTATTTTAATCTTTTTATTTGCAGATATTCGAGTTGCATCATTGAAAAGCTTGAACATTGAAGATAATAAACTTCGAAGGAAAACTCATGATTTTCTTTGAAATGCCCTTCTGCCAACCTAAGGTCGATAAGGTCCTTATTCCGACACTGTCATTAAATACACTCCTTTAATCCCATTCTTCTAGAAGAAATTTCTATTCTTTTAAAAGGGAATAATTTCTTAAAGACTATATTCTTGAGATATATTTTCATTCCCTTGTGTCATTTTGTCATTCACGAAATGAGAATAGGAGTAATAAATTCCAGTTATGGAATGGAACTGCTATTTAGAATCATCATTCTTTAAGTGGGTGAATTATGATTCTTGTTTATTTTTAGGAATGATGATTACCCTTATTCGTTCGTCACAAATATTCATTCCATATCATCATTATCATTATATTGAACTATTTTCTATATCCACTGCTGGATGAAGGTATTTTCAAGAACTTTCGGCCCAAGTTGATCCCGAGTTCCATATTTCATCCATTCAATTAGTTCGATAACGTTTTCAGGGTTTTGATATTTATTAGAATTCAATTTAGGGATATTATATATATCATCATCATATTCAACCATTATCTATCCACTGCTGGATGAAGGTCTCTCCAAATGCTTTCCACACAAGTCTATCCTGAGCAATTCGCTTCCACGTCACCCCAACCTGTTTTCTTATTTCATCCACCCATCTAGTTTGAGGACGTTTTCTAGGTCTTCGGTGGTCTCTTGGAATCCAGTTCAGAATTTCTGTTGTCCATCGTTGATCAGTTCTTCTTGCAATATGCCCAGCCCATCGCCATTTCAGCCCTTTTACTTTAACAATGATGTCCTCTACTCTAGTTTGCTCTCTCACCCAAGTGTTCCTTTTTCGATCTCTCCTAGTTATTCCAAGCATGCACCTCTCCATGCTCCTTTGCGTTGTCTGTAACTTTCGTATTGCTCCAACTGTTAGACTCCATGTCTCTGATCCATAAGAGAGGACTGGCAATACACACTGGTTGAAGACCTTTCTTTTTAGACACAAAGGCAATTTCCCCTTCAGGATAAAACTGTTTCTTCCAAATGCACTCCAGCCAAGTTTAATACGTCTGTTGAGTTCTTTCATAATGTTGCCATCCATTGAAATCAGCTGGCCAAGGTAAATATATGAATCAGCAATTTCTAGCTCAATGTTGTCAACTTGTATTTTTGTTTCCTCTACGAAATTATTGAACATGATCTTAGTTTTTTGTAGGTTCATCTTGAGTCCAACTTCTTTACTTCTAGTTGAGAGCTCCTGTACCATGTCTTGGAGTTCTAATGGGTCCGTTGAAAAAATAACAATGTCATCAGCAAACCGCAGATGATTTAAATATTCACCATTTATTTTTATTCCCTTGTTATTCCAATTTATCTGCTGAAAAATCATCTGTAAAGCTGAAGTAAAAAGTTTTGGAGAAATGGTATCTCCCTGCCTCACACCTTTACCAATTTTGATAGCTTCGGTATCTTTATGTAACCGAAATTTTGCACTTGCATTTTTATACACACGTTTCACCATGTCAATGTACACATCCTCAATGTCTGTTGATCTTAAAGAGTTGATGACTGCTGATGTTTTAATAGAGTCAAAGGCCTTCTCATAGTCAATAAATGCAACACACAATGGAAGTTCATATTCATGTGTTCTTTCAATTAATTCTCTTAATACTTGAATATGGTCCACTGTACTGAATCCACTTCGAAATCCAGCTTGTTCTCTTGGTTGAGCTGCATCTAATTTTTTCTGCAGGCGATGTGTTAGCACTTTTGTGAAGATTTTATAAATAGCAGGTAACAAGCTAATTGGTCGGTAATTTTTTAAATCCTCTTTATCACCTTTTTTATGCAAAAGAATTACTGTTGCAGAATCCCATTGGTTTGGTATGTTACCGCTGTTAAGACATTTGGTAAAGAATTTTGCAAGTATGTCTTCTACATATTCTCCAGCTTCTTTTAGGATATCTAATGTAATACCATCATCACCAGGGGCTCTTCCTTTCTTCATATTTTTTATTGCAAATGAAACTTCTTCTTTTAAGATTTTAGGAGCTGTTCCTTCGACTATTTCAATGTCTTCGTTTAATTCACTGTTACTTTCGTATAGATTTTTGTAGAATTCTTCAACTCTTCTAAGTATTTCTTCCCTATTTCTTGTTACGGTGCCATCCTCTCCTTTTAATGCAATGATGTGTTTCTTCCCAACAGATAAACTTCCTTTAACAACCCTAAGGCTCTTGTTATTTTCAATGGCTTTCCTTACTAGCTCACAGTTGAATTTTCTTATGTCTTCTTTCATGCTTTTGCGCAGAGTTTTACAAAGTTCTATGTACTCAATCCTGGAACTGGTATTTCGATTGTCCACCTTCATATCTCTTCGCCTTTTCATGAGCTGTTTCGTCTTCTCAGATAATTTGCTATTGTGCTTTTTACAGGTTACACCACCAATTTCCCCAGCAGTTTCAACTATTGTCTTAACAATGTTTTCATTTGCTTCTGAGATATCACTTTCATCAATAAGTCCTTCCAGTGCAGAAAAGCGATTTTTTAATTCCAACTTGAATGCCTCGGTATTTTCTTTTAATTTCTTTAAATCCACCCTCTTACTTACTTGTTTCCTAATGAGCTTCTGCCTTTCTAATTTAGTATTTAAGTGCATTTTACATCTCACCATTCGATGATCACTTCCAGTATTAAATCTGTTCAGTACGCTGCAATCTTCAATAATTGATTTCTTGTTTGCCAGTATATAGTCAATTTCGCTGGTTCCTCCATTGGGGTGTTTCCATGTCCATTTTCTTTGCGGTTTCTTCTTAAAAAATGAATTCATGATGCTAAGGTTTTCAGCTTCTGCAAATTCGATGAGTTGATCGCCACGTTCATTCCTTTCCCCATATCCGTATTTACCAACCGATGTCTCTCCTTGTTCCTGTTGTCCAATTCTTGCATTGAAATCCCCCATGATGAGCTTGATATGTTGTTTCCCTTTGGTGTGTAACTCTTTGATTTCTTCATAAAATTCTTCAACCTCTTCGTCGGTATGGCTTGATGTTGGTGCATATACCTGTACTATTTGAAGTTGGTATCGCTGGGTTAGTTGAACAACAAGCCTCGCTGCTCGATCTGATGTACTTTCAACTTCCAGAAGACAGTCTTTAATTCTTTTGTTGATTAAGAAGCCAACACCACTTGTTCTTCCAGTTTCCGTTCCTCTATAATAAAACAAATGTCCGCTTTTCAGTTCCACCAACTCTTCACCTTTTCTTCTAACTTCACTGAGTCCTACAATGTCCCATTTGATCTTGTCAAGTTCTTCTTCCAATTCCTGAAGTTTTGCTTCAGAAGCAAGGGATCGTCCATTATACGTTGCCAAGGTCAATAACAAACGGCAGCCTGGGCCATTCCAGTGATTCTTAGCACCCCCTGCTTTCATGCCACACTGACCGCTGCCTTGATCAGGAGCACTCCAGCACCTGGAGACTAGGGGCCATGGTTTCTGGTGTGTCAACATAATGGAGGAATTAGCCATAATTTCACCACGCTGGCTAGACGGGTTGGTGAATTAGCCCTCCCCTTCCGCCTTTCTATCCGTGTAGCAAATATTAATTTGCCACATAAATAGAAAGCTCAGCCTGCACCACTTGAAGGCGGGGTAGGACACTAGGTTACTGGCCTGGCCGGTTCCACACATCGTCACATACGTTCAGCGTGTGGGTCTCCTTCCAGTTAGATACCAGCAACCCTTTTGCAGGCCATATATATATATATATATGCTATTTAATTTTTTAATTAGACATTTTAATAAACAGTGGTTGATGGCTTTGGTATTATATTATAATTAAACCAATGGAAAAATATGAATAATATAATAGAAATTGCAATTAATATTGTCTGTAACAAAAAAGGTAAGTAAATTACAATTGTAAAACATATAACTAACATAATTAAATTTAGAGTCAGTCATGATGGATATTTAATCACCAGCAAATATTTGTCGGTGAAATAATTTATTTACTATTAAAGGATAGGTGACAGAAATAACGATAAAAGGATGCAAATAATTCCATTTTTATATGCTGCATTTTTATATGCTTTTTATAACTTTCAATCAAGTTCTTTTCTAATAAAGCGGATTAAAAAAAAGGTATATTGGATTTGTTTAGGGAAACCATGGATTATCTCTCAAATCCTCTGTAAATTTAGCTACTGAGGTTTGTAAAAAACTTATTCGATTTTTTCCTTTTTCGACCTTTAATAGATTTTATTTTTATGTTCACATGTTTCTTTAATTGCCAACAGCTTCGTTTGAAAATTTTCCATGAATGGAAGTGTTGGCACAATTTGGGATAAAATACCGGAAAATATTAATTAAATTAGAGCAAAGAATGACTGGGATAAAGATAAAACGAAGACTCCAGGTAATCAGTTCAATATTTGAAATTGATTTATTTATTTTTGTGGTAAAAGCAAAATTGTGAAACGGTTAATAATTAAGCTATTTTGTAATCGATATGTACGTATTTGTTGATCTTTTTATTGATGTGCATTGCAAATCCTGATTGAAACTGATGCGAGTCGATATGATGTTTAATCGACCGAAAAATCGATTGTTTGCTTTAAATGAACGATAGCGACAATTATATGCGACTGCTCAGTTCCAAGGTTTATTTTTCGAAGGCTTTGAAGAATTTAGGGAGATAAGCGCCCCAGGGAGCAATCATAAATTTCCCTGCATTGCGTTATGATATCATTTCCTCCAAATTGGTCAAACCAAACTTCTATTTTGAGGGGTAAGGAGTGTAATAGCACTTTTAGCGGTGATGTAAAGCTTAGTTAACACTAAAGATATATTTGATGACAGAAATTATGCCGTTTAACTTCTTTCTTTTAGTATCTTTTCTTTTTTTATGGCATGTCGCAGCTATCATAATGTTACTATGTTACGGCGATATTATCATAATTTTGGTAGTTTCTGTTCCTGTAATCACCTATCTTCTCTCAGAGTTCATCTAGTGTTTGATGATTTTTCCAAATCCACCCATCCATCCATGCATGCATGCATGCATGTATACACACACATACAACAGTAGTTCAAATCAGGGTAGATTCAGTAATGTGATATGGAGGTAATATATCTGAAATATATCTCCTCTGCTGTAATGAAATAGCCCGTTTGTGATGTTACATTCCAACTGTCTCATCGGACCTCTTTACGTGAACGAACAGTATGTGCGTGTGTATGCAATTGGCGTTGTTATACATCTTTCAACCCTGTAGTATCACGATATATCAATGATTCGAATGATAATATTTTGATTTCATGACAAAGCTTTCAAGAATAAGATGACGGGATATCATGAATGTGTCAAAAGTAATGGTGACGAACAGCGAACGATAATTGAAATTGAATGATTGCAGAAATATAGATTTCCGATTTCTCACTCGAGATAACTATGCAGAATAGAATTGAGAGGAAACGGCGTCATTTATTGAAAATACTATTTGTGCCAAAATCTCCGGAAAGTATTCGGCAGGAATTTAGCAGCTGAACAAAGGCAATATGTAAAACCAATCGCTCCATTTCAATCTCTCAAAGAAAACAAAGAGATGAGTAACTTTTCAATCTCAAATACTGTTGGAAAAGTTAGAAGCGAAGAATATATTGTTTGTTCGAAGTTCGAAATTGCTTTTTTTTTTTTTTAAGGATACTTGGTGTGTGGTATCTTTTTGCTTTTATCCTTCAATCGTTTCAGTAAAAGAAATTGATAAACTTCAAATCGATATTTCGGTTTGATTTAAAATATGCGTTTAGGGGTGAAATTCAAATTTGATTTTTGAAATAGTGTAACACATTTGAAAAATATTTGTAGGAAAGTTATCGCTGAAAACAAAATTTATATTGATTTTGTTGTCAAGCAAAACTGTTTTTAAAAATTAATTTCTACGGATGGAAATAATTCGACTTGAATACTATAAGATCCATAGCAATATATTTGCAATGCTATAAGCGTTAGAAAGATATTAGCAATACTACAATTTCATAACAATCAATTGCTAATTTAACAATTCATATAAATTATTCTATGATATTATAGTACATAGCCACGAATTTGTAATTCAATAGATTCCATAACAGTCAGCATTTTGGAGACGGGATGTCAAGGGGGGTCACTTGCGAAAATGCTTAAAAAACCGATTTTTTCTATAATCTAAAAAAAAAAAAAGTATATGCTCTTATATTTCAAGTCATACAAAACTTTTAGCTTTAGGCCAATTAGTTTTCGTCGGTGACCCTCTTAGGAACCGTTTAAGTATTAGTATTACCTAAGTAATATTTTGACCATTTTACATCCTCCTCCCCTGGTAAGCAAAAATTAACATTGGCTAATATAGGAAAATAAGCACAACAGCAACCCCCTCCAAAGGTGCTTATGTAATACTTGAAACTCCCTAAGGCCAAGTAGTTTAAGTAAAACTTTCCAAAAATATAAACTATGTTCAGAACTGTAATGTATGTTTATTTGTTATAAGATAGTATATATATAGTATCTTTTGTTCTTACAATATTTTACCTTTCAATCTAAGTAGTTTCCATAAAACTTTCCACTTCGTGTTTCTTGGTGTGAGTCCTTTTTGTTGGATGTTCTAAGAGCGTATCCAGGGATTTTAGCTGAGGAGAGCTAAGATTGGTACACTAGTTTAATTTAACATTATCTGGAGCTAAAGACTTTTTAAAATAGTCTGTACAGTTTTCATGGGAGGGGGATGCTAGAGTCTTTTTAGTCCTCTTTTGGCTACGCGCTTGGTTCCAGTTTAATGTTTGTTTATAAATCTCTATATAGAGATATATTTAATTCTCCCAAACCTCGTGTACAACATATTTAAATACATTGGCTGCATAGATGACAGCAATTTCATTTATATATAAGAATTATTACATCATCTCCAAGAATACACGTTTGTCCTAGAAGGGCAAAACTCAATTCGACTTCAACTTCCTCAATTATATGTCAAAAGCAGGGAAGGTTATTACATTTAAGTCATTATTTAAAAGACATTTTAAATGACAACTTAATTGTTACACGCAACAATTGCTATTGAATTGTTACATACAACAACTGCTACTGAATTGTTACGTGCAACAATTGATACTGAAATGTTACACACAATTGATACTAAATTGTTACATACAATAATCGGCATTGAATTGTTACATACAACAATTGATTTGAATTGTTATAATAATTGAAAGTGAATTGTTACAATAACTGATACTGAATTGTTACAGCAATTTATATTGAATTGTTACAACAATTGATACCGAATTGTTACAACAATTGATACCGAATTCGTACAACAATTGATACTGAATTCTTACAACAAATGATACTGAATTCTTACAACAATTGATATTGAATTATTACAATAATTAATATTGAATTTTCAAAAAATTTATATAATTGTTATAATAATTGAAAGTGAATTGTTATAATAATTGAAAGTGAATTGTTACAACAATTTATATGGAATTGTTGCAACAATTTGTGTGGAATTGTTGCAACAATTTGTGTGGAATTGTTGCAACAATTTGTGTGGAATTGTTACAACAACTGATACAGAATTCTTATAATAATTGATAGAAAATTCTTACAACAATTGATACAGAATTCTTATAATAATTGATAGAAAATTCTTACAACAATTGATACTGAATTGTTACAATAATTGATATGGAATTCTTACAACAATTGGTATTGAATTGTTACAACAACTGATACTGAATTGTTACAACAATTTACATTGAATTATTACAACAATTGATACTGAATTGTTACATACAACAATTGATACTGAATTTATTACATATAACAATTGGTACTGAATTTATAACAATTGGTACTGAATTTATAACAACTGACACTGAATTGTTAAACGCAACAATTTAGAATACTTTTTTGAATCCAAAAGGCTGAAGGTTATTGATATAGTCATTGAATTACTCATTTCTCAAAATTTTCAACAATTAATTGGATTAATTCATCAAATTGCGTATTAAATAACTGAGTCGAAACTTAAACAGGAAAACTAAATTTTTCGAGGAAATCCTTCGTTGTTTTTATAAATTTCTAAGTTTAACTTTTTTTTCTCTTTTTTTCCCAGCTTTAGATGGAAATAGTTGCCGAATGCAGTTGCAAGATTAAAAGGCGCCACGTTAATTTTTTTTCTAACATTTTTCAGTTTTTAAACTTCTTAGGGGAGTCAAGCCAGATTCAATTTATTTATTTTTGGTCGTGTCGTTTGACTTTCGGTATTTTTTTCTTTTTCTTTCATGGCTTAGACTTTTCCTTTGCAACGAGTAACATTAAGTTGGGGAAAGTATTGCAATTTAAATGGCATTTTTGGGGACATTTGCCATACGACGTACTTTACGGCATGTAAACGGGTTCATTTTTATTTCGAATGATTACCATTTGGAAAAAATAATGCGGGTGCTTCCCGGAATATAAATATGTATAGGCTCAAAAATAATTTTCTGCAATAAATAATTAAAAAGTATTTGTGTTATTTATTCCGCAGATGCTGTATGAGTTACGTACGGCATTTCATTCCTTGTTAACTGTTCTGGAAAATAAACTATTTTACGTACTACCAGAATCCTACGTTTATAATCTACGCTTGTCAGGGGCGGATTTAGAGAGCGTGGGTGGCGATCCCCCCTCCCCCTTTCATGAATGAAAATTTAACATTGAAAAGATACAAGGTAAAGGTCCAATGAGGTATCATTTTCAAAAATCAAGTCATTAATCGCCCCACTCTTGAATGAACTTTATATCCGCCCATGATACTTATTGGTGATAATTGGATTGTTA
Organism: Dysdera silvatica; assembly: GCA_006491805.2. Classification (NCBI taxonomy): domain Eukaryota; kingdom Metazoa; phylum Arthropoda; class Arachnida; order Araneae; family Dysderidae; genus Dysdera; species Dysdera silvatica. The sequence continues at coordinate 102,230,169 of QLNU02014176.1, read as the reverse complement.
TTTTTGACGCAAGCAAGATAATTTGCGTCACAGTGATTGTAAAATTTGTGAACATCTCATTTCAATAACGAAATAAATTAGTCATGGGCAACGCATAAGTGTCAGGACCGGCGCTGGATATTACGCTGATCGGGGCGGACACTTGTTTTCTCTGCCCTAAAATGACTCAACTTTTATAATACTCCCAGCTTGCTGCTTCTAAAAACCTGTCGCTCAGGGTGAATGCTCAGTTCGCTCCCCCTTGGCCCCGGCCCTGCTTAGTGGTTATGACTATTGGCTTCGGGTCCGCTGAATGCGGTTTAAACTAGTTTTGTCTTGACTTGTTTTGTCTAAACTTGTATTTATTTACATGGTGAATTACTCGCAAAGAAAATAAATGATTTATCGACCCCTGGTGGGATGCGAACCCACGATCTCTTGGTTTCCAGTCAAGTGCTTTACCATTAAGCTACAGGCTTCAGATTTTTTTTCTTTTGCGATAATATATAAGGCTTTATTACGGACAAGTTTGTACTTGGCAGTACGTGGGTTGCTTTTTAGACCAAAGTCAGGGTTGTGTGTGCTGGTTGTGCCCTGCACAAAGGCGCCTGAACGGGAGAGGCGCCATTTCAAAACGATAAATAGCAAATTTTTATAAAATGCATTCAGATCAATTATTAAACGCGCAAATAATGAAATCCATTGGGACGATAAATGCTAATAAAGTTTTATACAATTCATGAGGTAAAACTTTGCTGAAAAAATGGCACAACTTAAAACTAAAGAGTAAGGCGATAAACAATGAGTAATCAGTGAATTAGCTGTGTTTTCTTGACGAACTACGATTAAATGAGTGGTACGCAGTCTCGAATTTAGAGTGCGAGGTATACATTGTATTTATGTATTAAAAAAGTCAAAAAATTCTTGAAATTAATTCCATTACAATTTGCAAATTGCATTTCATGGGGGCGCTGAAATCCAAGTTTGCACAAAGGCGCCACTTACACACTCGGCGGCTGTGACCAAAGCGACAAGTCAAAGAAGCTAAACGTCAAAGCCTGCCTTGACTTGTTTTGTTTAAACTTGTTTTGATTTAAACAATTTAATTTTATCCTAGAAAATGAAACACGGATAGCTGAAAAACAACTGAAAACTTATTCATTAGTGGAAATTTCTCACAAGATATGATCGTGAGTTCGACTCCCGGAAGGCGCATGTCATTTTTTTATTGAAAAATTTAATTTTGCCTTTCATATGAACCAGTGCGCCGTAAAAAATAAAATAAAATAAAACGTGTAAAAATGAGAGATCAGCTGAGAAATTGTCGAATTACTCTAAAAGCTGAGTTTTACTACAATATATATGGTTTTGACTTCAATGCTCGCAGATTGCGTTTTATATCTTTGCCTACGGTTGTGAAAGTTTCTTAAAGACCCTAGTAGTATCAATGCTGATATCGGTTGTTGGCTTAAGACAGTATTGTTTTGAAAGGAAGTGCAAGAATATTATTGAAGGCTCGTTTAAAGAATACAGTGCGTTCGTTATGACCAAAGGCGGACATAAGGGGAGGTCACAAGGGTAATGTCCTCCACAAAAGCATATTTTTTCACTGCAAAAAATGTCAACATTCATGGTAAATGAAGGGTGTTATTCCAAAATCATGGTAAATTTTGTCTTTGACCCCACAAAATGAAAGTCTGTGTCATCCCCTGGTTATGACAGCATGTGGAAGGAAGTCCTATGAGAGTATCAAAAATATGCACGGTAGCCCGTGGTCCCTAAATTTTGAGGACCTAGATTTCAGCTTGCTCAGTGTATTGGGAAATCCGGCACTCGTTGTGGGTGAATGTACATTATTTTGGAGGTCCTGTATGAACAGTCGCTCCTGTTCGAGACAACTCGTAAGCGTAATGCTTGGACGTAGATTATACTGTTGTTACGACTGTGGAAAAAAATATCACAGCTGACGCCTTTAAATTTTATTCTGTTTAAATGTCTCCTATATTGCGTGTAGCTGTATTCCTATTGTGTTGTAGGCAAGAGTGGATCCAGAAATCTTTCAAAGTGGGGGGACAAGGGGTCACAGGGATCTCTAAAATATATTTTTTCACTGTGAAAATTCCAATTTTCATGATAAATGAAGAGGGTTATTCCAAGACCATGATAATTTCTGTCCTTGATCCCCCTACAAATATGGAAGTCTGTATCCGCTCCTGGGAAGAGGCGATTTATTTCCGATTCCTATTTTTAGCTAAGTGCCAGGCCCGTATTTATCCTTAGGCTCACTAGGCTCGAGCCTAGGCGCGCCAACCTTTTAGGGGCGCCGACGTTGGGAAAACTACAAGACTTCAAAAACGGCCCCCCGGAAAGTGGGGGGGGCGAAATGCTCGAAAACCAGACATTAAAACAACAACAACAACAACCTAGTTTTGGCATATTCTCTTGTTCTTTGCACCCTAATCTGCCCATAAATATGTTTCCATCATTAAATTTGATTAAAAATTCCGACCGAAAATATTTTACGAAGCTCACACTTTGAGCAACTATAGTGATGTTCCATCTTTGACACATATGGTTTCAGGGAAATTTCACATTGAAACTAAATAACAACGATAGTTAAAACAAACTCTTACAAGACGCTATGCAACAGCAGGATAATGATTGTGCTCCAGGATGTTTTCGATTTGCTTTTTTGCAAAATTTTTTTAATGTGATTTTGTCGAAAAAGTAACGAAAAATAATTAATATAATAAGATTTGATTGTTGTTGTGTCCCCCCCAACCCATCCCGTTGAATGGGTGATGATTATTTAAGTTTTCACTTATCGCTGCTTTAGAATAAAATATGCACCATAAAATTTGAGGGGTCAAATGGTGGAGAGATGAGGTGGTGAGGGTAAATGGGGCGCTGCCTAGGGGCGCAAAATATGTAAATCCGGCCCTGTGTCTGGTACTACTTTTCATTTCATTTTTCAGGATATAATCCCGGCTCAAGCTGGGGCGATCGCCCTCCCCACACTTGGATTCGCCAGAGATTGTACAGTAGTGATGGATGGAAGGTGTTGTTTATGTGATGTTAGAATGGCGAGAAAACCGGCAATTTACTTACGATCGTGTATGAGCAGATTAGTGGTGCCATCTGGCGGCAATGAAATGAAATAAATGCAAAAAATGAAATAAAGTGTTATATTAAGGGTGGAGGAACTTTTCATGTTGTAAAGCCGCATTCAAGAAACCGCACTTAAATACAGGGGCGTACAAATTCAGAAATTATGGAGAGGCTCAGTGGCGGTTTTAGTCAAAAAAAAATTTGGGGCATAAATTCCAGTCTTGTGCACGGGTCAGCTGGCGGGGCCCGTTCGTTCACATAGGCAGGATAATAAAATCCGGGGTATTTGCGGGGCCATTGCCCCGTCCCGACCTAAAATCGCCACAGGAGAGCTCAAGTAGTTTTTGAACAGATCAGATGATTTGGAGTTCAACGGATCAATGTATTTTGTTATTCAATGGGTGGGGGTGGGGGGTTAGGCCCCCTTTTCTAGGCATATATAGGTAGCAGAATCCCGATTATTCAAACTCCGTTTTAGCGAAATGGAGGACGATTCTACTTATTATTTTAGTAGATACTCGCTCAGTGCTTTCTAATGAACTCCATCCTTAAGAGAGGAGCCAATACAAGTGGAAGATATTCAGCATGTAAAAGGATGTGCATATATCTTTGAATATAGGCCTATATCGGGTATATACAAAAATATCGGACTATTTACAGAACAGTTAATATCTTAATCATCAACGTAGAATTTTCAAAATTATGGGGGTGGGCCCAAGCATATGTTATGAACATTTATACATTACAATATGTGTAAAATTGCAATTTATTTCAAATTATTGCATTGGGTATATTAAAATAGTCATTATGGCTTATTAATGCTTTAATTGTGGCGGTCAACTTGAGAGGATTATTTTGTTGACACCTCTTTTATCTTTTATATTTTAAATACACTCATTTAAAATAATAAAAGTAAAGTAAATAAATAAAAAATAAGAATTACAAAATCATATCGATGCAAAAAAAGGATTGGGTTTGCGAAATTTGAATTCATCCAACTGACAGCAGGTTCCCGACCCTTGGCTAAGATTAAAGCTATATTCTTTCTTAGCATCAAAAGAAAAACACCGGATTAAGGCATATTACATTCAATATGATTAATAACTGTTACTAATGCTAGTAGCGGTGTTCGTTACATTGACACGGTGTTCATTACATTGCCCACAATGTGCCCAATGTAATGACACGGTGTTCATTACATTGGGCACATTGTGGGCATAACTGACGAAGAATCGACAATGGTAATTCTCAATTGGGTTCCAAAAGGCTGTCAAAGGTGGCCCTCTGTGGTGACGTAGCTGCAGGCCTGTAGCCAGGTTGAAGGGGTAAATGGGGCAAGGTAAAGGGCATATGGGGTACAGGGCACCCGGGGGAATTGCTCTATATATGTAAATAACTCGATGGGGCGATTGGGGCACAAGCATGGACCAACTTGGGCCGCGCCCCTGCTAGCCCCGGCTTGGATACAGACCTGCGTAGCGGTAACACATTCACCTAGGCGTTCTCAGTCTGACGTTTGCTTTTCTAAACAACAAACGTTCAAATTCCATATAATTCTTAATAATATCCCATATAATTCTTAATTATATGCCATATAATTATATTTATATTCCATATAATTCTTAATTGTATTTCATATAATTCTTAATTATTGTCCATATAGTATTTAATTATAGTCCATACAATTCTTAATTGTAGTCCATATAATTTTAATAGTCCATATTATTGTAGTTCATATAATTTTTTTCAAATAAAGATGTGTACACTTCGAAATTTTTTCGTTTTCGGAAATGTAGCGGCAAACAGCAATAATGAAACGGTCCACATTTAAAAGTGATTTATTTCTTATTTGAAAATACATTTATTAGCATTTTTATAATTGAGAATATCACCTCGGCCAAAATAAATTTTCTGTAATTTAAAGTAAGTTACAATAAATGAAACGTGAAGCACATCAATTTTCGCAACTGTCAATTTAATAAATTCCACAGCGTATGAATTTTACAATTTGCAGATTTCGACAATTTAACAAACGCCTCCAACGTTTTGAATTTGATTTGAAAACTGGGAATAATTTAGTAGCTTAAAACAACAACGTTTGCATTCATAAATTTTACAAAAGCGCATTTTAAATATTTTTTATAAATTATTTAAAAAATTCAGGCCATCCCATAATTTAATTTAAAGGCACGGATATTATAAAAACTTGTCCAAGAGATGTTTGTCTTTCCAAACCTATTTTGCAATTGTTGAAATGTTTTTTACGTTATTCTCTATTTTTGGGGGATACATGCATTGAAATAAATAAAAAATACATAATTTGGATATATTAAAGTTAGATAATAAAGAAACGGGAAAAAAAAGGAAATTAGGTTCCTTGTGGAATTTATTTAAATAAACATTTAAATTGGAGTAAACATATAATGAAAGTTAATAAAAAAATTAGAAGAAATTGACGAGTAATAACTAAGGTAAAAAATCTATTACCTTACACTTAAAATTCAAATATGTTATTCTTTGATATATAGTTATTAGTTTATAGTTATAGTTATTATATATATATATAGTAATAAATATAAAAAATAAGCCAAATGTGAATAATACTCGATCAGGGGAAATTTTAATAATTAAAAATGTAAGAAAAACATGGATTCAGGTAACATAAATTATTATTTACATACAAAAGGTTAAACACTGGTAAAATAGCAAACGAAAAATATACTCCTGATGTAGGACTGCTGCTGACGCGTCCGAAATCTTAGGTGACCTTTCTCATTTGCTATTTTACCAGTGTTTAACATTTTATATGTAAATTTTTTCCCTAGTACTTTGTATCGTATTTCTATAAATTACTATGGTATTAAGATGTGGAATTCATTACCAAACGAAATAAAAAAAATTACATCAGATACTGAATTTAAAAACAAATTAAGAAGACTAATTATAAGAAATGAAACTTAAGCTGGGATAGGGAGACAAGGAATTTACCTTGGAATTTGACACTCTTCCTCCATGTGCAGCAATAACAAACCTGTAACATGGAAAATAAATTATTATTGTATTGAAATTGTAACGGACTTTACTTTTTTGTATTTTTATGACCCAATATTGCTTAGCAGGTCAGCTGAGACGGGACCAGGAGCTTACCTGGGACTCCGAATCGCGACACACTGACACATGTCAATCAAGCTAACTGTACTTGTAATTCAAAGCCAGCCTAGTGTGCCTGGAAGTAGCGGCCGTAATCACTGGATGTAAGAATCGGATTGGATTTGATCAGAGACACAATGACTGAATGGAATTTGAGACATAAGGAATGAATTAGATCAGAATTACAAGGACTGAATTGTACCAAAGATATAAGGACTGAGTAGGATCAGAGACATAGGACTGCATTGGATCAGAGACATAGGACTGCATTAGATCAGAGTCACAAGGACGGGTGGGACCAGAGACACAAGGACTGCATTGGATCAGAGATACAAGGACTGAATGGGCTCAGAGACGCAAGGATTGAATTGGATCAGAGACACAAGGACTGCATTGGATCAAAGACACAAGGACTGCACTGGAACAGAGACACAAGGGCTGAATTGGATGAGAGATACAAAGATTGCATTGGATCAGCGACACAAGGAATGAATTAGATTAGAAACACAAGGACTGCATTGGATTAGAGAGACACAAGGACTGAATTGGATTAGAGAGACACAAGGACTGAATTGGATCACAAGCAGTCACATTCTAAAGGATGACAGAAGCACTGATTCAGATTAATATCTTTCTAAATCTCCAATTATAATTTGATAAGGGTGCTTATATATCACAAAAAATGCGCATTTTTAGGACAGGACATTATTACACAATAATTTTCGACATCCACGTGTAAATAAGCTCAAACTATAGCTGTTGTTTGGTTAGGAGAAAGATGCCGTACCCATCCTCCATTGAGCTTAATCGCTAGACGAACGAGGAAAGAAACAACGCTTTTTTTTTCGTATATAAGGATGTAAGATATTATTACCCTTCACAGGGATAACACAATTGCCAAATAATGGTCAACACACAAAGCCTCCGGGGCGAGATTTTTGTGAGTTTTCGTGGGGGAATTTATTATACAATAATTTTTGCCACCCACGTGTAAATTAGCTCAAACTATAGTTTTTTTTTGGTTAAGAGAAAAAGAGATATTATTACCTTTCTCAGGCTTAGTAAAATTTGCCAAATATTGGTCGACACATGCACCTGGGCAGGTTTTTTATTAAAATTTTCATGGGGGAATTAAAGATGACAAATATTTTTTTAGACACACGTTTAAGCTCAAACTAGAGCTTTTATAAAGATGAGCGAGAGAGAAAGACACCGCTTTGACCCGGAGTCAAACCAGCGACCCTCCATATGATCCGCAACGCCGTTTTCAGACTTCTGAGACACGAGAATGAAAAATGCATTCTGGATCAGACGGAGTGTCGCTGGTTTGATTCCATATCAAAGCGGTGTTTTCCTCTCTCTCTTCGTTACAAAAGCTCTAGTTGGAGCTTAAACGTGTGTCTCAATTTTTGTCATCTTTAATTCCCCCACGAAAATCTTAGCCCAAAACTGCTCCGGTGGCTTCATACACCGACAAATACTTGGCAAATTGTCTAATCACTAATCTGAAATCTAAAACGATAGAAATATATATATATAATTTCCATTTATACAACAAATGTATATTAAGGAGAATAATATATACATACACAATGGTTGATGAAGAAACTAAGTCGATTGAACTGTGCTTTCCAAATTTCCTATGATAATTAGAATAATAATAGCACCAGTAACATTAACAAAAAAAGTACTATTAAGTAACTATAAAAGAACTAACAATGACAACTACAGTACAATTAAGAATAACAACTACAGTAGAACTAATAATAATAGTAATATATAATAAGCACATTTCATTACCATCATGGGCGTAGGCAGCACAGGGCAAGAGTGGGCATTTGCCCTCTCTTTGATTGTTGATAAAAATTCCATTTGTTTTTTCTCAAGAGCAAAAATATGCAACCTCTTTATTCTATTTGAACTAAATAGTCTAATTATTTAATGGAATAAATTAAATGCTTACTTAATTTAGTAATATAAATAATTATTTAATTAAATAATTTAAATAATTATTTAATTAAATAAATTAATTATGTTATTTTTGAATGGAGGGTTTTTATTTCTGCTGAAGTAATCTTTGCTCACCCCTATAACAGATTCTGCCGAGGCACATGATTGCTATCCCTAATAAAACTGAAAAAAGTCGACTAATTTTTAAAAGAATATAATACTAAACTGAAAGTTTGGTGTCTGATTTTTTATGGGAGGAATATGTGAAGTATAAATATATATACTTGTATCAAAAATCTAACAAGTTTTGCACTTCAAGGTTGCATGCATATAAACTCATGTTTGTAAAAATTGCAACACCATGAAGGAGTCACGTGATTGAGCTGAAACTTTCAGGAAATGCAAATTAGGGTATGCTATTCAAATGATTAGAATTTCAGAGTCATCGCCTCTGCGTGGGCTGAGCAGCGCCCTCTGAACTGCTGATGGATCCGTATAAATAGAGGGCTGTAGCGGGGCGTGTATGGCTATCTGCTAGTGGTAAACGTTACATGAGACGTCACTATGCCTCTACGACGAAAGAGGGCGACATTTCAGCAAGTTACGGAGTTTGAACGGGGACGAATGATCGGCCTTCGTGAAGGAGGGTTTTCTTATCGTGCAATAGCAGCTCGTATGGGGCGTAACAGCAGCACAGTGATGCGAGTGTGGAAGCAGTGGGTTCAAGAGAACCAGACAACTCAGAAATCCGGGAGTGGACGCCGAAAGGTGACGTCAGCACGGGATGATAGACACCTGGTCCGCATGGCGGTGACGGACCGTTTTGCTTCATCTGGACAGTTGGCAGAACGTTGGTGCACTGCTACAGGTGTATCATTGTGTGCTTCATCAATTCGTCGGCGTCTATTGCACCGTGGACTGCGTGCAAGAGTTCCTTTATATAGGATCCCTCTGACGCAAAACCATCCGCACCTGCGGCTACAATGGGCTCATGGACATAGAGACTGGCGTGCTGATTGGCAACAAGTGGTGTTTTCTGATGAATCCCGCTTTAATTTGGGGTACAGTGATGGCCGCATCCGTGTTAGACGCTATACCGGTGAACGCCACCTTCCGGAGTGCGTTATCCAACGTCATAGTGGACGAATCCCCAGCGTTATGGTCTGGGGTGCGATTGCGTATCATGGACGATCTCAGCTGCTACGAATTGTGGGTAATCTTAACAGCAACCGGTACATCAATGAAGTTCTGGAGCCCGAAGTTGTTCCCTTCCTTCAAGGCATTCCCGGAGCTGTATTTCAACAGGACAATGCCCGCCCACATATTGCCAGGAATGTTCAAGACTTCTTTTCATCACAACAGATACAGCTTCTTCCTTGGCCTGCCTATTCGCCGGATATGTCGCCGATTGAACATGTGTGGGATTTCGTTGGTCGGCGTCTCGCTCGTGATCCTCGTCCCATAGCTACTACAGATGAACTTTGGGGTCGCATACAAGCAATCTGGAATGCTCTTCCTCAGGCACACATTCAACATCTGTTTGATTCCATGCCACGTCGTATAGCATCACTTATTGCAGCGCGTGGTGGCTTCACCAAATACTGATTTTCGACATGTAATATTGTTTTTTTGCTTTGTAATTTTAATCGTTTATTTGTATCAACACAGGTCGTTTGTACATTAAATTTCATTCAATTCGGACGAGTCCTTCATGGTGTTGCAATTTTTACAAACATGAGTATATATAAGTATATATGCATGCTATATCGTACTGTATAACTTAGGAGGTAGTTGAATAACTTTAACTTTTAAGCAAAGGGTAGTTGAGAAGTGTTTATCTCCGTTTTGGAGATTTTCTGTTTGTACTTCAAAATTAAAAATTTTTAATAAAGAATCTTTGATAATTTTTTAAAAATAATCTGTTAGTTATATCCCACCCTAATCAATTTTCGGTAGTTTTAGGCAGTTTTACGTTAATCGACGGTTGGTAGTTGAACGATTGCAGCAATTGACTTTTACAAAACAAACTTTAAATTTTCTTTGTCTCTTCTAACCCAAGTCTCGTTTAAAGTAAGATAACGATATAAATTCTACATTTAAAAACGCTTTTGTGGATACTTTATGGTGATGGGAATTTCTTCAATGGTTGTTTTATTTTAGCTTGGATCTTGGGTCTGTTCTTATGTAAAGCTGTTGCCTATTTACAAGGAGTATCGGTTTGTGCATCAGTCAACACCCTGGTAGCAATATCAGTCGATAGGTGAGTTCAACAGTTTTAACAGCATTTTATAAAAATAAATTAACGCCAAAAACGTTATTTTATTGGCGATAATATTCACAAAATTTGGCGATTTGGTGAGAAATTTTGAGTTAAGTAGTGATGAGGAAATTTTAGGATTTGAATGGTTTTAAGTGGACCTCAACAATGTAGCTTGTTGGTTGGTTGGTTGCATTTTTATGGCACAAGGACAGCAAGGGTCATTCTGCACCAAACAAGGTGAGCGCGTAGCAGGGTTTTATCTAAATGTGTAGACAACTAAAATAGCATCGCTTATTATTAAGGAAGGGATATCTGTCAGCTGTTTATGCCAAGGTCCAACGAAATTTTTTTTTTTTATTTCATGAATAATATTTTGTATAATTTGATTTAACCTGTAATAACTCAAATGAAGAAAAAAAACTTATTTTTCGTTTTATATTGCAGAACTTTTAAGATGGGTTTTAGCACTTCTATCCCAGAGTGACATTAGTTCAATTTACACTGCTTTGAGGATAATCCCCTCAATATAACTATCCCTCTTTCTACAATTCCATCATCAAAAGGACACATCTATCATGCGTACCCAAATATATGCATTCATTATGTAGCCTATGTGGAAAAAGGACTCATTATATATGCTTAGGTGGATACACATATATTAAATATCCGTATGTAAATGGATGTATCTATTATATATATACGCGTGTTAAAGAACGCATTTATTAGGTACATCTAAAAGGATCCATCTATATTGGATGTGTAAACGAATTCACACATTATTTATGGTAAAAGGGCTTGTCAATTATTTGTGCATAAAAGGATACATTCGTCACACATGCAGAGCCCGATTTTGCCTTTTCGGGGCCCCTAGGCCAGACATATTTGAGGCCCTTGCCCTCACAAAATTTGGAAATGCCCTCAGTAGACAGCTGAGCCCATTTCGAAGGGATATTGCAAAATTGGTCCCATCATAAGTTGGATAGGTAAATACAGTGTTACCTCTTGAAAGGGATTCCTCCAAATAAGGGATGATTACTCTGATCCGTAGTATATGTATATATCAACGCATGTACCTCCGAAGAAGAGACACCTCTATTTAAGGGACAAAATTTCTTGTTTCATAGGTGTCCCCTATTGGGAGGTAACACTATAATAACAAATTCGCAATGCTACTGCTCGGCAATTTTTTTTATTCTTTTAATTAGTAGGGAAAGATTTGGTAAAAGTAAAAAAAATTATATATAAAAATAAAATAACATTTTGACTTTATTTGGGGCCGCTAAAATTGCGGGGCGCAAAGCCTAGACTTTGGACGCTTTTGTGATGATCAGGCCCTGCACACATGTACGAAAGGGCGCTTATCTTTATGGATGGTCATATTGGCGTACGCAGGGGGGTGTTGATGGGGGTTTTAACCTCCCCATTGCAATGAAATTTTGTATTAACATAAAAATATATATGACTTATAGCTGTATAATCCCCCCCCCCATTGAACCTATAACCCTCATTACGAATTTTCTGCGTACGCCTACGGGTGATCATAATTCGTTATTTATGCTTATGAGTTAAAATTTTTGGTTTATAAGTTAAAAGAAATATATATCTTTCAATAAAAGTATATTACTGTACTGAAAAAGAAAGATAAGTAGAAGTTCCCTAATTAAAAGATATGTATATCATGAACATTGGAACTGATGAAACTATGAAAATGCTACTAAGAAAATACATTGAAAGTATGACTATTGAAACTGATTTGAATTTGTTTATAGGTTTTTAGCCATATGTTATCCCATGAAACACCAAATCAGCTCCAGCGGATGTCGGACAATCATTGTCACTATTTGGCTGTTCAGCTCCATCTTGACTATTCCTTGGACAGTCTATTTTCGACTGGTTCCTATTGGTTGGACTGGTGACCAAGTGCTCCACGTCTGCAGAGAGGAATGGCCCTCAGAGCAACTGAGTATCACGTATTTCATTGTGGCCAACCTTGTCCTCTGCTATCTTTTTCCTCTACTTGTCATCAGTCTTTGCTATTTTTTCATTTGGCTCAGAGTGTGCAATAGGAAAATGCCCGGCAACGAAAGGCAGGACAAGTCCTTTGAGGATATAATCCACAGGTCGCGGGTGAAGGTCATCAAGATGCTGGCTATCATTGTAGTGGTCTTCATGGTATCATGGCTTCCACTGTATGCCATCTTCACACGAATCAAGATCGGGGAACCTTTAGAAGAGGAAAGCGCGGAGGAGTTCTTCATCCAGGTGGCTGCACCGTTGGCTCAATGGCTAGGGGCGTCTAACAGCTGCGTCAATCCAATTCTTTACGCCTTTTTCAATGGCAAGTTTCGAGCTGGTTTTCGAACTATCTTGTTTGGTAGGAAAACTCGCAATGAAAACTTGAAATTTTTTAAAAACACAACGACACTCAGAACGTCAGATCGGAAAATATGTAAAACCAAAGTTTCTAAGTGTAAACCAAGCATTGAAAATTTGTAACGTGCACATTCATCATGTACATCTTATATGGATTTATCGTGTATATCTTGCATATATGTTTATCATATAGAATGTATATTTGTCAGGTTTAACATATACTTACCTTATATCGAACATGTGCTTTTCATTATATCAGATATATGTCGTAATTTAACATACGTCTGTCTGTCGTTGTAAAAAAAGCGGATTTTGTATGTAATATTTCAAAAGCAACGAAATTTTTAGAATGAATGCTATTAATCAAAGAAACTTTTAATTTTTACATGACAAAGATATCAACCTTTAAAAACAGCGCCAATTTTTATTTTTTAAAAATATTTTATTACAGTTAGGTAACCTATATTTTCATAACAGTATTAAATGCACAGGGTGTTCATAAAAGAAGTGCACAACTTTTAAAAATTTATTTGCGTCGAAACTACAATAGCTAGAAACTTAATTCTTTTTTAATTACGTGGCAACAGTCAAAGTTCTTTTCTGTAGGTGTTCGAATGTCTCTACGTCACAAAGAGTGCAGGTGCGTTCAGAAAACAACCCAGAAAATAATAGTGATACCATTGAGACAGCACCCTCATTGCTTTGAAAGCCCTATTTCAACGATGAGTCAACTTTTCATGTGTCCGGCGAAGTTAACAAGCATAACTGTCGAACCTGGGGCACTGAAAATGGCCATATAGTAATAGAGCATGAGAGAGATCGCCCTAAGGTTAATATTTTATGTGGTGTAATGGTAGATAGACTTATTTGGCATTTCTTCCCTTGTTGAAAACCGTGGTTATTCTCACAATGTATTTGTACATGTTGAAAGAATTTGCTATTCCACAACTTTAAAAGATCCCAAACATAATTTTTCAGCAAGATATTGGGCCTTCCCATTGGTCTTTGGATGTTGGAAGTTGTTTAAAAAAATTTCCAAGGGTGATGAATTGGACCTGATGGCGCAACGAAAGGGCCACCTCGTTCTCCGGATGTTAACCCCCATGTGATTCCTTCCTTTCTTTATGGATTTACCGGGAACATTTTGTATAACATAAATATAACCTCTTTATATGCTTAAAGGGCGTATTAACGAAGCCTTTCTCAGTGAAACACCCGACATTTTGCAGCGAACGCGTGAATGGAACTAGACTTTCGTTACACACTATGCTGGGGAACAAAAGAACGTACGTGGAAACATCATAACTATGCAAAAAAAAATTTTTTTTTGACGGCTGCCTCATAATTAGAAAAAAAAAGAATTAAGTTTCTAGCTATTGTAGTTCCGATACCAATGAATTTTGAAGATGTATACTTCTTTTGCGAACACTTTGTATATTATAATATAACTTTATAAAACACAAGCTATAAATAAAAATTGGGCATTCATTTTTTAGGCTTTGCAGTAGTGGGTTTAGCAATAGAAATGCTGCTTGTTCGGTTTGCAGGCTTTCTTTGTTGTTGCCACTTGGAATACCAAGAAACACAAACTTAATAATTACAGTTTCTGAAATTGGCAACATGTCAAATATGTTTATATATATGATGTTTTCCAAATGTACGTAATTTCACTTTCCGTATCTGGCAACATATATTGTATAATTATAATTTCACTTTTTACATTGGCAATAGTATGTTTAATAGTTTTCCGAATTCTAAAATCAAATCAGTCTTCCGTTTACCATCGAAGTGTGCACACGTAATTCTCGGAGGCTCCGCCAAAAAGGCGTACTGGATTGTATTTAATCATTTATCTCCCTGGCGTCTTAATTAATTGTTCTGAACATTTAATGTATTAATAAACATTATTTAAACAGGGTGAATTACAGCACTCCTTCAATACTTATATCTGCACAGTGGCAACGCGTTCGCCTGGCGTGTCGTTATTTCGGGTTCGCCACCCGACAGTGCCAAATTAGAACGGTTACCGGCAAAATGCGCACCGTAGCCCGGGGGTTGGTTCCCCAGGTCTTAAGGGGTTAGCACTTCTCAGATAACTGCAGATCCTGGTACAGCCTGACCCTTAAAACAAATAAATAACCTTTGCTTTTCCTCTGAATCGAATCTGGTGGTAGAAATGTGGTTAGAAATTTAAATCTAAGCTGACACGAAAGTGGTTTTTTGTAAAAACACGCAATTCATCTAAGATATTTGGCATTTATGTCGGGGATTTTGTCACAATTTTTAAAGCTAGGATGCCATAATTTGATGCAGGATTGAAATTCTTGAAAGGACATAATTACAGAATAAATGTTTAACATTGAAAAAACTCCTAGGCGGTACTTTTAATTCGTGGAAAACACTTATTCTAGAAAGATTTTCAAACATTCATGCATATAGCGAAAGGAAAGTCACCATTTTTTGTGCTCTGGTGGTGTAGTTGGTTATGACGTTCTGGTCCATACAGACTTGTCGCCGTTTAACTCCGACTAAGGACAATGCTCTGCTGCTTTTTCATGAAAAGCTGCAGCTCGAGTTACATATGTTTGTGTTTGAACTAGTAGTAGAGTGGGAAAGGAGGGGAATTGGGAAAGGTGGCCGCTGAAGGCGGCGCTGTAATTACAAACGTTCGAACTAAAGATGTGTAAAATGGGTCACTAATCGAATCAGTGTGACGGTGTTTCCTGTCTCTTAGCGACGGGCAGAATTAGAGCCCCTGAAATCATAAACCGAGGTATCAATTGCCATTTTGTTGTACACTTCCGGTTTCATAACGCAACGTCCTATAAGTGTTTCCATTTACTTGGCTAGAAAAATAGAAGAAAATAGCTATCAAATATCAAGTATTAATACAACTCCACATTTGTCCCCGCTAATACAATATCTTGATTATGAATTAGTACTTTTATAAATAAAGCAGTACTTACCTGAATTACAGAGACCGAACTGGGGGAGACCCCAGATATCCCCTCTCGTCGCTTCGCGACGTTTTGATCACATTCAATGTGCGCTGCCTGAATCGGTATATGTTGATTCAATATCTTCGTGCACAGTGTATTTAAATAAAATACTAATAATGATACTCACATATTACGATGAATTATTGTTACGATGCTAATATAAAAATATTTGGCAAGACCGCCATCTAACGGCTAAATGCTACTAAATCTAGCTAATTTGCAGTATGTTTCGGCATTACTAGTACCTACGAGTCCACGCACATGCGCAGAAGGATAGCCAATGGGCTAAGGGGAGATTGCTGATCCATACCGGCGTGCAGAGACGCACTGCTCGCACTGTTGTCGTCATTTAATGTCTATCGAGAACTAATTCACGATCAATCGGTACAGAAAATCTGTTGAAATAGATGGATGGCACGGAAGAACACCCCAGGCCGGCCGATGCTCCTACGGGAGCCCGCCGGACACCGCTGGACGGGTGGGAAGCGCCAAGAAGCGGCAGGGAGCAGGCACAAGCCGGCCCTGCAACTAGTCACCCGTCATCCATCCAATCCAAGTGTCTATGCTGGTGTCCCACCCTCGGGCGAACGAAAGCTTCCCCAAGGAGATCGACGCCGCCCACGAGCGGAGACTGCGGCCAAACAGCCCGGAAAGAAACAAAGGACGTCCGCACGACCCTGGAAACAAACACCGGTTCGCGAGCAAAAGCGGAGCCAAGTCCCACAATAGCGGGCACATACATCAATCCACCGCAATCTAGCGGCCTGGCCAATGTTCCATACACACCGATCAAGTCAAGCCCCTCTGAAGGCAACACAGTCGTACGAGCAGGAGCCAAGGCCCACCAGACACCCGGATCGAAGCGAAAAGACGCCCGCACGTCCACAGAGCTGAACCCGGACTTTTTTTTTTTAAAGGGGTTTTAAACAGAATCTTTCAGTGAGTCGGTCAATGACTGATTTTTCCAATCTATAGTTTGAACACCTTTCTAAAATTAAAGTTTTTAATGGCAAACCTTCCGTCTTACGAACTAAGTGGTGGCAATTTAATTTTTAGAACTGTTTGATCATGGGATTATTATAATTTATTACGGAAATTAAATCAGTTGATCCAACAGCGATGACTTTCTATGTTGGCGTTGGCTGCTTTTTATCAAAGAATTTTCTTCGTTCTGAAAAACAACACGTGGAGTGAAAAGAAAGCAACAAAGAGTACGTCTATCAAATGATGGATTGGATAAAAACGCGAGCAAGAAAGACCTAAGAGCATTTGCCAAAAATCTGGCTTAACAAAACAACAAAAGATGAAAAGAAAAATACGGTGAAGCTTAACATTTGTGCGTGTGTTTCATGTTTTACTCAAGAAACCTTTTAAAAGCATTGCCCACGAAAACTTTTAAAAGAATAATAAAATATGTAACAACAGCCACAATGAAAGCAAGTTTATTTTAACAGGTATTTAAATTTCGTCATTGACATTTTAAGAGAATTGGGGAAAAATTGTCCAACTTGATTAAAACTGATGAAAAAATTGCTAACTTCTAAGTAAAAAGTGTCAGTTTTAGAAAAATGTTTGCCAAAATATTTAATTTATATGTTATAAAAAATTATGTTAACTGATTTCTGCAAGTTTTCATGTCTATTTCTAAATTCATTGGCGACGTTGTAATTTATTTATGAACTGTAGTCACATCATTTGAATATCCTAATCATTAATATCTAACCACAGACTTAAATACAACCTAATACGTAATTTCCCTTCAACTAATTTCGGAATGGCGTGCATAGTTTCTATTGGTCACATTAACGTACGCAGAAATTTGACAGCGTAAGGCTTAAAGGTGGGGGGGCTACAGAGCTACAACTCCATATATTTATATGTATACATATATATTATACAAAGTTGCATCGAAATGGGGGATATGACACCCATCAATACCCCCTTGCGTACGCCAGTGTTTAGCCCCATAGCGTGGAACATCCTTTCAGATACAATAAAAGCTTCAAACCAGGATTGTTTAACATACGGCTCGCCGACAACTGTTTGAAATAAAA
>QLNU02014176.1:102198890-102212196 GCA_006491805.2 Dysdera silvatica | reverse complement strand
GTAGAATTATATACACTATATAACATAAATTCTTTTGAAGGTCACAAATCAGGCAATTTCTATTTTATTATTCATAGCACAACAGCTATATATCATAAAAATAAGCTTAAATTTGCTTTATGAATATTTATTGTATTTGGGTTTCAACAAAATGACACGGAAATAAATTGCATTCAATAAATCATACTTAACAACAAAGAGACCATTATCTCGAAAATGTAAAAGGTATTTATAAAAATATAATTTATAAATCTTTCTACAGGGAGAGATAGGGAGAGAGAGAGAGATTGTTCTGTATTAAAATGGGGATGTATAAATATTTCGTAAGTCTGATAATTTCCCCGTGGGGAAATTTGCATATCGGTCTTGCTTATTCTTAATAAAGAGGGAATTTTGGTATTAGAATATACCCACAGTGTACATTAAATCATGATCACCTGCTCAATATTTCATCGGTCCCCCCCCCATTTCATATCTCGGGACCTAGTCTTTACATATTGTGGCATAAATTTCACTAAGCCCCTGAACACTGTGAGATTATCAACCAAACCGCTTTCATCGAAGCCCATGCAAACCAGGAACAGAACTGGGAGATATTTCCAGCTGCCCCAATTACATTGGTGATTGGCTTAGCCAGCGTCGATATCTAGAAGGCGGTGGTCATAGTTCCATTGCAATGTTCTGAATACAAGTTATTTTTCAAAGGGGAACTATATACTATCTAGGGGGGATGAGGATAAGCTACCTCCTAGTTATGCCAATGGTCTTGGGGCAATATAACCGAAGCCAGCTGTTTGTTATAAAACACAAAAAAATCTTGGCCGTTTGTCTATAGCATCTAACTAATGCACAATTGGGTAGGGGTCGGGGATTATTGCAAAATATAAATACAGTTGGCGCTCTTTAATCCGGTACGTTCGGGACCACGGCCGTGCCGGATTACCGAACGTCAATATGGTTTTAACGGGAATACCAAAGAAAAATTAATACAGTGCAATGATATTTAAAACAAATTGTAATAAGTTGCTGTATAGCAAGAAAAAAATACATATAAGCTTTACTGTTTAAAAAAGTCTCTGATAACATGTTGCCTTTGTGATTCGGATCTTTCCTTCAAAACATCGTTACAGATTATACACAAATTTATGAGTTCTGGAGAGTTACAGCTTCCGTTGGATTCGGTAAATTTTATAACTGTATTTAATGCACCAGAAGCTTGTTTTCACGAGACTTTAACTTCATCTATCACGCTTCCTTCTTTATCAAACCTGGCGGTTAAAGTCAACAAACGTCTGAGTCCACCAGAAAAAACCAAACGCGAGCAGCTCGATTGATGCCGGATTATAGAATATGACGGATCAAAGAATGCCGGATTAAAGAGCTTCTACCGTAATGAGAGTTAATGAGCGAATTTAATTAAAACCAAGTAATTCTTAGCAAGAGAATGCACATTTTGTAAGCTGGTAACTAGCGACTCACAAACAAGACGTGCTGTTCGTTCACGAAAAGTAGTCCAATGAAACAGTTAGAAATAACGGGAGGTGACGTTACAAACGGCCTATCCCATTACAGCAGAGGAGGAGGACTCCAATTTCAGAACTTGATTTTTGCGCCGACAAACGTTCACCAACAAGAAGTTCTGAAATTGGAGTCCTCCTCTGCTCTAATGAACTACCCCGTTTGTGACGTCACCACCCGTTATTTCTAACTGTTCCATCAGACTTCTTTTCGTGAACGAACAGTACATTAAAACTTGTCCTTCGAGTTTTACGGCGCAAGGGCAACAAGGGACATGTTGCGCCGGGACCTACAATTTCCCGAGGATATCCGAACTTCTTAAGGCCTAGCGAAACAACCGCTGGACTACGGTGAGCAATTAAAGATTTTGTTCTTTATGACGCAAGGGTAGGCAAGATCATGCTTGGATAAGGTGTATGTATGGTTTTCCAAGTGATTCGACTCTTTGGCCAAGGGAGTCAAACCCTAGACTCCGGATTGGCAGAGAACTGCTTAACCACTGCAGACATAAATAAAAGAACAATTACTATATTATATTTTACGGCGGGGCCATTTTCATCAAATAGTATTATGATATTAAATTAATGTATTCGCAAAAAGTTTGAGAAATAAAGGTACGAAATCCTTTTATACCTGTGTTAACTAGGGAGCAGGCGCGCGGGGTGTTTCCACCCCACAACTTAATTGTGAAAAGAAGCTTGGCTTTGGAAACTGGTTAAACTCTTTCCTGTTACCTTCAAAGTTACAATCTTTTGGGGTGAGGCGACAAAGCGAACGTTCCACGTATTTTTCCTTGTAAAATTGGACGCTTTTAATGAAATAATGTTGTATAATTATTTGGGGTGTAAAGCACCCCGCGCGCTTTCTCGCGTTCCTCTGATCCGCGCTGCTGCTCTCGGGTTGGTTAGTAAAAACTATATGGAGCGTAATTCTTGATGGAGCACATCGATGCGTTTCAGGAAGATGACGCTGTCCTTGTGAACCGACTAGAATTAAGGTTCTTAAAAAAGGGGAGCTGGCGCATATCCGTCAGTTTGTTGCCATTGTATCACGTGATGGTGGTTGGAAATTGTATTTATTGGCGACATTTTAAAAGTTGCGCCAATAGGGTAATCGCGAATTGTTGATTATTTTTATCCCAAAATAGCGATTATTGCGCCAATGCGGAAAACCTTTATCACCAAGGTCAAAGAAACCGGAATGTACAACAAAATGGCGGCTGATGCGTCAGCCTCGAACTCTAGGGGCTCTAACTAGAATGAATTCCAAACGAACAGGGAGGGAATGTTGCCGTTCCGTACTGTTGTTTATTATTTGTTAGTAGCGTCCCCTGTTAGCGGAAACTACTTCGGAAATAAAGGAATGAATGAGAAAAATGAAAAAAAGTGCTACAATGGTTAATAATAAGCAGTACTTTTCATACATAAACGTTGACAGGAGTAGATTTAAGGTCATTAACGAACTCGGTCAAATGTTTATAAATATGTAAAGCTTTTAAATAGCCTAATTCTAAAGGCTATCTAAATCCACATTTACTAGGCTGCTCTAAATCTACATTCTCTATAACATTAAAAACTATGTTCCATAACGTTGTTATTAAATTTTAATATTTTTTTAACGAAAAAGAAAGTGACAGAGCTATATCGATCGTGTCATTTATTATATTTCTGTGTTGTTGGCAAACGACATTTTTCTGGGGAGAGAAAAGTTAGATTCGAAATTTTGAGCCTCGATTTCAATGTATTCACTGCCTACTTCGACAACTACATTCACAACGAATAAAAGAATTTAAACTCTCTCGGTTCTTCCATTTTATCCAATTCCAAAGAATGTGTTTTCCGCGTCCATTTTCATTTAATCTCGGCAGCATCAACGGATATTGAATCACAGGAAATAAGCTTAAAACTTTCCATTATTTGCTACATGCCAGACTTTCAAACTACCAAATTTGATAGTGGAAAGTGAGAAATAAAAGTAATTCCAAAACGCCAATTCTTTTTTCCTCACAGATTTCTAGTACTTCATACCGATTTTAAAGGAAATTGAAGGAATGGACAGAAAATACGACGACTTTGCGGATTTCAAAATAGGACTTTCCTAAGATAATTTGAAAAAAAACTTCCAAAGAAGATTAGTGCTGATATTTTTATCTTTTTTTATTTGATAATTTTAATTAGAGGTTACTACGTCACGGTCCGATAAAAAAATTTAAGACGGGATGGATGGCCAGAAGTTACCTCCGAATTAACAAAATTCGGGATAATTAAAGAGATTAATGAATATTCCGTTGTCAGTATATGTGGAATGAGACACCGTCATGGACCGGATTCGAACTAGAGATCCTCTTTATGAACCGGAGTGTTCCTTTTTATACTCCACAAAAAAAAAGCCCTCTAGTTTGAGATTAGGCGTGGGTGTCAAAATTTATTAGCCATTTCAATTCCTCACGAAAAATTCCAAAAAGTTCTCTGGTGGCTATATATATGTATATATTATTTTTTTTTTGTGGTTTTAAGGTTCAAAGACTACAATAACCATGGTGCGCCGGAACCTACTGTTTTCCGAGGAATCCAAACCTCTGGACCTACAATTTTCCGAGGAACCCGAACCCCTTAAAGCCTGAGGAACAAAATTCCGGACTACAGTGAGCAGTACGATTTTTATGAGATCTCTGAGCGAGCACTGTCTTTGCGCTGTTCGGAGGTGAACCCGGATAAACGGCGCACCAGGCGAACGTGTTACCACACAGCGGGACCTCAGGGCTCCGGTGGCTATGTGTGTTGACCACTTGGCAAACGTGTGAATCCTGAGAGGAATAATACCTTATAAACCTTAAATATGAAGGAAAAGAGCATTGGTCCTTTCCTTTAGTTTCCGAGTAGACTAAGGCATTGCGGATCAGACAGAGGGTCCCAGGTTCGGCTCTAGGCTAGAAGGACTGGGTTTCTTTTTCTTCTTCGTAAAAAAAAAATTCTAGTTTGAGTTTAAGCATGCGTGTAACAAATTATTAGACGTATAATATTTAACTTGAATAATGTGACACATTTTGTAGACATATTTGGACGTTACTAATATAATAAAAATATATATACACAAACAGCGCATGATACGAATAATTCATTAGAATTAACTTTCTGTATTATATAATTTCTTCTCATAATAAAAATTTCTCGAAGTTTTGAGAATTGTGGGGACTTAAACCTGAAACAAGTAGTGAATTTAGGGAAAAATGTCAATTTTTTGATTTGCATACTGAAAACTTAAAGCAAAACTTCATCTTTCTAAGGATGGCCTTGTTATTGAGATGTGATGACGTCATCATATTCAAAAGTGCTTTTGAGTATAGTTAAGTCACAGATTTGGACCTTTAAATGATCACTGAAATATCTCTGTATTACGAATTTACCTGACGACCAGCTTGCGCGAAAAGGACAAGAATTAAAAAAAGTATCTTCGGAAAAGGTATTTTTGAAAAATGGTCCAATACGTATGTCAAAACATTTCTAAGCATATATAGGCTATTTAGATACTCTGCTTTTATACGAATTCTGTTTCCAAAAACCTTGCCAAGTGTGCAGTGAACCCATGAGTGTTTTACACATTTTAACTCAATGCCCCTATTATAGACTTGCCCGCACTCTTACTTTTAACTCTTCATCACTCTCTGACATTTTAAATGACCATGCTGACCATACGCACGTTTTCAAATTTTTAAAAAGTACTGGTTTTTACTACAGTCTTTGATTTTACCATGTTTGGCGCAGTATAGCCCAGATGCTCTTGCGCCATAAAAAAGCCAAACAAACAAACAAACAAAAACTTAATTAGGTTTTTCTCGAAACTAATTTTTCAAACATTTCATATTACGTAAATTATTCCTTGCGATGCAATTTTGAAAGAATAATTTAAAATTTTTCTGCCCGTATTCACCCAATAATGATGAATAATATCTAATTGCAATTTTACTGAGGAATAACATCTTATACGTTTTTGGAGGCGTTCATGGTAATCGAATGAACAAAAATGGCAATTTATAAATAGCAGATAAGTTTTTATTTGTTTAAGGGGTCATAGGACGTTTCAAACTTTCAAAACGTTGATTTTTTATCATTAAAAAAAAAATTAACTATTAGAAGTATATTACTTGACTAAATACAACGTTGAATTTGCGTTAAGTCTTAATACATCATTAAACCCTTTCCACTCTTCACTGGAGGGTCATCATAAGAATGTAACAAGACTTTGTGAAGTTATAAAATGGAAAACAATTTTAGAAATGAAAAAATTATTAAATGATATCAAATGTAAATAATAACTTGTGTTGCCAATTTGTAAAATGAAAATAATGGTGAAATTAAACGTGCTAAAGTTACTATTTGCTCATTGATAGAATGTATTTCCACGCTCCACTTAGTTGTACTGGTGTTTCGAGGTTGCATATTGTGGGTGTTCTTTGGTGGATTTCAATTGCTTTCTTTAGTCTTAGGGAGTGTTCATTCTTAGCGTTTGTTGCTAAAATTTCTGTTTCTTCAAAATTTGGTTCGGCTTCGTTGTTGAATACATAGTGTGTAAGTCCTGTTTCGTTTTGTCCGAGCCTTAGGTTTACTTGATGTTCTTTTAAGCGGATTTTAAGTGGTCTTTTTGTGCTGCCTATGTGAGATGATTGGAATTCGTTTGATTTGTTGACCAATGGGATGGAGCAAACGCCTGATTTTTCTTCTATTGTAATTGGATCTCTGTCTTCTCTAATGTTGTTAATTAAGTCGCGGTGGGGTTTGAAAGCCAGTTTTAGGTTTTTATTTGTAAGTTCTTTGGTTAGTGGTGCAAAGATTGATGGATAAAATGGGATTGCACCAATGTATTTGGTAGTAGACCTTTGTAGGGAGGTGATATCTTTTTTTTAAGAAGTTGTTTTTGACTTTATGGAATACACTGTTGATTATTCTGGTAGGATATTGTAATTCTATGGCTTTTTTGTAAATTAATGCTATTTCAATGTCTCTCTTTGTCACGTCATTGCATAATGCAAAGGCTCTCGTGAAATGCGAGAAAAGTATGGCTGTTTTGTGGGACGTTGGTTTGTATGAAGAAAAATCACTGAAACTTACAGGTTCAGTTGTTTTGTGTTCCTTCTGCGCATGTGTGTGGACTTACAGGTACTAGTGATACCGAAATACGCTGTAAATTAGCTAGATTTATTACACCTAGCCGCTAGATAGTGGGGTCGCCAAGTATTCTTATATTAGCAACGTATTTTAAACATAATTAATCGTAACATGTGAGTATCATCATTTTTATTTTAGTTAAATACACGGTGAATGAAGATACTGAATTAACATATACTGATTCAACAGATACTGATTCAGGCAGCGCACATCGAATGTGATCGAAACGGCACGAGTCACGAAGAGACGAGCGGGTTGGGGGGGTGTCTGGGGTCTCCTCCCAGTTCGGTCTCTGTGATTCAGGTAAGTACTGATTTATTTATAAAAGTACTAATTCATAATAAAATTATTATATTAGCGGGGATACAAATATGAAGTTGTACTAATGCTTGATACATGATAGCTAGTTTCTCCCATTTTTCTAGCCAAGCAAATGGAAACACTGATAGGGCTTTTTGCCACGCACATGCGCAGAAGGATTGCTTGCTCACTCAGCATTCCTCAGATGCGAGAGCGCGCTAGCGTCTGTTGTGTTTTTGAGCTCGTGAGCGTGATAACTTGCCAACTGGTTATTATAATTGAATAAAATTTTCCAGAAAACTTTATTATATGGCACTTTACGGTCTGTATCTGCTTTTTGCCATTTTTATTTATAAGTTATTAATTATGGACAAAATAGGGTCTTAAAAATATGCATAAAAAATCATATTTAAGGAAAAAAAATAATATTCATAATTAATTTTTATAATAACTTTTTTAGGTAGAGTATGAGTACCCAATATCTGTGAACAATTTGAGCCCATGAGCAACACTGTAGCAGCAAAATTTAAGTTACAATTCTGTGCGGTCTGTTGCCATGTAATATTAATTCATAAATCATATTTAATATTTTGTAAAATTAAGAAAAATATTTGACATTTAAAATTATTTTTGGCCATGTTATACATACATAATAGATGGTTTTAATCAAATTATTTTAATCAAAAATTCTTTCAATTAGATTTATATTTACTGAGAAAACTAAAGTTAAAAAATATCACAAATTTCTCTATTTTGGGGAAATTAAAGGTCCTATGACCCCATAAACAAAAGCAATTGCAAGCAAAATTATTAGACGATTTTTATAAGCATTCTTTCAATGATCATTCGGAAAAAATATAAAACTTTTTACCAAAAAATACACCGCGTGAAACGTTTCAAATATGGCACTTAAAAAGGAGTAAACAACATATACTAAACAATCTGTTGGGTTGTAAAGGCTGAAACTTTTCAAAAAGATTTCTTTTATAGCTTTTAATATTGTGTGCAATTTTCAGAGAAACTGGTAAAGAATATCAAAAGGTCCATTTTTCAGTTGCAAGTCCACTTAAAATCGCTGAACAGTTTTAAAAAATCAAGTTCAGCAGTAACACCCTTTTCCACAAATACGAATGCGAAGGAAGGCAATTTTTCTTGACTCATTGTAAATTGCAAAAAATTTTGTATCAGCCGCATTCAAAATAAACTTCTCGCGATGAATGCCACAGTAACTGGTAGCGTTAAGAGAAGGTGTTATACAATAAAAATGTTTGGATAACTTTCATTCAAATTGAGTTTAACGGTGCACCTCTAAGAGCCCCAAGCATATCGTAGCCATCAGGTACCATTCTTGCAAATTTTGTTACTTTTTCACAGAGTTAATATCATTAATATCGAATGAATTATTATTAGTTACTGTGGTTTGTATATTTATGCAGGTGTTTCTAATAATATTTGCATGTTCTTGTTCAACATTCTATGGAGGAGGAGGAGAAGGATTGTGCAAGGGTTTCATTGGGAAGGGTGGCCGCCGGGGGCGGCGCTGTAATCCCAGACAGGACGCTTGAACAGCGTAATCAGCCGCCGAGGCGGCTGAGGGGGAGATGGATTGCCGATCAACACGGCATTCATAGATGCACGTTCACGTAAAGTCGTCATTTAATGTTTAACATTCTATAATTGCTTCTCGGGGCGGACTGGGTCCTCTCAAAGGGCGCATACCTTGGATTATCAGAGGGCGCGAGTCCTATAGCCCATGAGGGCGCACTGGCCCGGGGGGCCGGTTTGCCGGCGGCCTGGCCCGCCCCTCACTGCTTCCTGTGTTTTTCTTTTCACATATTCGGATTAAAATTTTCTACCGTTGTTTAGAGCTCTGAAGTTTGTCGATGCAGATATTTTCAATTCAAGATGCTGTTTGATTAATTTTTTACTATTTACATAAATTAAACCGCGAGGAGTTTTTGTTGAATCGGACGCATTCAGCAGAAACCACTGAAACACGCACAAAATTTTCCGTATTCTGAATTCTTTCCACCAATGCTAGTAAAATTTACACATTATCATAAATAAATCAGTACACGTGCTTCACCCAATTTCAAATATAACATTAGGACCACTGGTGTACTCAGGGGGGTGTGTTGATGGGGTTGTAACCCCCTATTGCAATGAAATTCTGTATATTTAACGTAGGATTACGGGAGTTGTAAGTCTATAACCTCCCATTGAGCCTATAACTCCCCCTTACGAACTTTCTGCGTAAGCCTATGGTTAGGACTGGTCGTCCACCTAAGAGCAGTAACTCTTTGGCAGAGCAGTAACTCATTTTAGTGACAGCATGGAAATTATTCTAAGAAGCGTTCCCCATTTTCACCCACGCGCATATATGTCTATCCGATTTATTATCTTTTCTTCCTGTTCACTTTAACTGTCAGACTTTTTTTCCACCTTCATTCGCAGGCTACAAATTAAACGTCGTTTCCTGCTGCAGGTTCAAAATATTTTGCAGTAATTCGCTGTTTTATTCTCAACATGCTATTTTTACGTCATTTGAAATTGCTACGGGCAAAGTTATTCTGCTTTTTAATATGATAAACATTTGAATTTTCAGATAGTTTTTAAAAGTTTAGAAAATTAATGCAATTAATGTTCCGCGAGGCCCTAGGCCCTGCTCGTCTAACTTCGCCTCTGGTCTTAATGTCGGTATCATCATTGTTTCTTTTTCTTATGCATATAAACATATTAATTTCATTATAGTATCCCTGATCTCATTATATACTGAATATTGTTTACTTTTTTGGACTAACACAATTAATGCAAGTATTAACAGAATAAATAGATCACAAAAATTTTTTAAAATTATTTCTATAAATTTTAATAATATAATAATTAATAATATTTTTTAACATTACAAGAAGAGTACTTCTTTTTTAAAATTACAGCTATTATATATTTAACATTCAAGATACACACACACACACACACGAACAAACAAACAATTCAAAGAAACTGGAGACCAGAGAAATCGTCCCCTAAATATAAGTGCCCCTTACAAGAAATAACACTGTATATTGTAAACCTTGTACATTATTATAAGTCGGTACAATTGATGGTATTTGTATTTAATAGATTACATTAATATGCAAGGTTTTTGTTGTTTTGAAATGGCAATGTCTGTCAGAACGGACTTTTTCTCCAGATTACGAAATTGACCTTGAAAAATCCGTACCATGTCAGATTTTTTCAAAAATGTGAAAATGTAAAAAAAAAAGGTAAATTTTTAATAAGATTGATATATCACAACGTTTGTAACGTGTGAAAATGTTCTCTGGCAGAAAAGTAAGCGTGTGTAACGAATAGAGAAACACAAATACATATTTCAAAGCAAACATACCAAACATTCACCACTGTGCTCCTCTTGAAACTTCGTCTTTTTGTTTTTTCTTCCATATTCTGCCGTACAGTCTCTTTTCAGCGTTCAACGATAGTCGGCCATCATATGTACAGTCCACTTGCCTTTGTATCTCTTTTCCATCGCTTTAATATCCTTGTAGAAGCGCTCTTCAAGTTATTCCGTAAAATCACCAAGATTGTCAAGAAAGTAATTTAGATGAGCATGAAGAAAATGAACTCCGAACCTGACCTTGCAACCCAGCTGTTTGTAGGATTCCAACACCTCATCTACTAAAGTGATGTAATTTACAGCCTTCGTGTATCCCAAAAAGTTGTGCACAAAATTCCTGAATTCAGTTCATGCTCACAATTTACACTTACTCATAGTTTTCTCGAAATATGGTGTCCCCCATTAATTTCGTATTTGTGGGCTTATAAAAATGCCAGCTTTGATTTTTTCCGATGCAGTCGGTTGAAACTTAAAAGAAAGGTATTGAAAGCATTTGCTGTCCATGCTTAAAGCTGCCATGAATGGCTTTATTAAACCTAGTTTAATGTGTAACGTTGGCAAAAGCATTTTCGAAGGATTAGCCAATGGAATTGAAACAATGTTTTTTCGCCAGGTGTGAAGGCACTTCTGACTGGCCACTGCTTTCGAACTCAATGTTCCTTCCTTGCTGTAGAGTCCCATTCACACAAAAAGCACGGAAATTTCATGTAGTGCTAGAAATTTCATGTCTGCTTGTTGGTCGAGCAATATTCCGAACGACTTGAAATCCCTGCACAAAGACTATTCATGACGCATGTATTGCACATGTTCCAGCAGAAATTTAAGGTTGTCATAAATTTCTTTCAAAGTTTCAGATTTCTTTTCTTTCAGAGCAGCTATAATTTTTATTCTTAAACTGTTTGTTTTTTCAATGAAAAATCACTGTTTGAGAAATATTTGCTCAGGAATGTTTTTAGAATTTTACTTTCATAAATAATTTCTACATAAGTGGATTAATGCATATATCTGGACATAGGGAAAAAAGATGAATGCCATTTACTATATTAAATGAAATTAGATTTCCGTTTGCTTCATCACGGCACTACAAATGGTATTACATCCTGATTGGGTCACTTATTTTTTTTCGTTGCAGGTCTGGTTCGTTCGGGTTGACTTTAATTGTTTTGGGTTGGGATTTGACTCTTGCGGGTTGGATTCGGGTTGACCCGATTTTTCAAAAAGTTTAGAATATCGTGCATGATTTAAAACTGAATGCTAATCTAGAAAATGCCGCAAGTAGAATTACTTTATTTTTTCTTTTAAAATTTGGCATATAAAGTTGAAAAAATTTCCAGCATTTTTTTTTTGGCTCGCTTTCATTCCGGGGTATCTCATTTCCGTTAATCTGCGATGTATTTCTGTGCATCTGTTTGATACACATGCATTCTGTGCCATCAGAGAACATTTGCATACGTTGCAAATATTGTGGTGATGTATCGATGTCATAAAAAAAATTACCCTTTTTTACATTTTCAAATTTTCGTGATTTGTGAAAAAACCTGACGTGTTACGGATATTTTTCACGGACATTTTCGTAATCTGCAGAGAAAATATGTTCCGATATAACTCTTTATTTCAAAACAACAGGAAAAATGCAGATCCGTGTTATTGTCACACAGTTTTAATTTAATTTCTTAAAAAACCTGTCGGCCATGCTTCCAAACTACCATAAATATTCGATGAGGAAAAAGGAAGGACGGAAATAATATTTTACTTCTTTCTAAGAAAGAATTTTGCAGGGAAAAAAACCCAGCTTAATCTTTTATGATGACGTGGATAGCTGTAAAATAGTTTGTTTAAGTTAAAGAAAAATTAGTTTCTTTGAAAATGTCTTCCTAGCCTTGGCAAAAACTAAATAAAGTTTTGATAGATTGTCTCAAAAAGAATATAGAAAATATCGGCATGCTTTCTGTCATTCTTTCCATTCGAATTTTGGATAAAAAAACAGCGAATAAAAATTTCGGGATAACACATTGACGGCTGAGGAATTTCTATGGCTTCGGCGAATTTTTCTCTGGTGCGTGGGAAGTAATGCTATTTTTACTTTCTATACTGATGAAAAATGGTCCGCAAAGTTCTTTAACAGGAGATTGAAGTTCTTGAAAGTGAAGAATATAGGAAACGGTAGAACGTGGGCAGACTTTAACAAGTTTTCCGGCATTTGTTTATTTTAAAAAAATTATTTCACATGTAAAAATCTTCAGCAGTAAGCATTTGAAGGCAACGTAAGTAGAAGACTGTTTACGACCGGACAGATAGGTGACTTCGTAGCACCGCAAAGAAATAATAGGTGGCGTGCTCTTCTTTCAGATAACAGGCAAGTTTTACGTCCCAAGGACAACAATGGTCCTGCTGTGTCGGAACCTACAGTTTTCTAGGAAATCTGAACTTCTTAATAACTAGGAAATTAATTCCCGGACGACAACAATGGGCAATTTGTTGGTAAACGTTTTTTTTTCGCTGTTGGGAGTCGAACTCGCGGCATGGTCTGGGATTAGAACCTAGTGAGTGCATTGCAAGACCTTTTTAGCGGGCCTCCACAACTTTCAAGAAATCCTAACGCCTTAAAAATTGATAGCAAGTAAAATACGATTTTTGTTTGGTGTAATGGTTAAAAGGAACACAGTTGAATCGCTTTCAGCGAACAAGCATTTTTGAAACCCAGATTCAAAGAGGAATTCTTTTGAAGATACCCAATGTTTGAAGTCTCGGATGCCACTGGTAAAAAGGATGGTTTGACTTAAGAAAAGCTCGAGGTTGATTTTGAACCCGGGCTGCCTGGCACGTATTGCTTTTTTGGCGCCTCCCTCTTCCGGCGGAAACAGGAGATTTTCACAGATGTACAGTGAACCATATACCATATAAAAGTGGCCAAAAGTTTCTGAAA
>QLNU02014176.1:102154129-102184491 GCA_006491805.2 Dysdera silvatica | reverse complement strand
TGCTTTTTAATAATTTTAATGGAACAGAGGCCTTGAATCGAAGAAAATATTGTTGTTGGAAAGGACGTGGCGTTAGAAAGGGGGCTAATGCCCACCATTGGATGCCAAAACACGTTATTTTCTCTAAGGCCGCATCATATAATCATTTTTAATGCCACATGAACCCCCCACGTCCATGAGTTTTGCATTGCTATGCTATAGGGGAGGGGGGTAGGTAAGTTTTAATATTCTCCATTTTCTTGAACTTCGGGTTTTTAATCTAATTAGGAGGCTTTTCCTCAATAGCTTTATTAAAAGGAAAACCTCATAGACTTAGATAGCCGATAAATAAAAATTTGTCAGTTTATTTCAGTTACTTGATAATTACTTTAATAGTGCAGGTCCATGTTTAGGTAATACGGGGGGTCTTAAACTACACTTCGCGGAACTTTAAAAGTTCTGTGATTGCTCCTGGAAAATACAGTAAATAAAAATTGAATGAAATTAAAGAATAAGAAACAAAATTTAGAATCAAAGTAAGAAGATTGAAAGTTGCATTCTGAACGGAAATTTGCGACATCGAATTTCTTAAACTGAATTATATAAATTAATGTGTATACACATGAATAAGCAAGCAATTCAGGAATTTAACCTTTGCCTTGATGTGTCCTCGTTAACTCCCAGACCGCTGCCGTTAGATATTGCGCAGCGCCATTCCTGTTAAATCTTCCTGTTGCTTTAAGGAAGAGACACCACAGGCAAGTTAGCATTTACTGCGCACTTACATATGTAGAACGATATGCTAAATGGACGGCGTGCCTCATTATCACGGTACCTAAAGTTATTCCCAAACGCTAAATTTCCATTTCTAGGTAAAGTTCTCTTAAATCATGAGCAAAGTGATAAACCTGAAGGCTTGGAGCAAATTGTATCAGAGTTGCAATTACACGTTTGCGTCTTATTGACTCCTCTTAGTAGATCCAGGCAGAGATGAGAGAAAGCCATTTTGCGGGAAGTCAAATGATGGTAATTTGTGATTAATTTGGGATATTCGACTCTTGAACTAACGAGTTGTTGCTGTAAGCATAAGGTCTTTGACAATTTAGGTTGTATAGCATTTCTGTCATGCAGCATACATTAACGATATTCTATTTATCACATCTTCTGAATGCTTTAGAAGGATTTTGCAGGAAGTGCTAAGATGTTCCTTTGATCACACAACTTGTGAGATGGGAGTACGTGCAAGGAAAACTAAAGCGCCAGTGTTTGGTGTAAAATAACTGACAAAGGCCTGGTGTAAGGAAAACGCTAATATATTTGATTATAATTACGAAAGGCCAACAATAAAGTGTATAAAATGGTAATTGGTAATGTACAGGGTGGCCAAAAAGGAACTTAACAGTTATTTAACAAAAAGGAACCAACCTGGAGAGTTACGGTGATAGTAGTTATGGTACGATTCAATTGAAATTTAGTACTCTGAAGGCATAGCAATTAGATACGGTTGAGATTTAAGCAATGAAAACTGTGACAAGGTGAACGGTTACGGTTATGCTGAATGAATTTTTGAATGAGAATATATATATTACGTAACATCAAACTGACAAGCATCGCGAGAAATATTAAATAGTGTCGAAATTTTAATTTTAAGTGTGTTCACATAGTAGAGTTGGGAACTGCGTTTTGTGGGATGTATAAAATTTTGTAGCTGAAATGAAATAAAGTGGTACAAAATCTTTTAATAGAGTATACAACAATTAAATAGTAATAATACAATGTCTGAAACTGTTATGATGAAAATGACGTCATTATATTATGACGTCATTATGAAAGTCAGTATGTTGCCAGGTTTTCCCAGTAGTAAAATTTATACAGTCCTCTACCCTACCATGTAAAAATAGGCACACAAATAATATCTCAATGCTATTTGGTGTTTCTCGTGGTGGTTGTCACATTGACGTCATGCAATTTGTACGTTGCCATTCAAACATTCTAAAATTCAGTCGGTGTAACCGTAACTGTCCAGGCGACCACGGTTTTGATTACATCAACCGTGAGTGCAAGTTAACAGACCCCAGTATATTAGATATTAATTAAATCCCACTGTAACTGCTAGCACTGGAATCCTCTAAGTTGGCAATATATCTTTTCGACCACCCTGTATATGAAATGCTATATTAATCATGTTCGAAATTT
Organism: Dysdera silvatica; assembly: GCA_006491805.2. Taxonomy (NCBI): domain Eukaryota; kingdom Metazoa; phylum Arthropoda; class Arachnida; order Araneae; family Dysderidae; genus Dysdera; species Dysdera silvatica. Next base: position 102,182,316 of record QLNU02014176.1, on the reverse strand, counting down.
GGCAAATTTATGTTCGTTTCCTTTGGCGCTCTCTAGAACTCTAGAGCTGATTAGTCATCAACTGCGGCACTTCTAATGCTCGTATGTTCCACATTTTAGATTTCTTTTACTTCAGAGATTAACCCTAAATGATTTTTTTTTACTTTCTCATATATTCTGGGTTGTTGAATTAAAAAAAGTTGGGGTTTGTGTTAGTTTTAGCTATAGCTTAGATTTACCGTGATAAGGTGCTGGTAACTACACTTTAGCATCAAATGTTAGTAAAATTAGTATCTTTTTAAGATATAGTTCCCTGACCCATGGTCAGGAGCTTGAAGTTTGAAGAAAGTGGTTGTTTTTACTTTCTCTTATGGTGGTATAAGAGGGGATAAGCTTAGAAGTTTATATCATTAGTTTAAATTTAGATGAGATGTGGCCGTTGGTACATGAATTATGGTTGGAATATTATAGCAAGTTGCCGATATATCTCAAATGGTCCAGCGAGGAGGAGAACTGAACTTAAATTGCAGTGGTAGAGTATTAGTCCGTAGTTCAAATGGTGACAAATTGATTTTAGGACAAACGGACAGTGTGGAAATTGTGTAAAGTTATAGTTATGTGGTGTGGGTGTAAGAGATAACGTTTTAATAGCTATTAATTGAATTAATTGATTGCGGATGTGGTTAATGGAACTTTATCGCACAAGAGCACGAGCGTGCTCATATAATATACATTCCACTGTATCAACATTGCATTCCATTTGCTTTTTGCATATCACTATTTTTGTTTCTTTTTGTGTAATTATTTTCTTCTTCTTGTGTTTAAACTATTTTTTCTCTTTTTGTGTAACTATTTTTGGTTCTTTTTGTGTAATTATTTTGTTTCTTTTTGTGCAACTACTTTTGTTTCTCTTTGTGTAACTATTTTTGTTTCTTTCTAAATATTTCTATATTTTTTTGTGTAACTAGTTTTGTTTCCTTTTGTGTAACTACTTTTTTGTGCAACTATTTTTGTTTCTTTTTGTAGGAATATTTTATTTCTTTTTGTATGAAAATTTCCTTGTGTATAACTACTTATCACCTGATGATTATTTTATTTTGTGTATCAGTATCCTCTTTCTGAATGCATTATTGCTTTATGTATCACTGCTTTTCTTTCTTTGTGTATACCTATTTTCATTTTTTCGTATATGTCTATTTTTATTTCTTTGTGTATTATAAGTTGCATTTATTTATTCATGAACTTGAATTCATTTATTTACGATGGAGAATAGAAATTAAAACTGGGAAAATGAGAATATAAATAGTTATTTTTTGGGGGGAAATGATTGATAATTTCCGCTCACTTTAAGAGCTCATTTGTTTGAAACATTTTAACGCATTTTTTTCACTTTGCGGAATCAATTCTTTTGAGTTGTTCCAATGTAATCTATTATAAAACATTATTAAGATCTACAGATGTATATGAAGTCGATATATGAACATTGATTGCTCGAGACAAAGAATTGCTGGGAGTAAAGAAAAGAAAACATAGACGGCGCGGACAAATAGAAAGAATTGAAGGAACTAAAGTAAGTACAAACATTATGAGAATCGATCCAGAAGAAACTAAGACACGCCCTCCTAACCAAAAGTGGCTGGATGGAGTAAAGGAAAACCTCAGAAGAACGAAAGAAAGAGGATGGCGGTAAAAAGCTTTAGGCAGAAAGGAAAGTGGACGAGATGATCCTTAATGAGGTCTATGTTCTTCAGGAACTGCAGTGCTAAGACAACAAGCAAAATCACAATAATGTAACTCCATTCACTTCAGTCAAAATCATTCTTTACATCATTGCCATTTTCACTGTCTACGTTTTGTTCAAACTAGAATGAATTTAAGTTTTGGCAAATAAATCTAATTATTTAATAATAATATAATATAATTTATCTTGATTTAGGAATTATTTTGACCAGTCTAAAGTAATCCAATGAACTGCGTTGTGTGTAACAGCGGAATACATGTGGGCTGTAATTTCGGAAGTTCCATACATTTAATTTCGTTTGTTTGACTGAGACATATATCTTTACGACATGTGATATTGAACTATGTGCTGTTGGATTTCCTGCTATGACCATAGATATAGAGTTGTTGCACTATCACAAGTGTACCTGGGGACAAAAATATATATGCCACTACTCAAAACAAAGAAAAAGAACTTGCATTATAAGATATCCTCTTATATCTGACACTCTTTAATACGGAACCCTCTGTTAACAGACGTCTATATTTTCTGCGATTATTTTTTTTCTCTAGTAACTACCCTGTCCAAATCACATCAAATAAAGCTATGCTTTAAACCTTTATCAAACATTTTAAATAAGTAATTTCAAGGTACAAAAAATCAGTAAGCTCTATTTAATTTTGATATGTACACACAATATGTGCTTCCGATTAGTAGTACAATATTCGATGCCGGATCTCTGAAATTTAGGTTCCTGATTACCGAAAATTTCGATTTTCCGATGTAAGTTCCGTCCTGATTCAAACAATAGAGGTTTTACTGTATTTCGTTTTCAATTCCGGTATAGATGAGTAGACTATGCCGGTATTTTCTGGCCTTATTACAACGTATAAGCCTCGGCCCTGAAATTTAATGAAATATCCAAGTTGAATCAAAGCACTCCGAAGCTCTGTGGCATATCGATCAAAATTTGAGTTTTCTGAAAATGTGGAAGGAAAAAGAAGAACAAACATCTTGAGATTTCTATTTTTGGAATGTTTTTTAAGAAGATTCTTACAGTCCAATAAGCGGATTGCGAGATGAAAGGAGAGTGCATTTGTGAAGATGCAAAATGGGGAAATTGGTGCAAAATTTATTGTTTTCAATGAAGAAAACAGTCAAAAATAATTTGGCGCCCAGTTTTGAAAAGAAAGTAAATATATAAACGAACAATAGACTACTTACAGCTTTTCGAAGAAAAGTAAACGAACAGGCATTAAACCATAACATTACGATGAATGGATCATTATCATAAAAGAGTTATTCAAATGCCTATATTGGGCTGCATAATTTGTTACATAACGCATTATAGAGTTATTACTTCTATGGTTTAACATTTCAGTTAAAAGACAAAATATTATGCGAAAGTTGATTTGTACATTCAAAATTGTTAAATATAGATATCGCAGATATTTTGGAGACGTCGTTATATAGGCTATTTTTATAAAAATATGTGATCTAATCATCAACAGTTGGAATTTTAAATTAAAATATATACGAAAATAAATACAGAAAATGTTGTATGACCTTTTGCAGAAATAAGGTTAATAGCTGAGATCAGTTCTATTATAAATGATAATCGAAAACGATAGATATATAGATAATGGTTTTTTTTAGAAATATTAAAATTACTGCTCTTTGCGAATCTTGGTAAATCTGGGTGAGGGTTTGAAATAACTGATTCAACTGTCATAAAACCAGCAAGATTTCAGAATACTGATACAGTGAAACCCTTCTTAATGGACACCTCTCAGACACGGACACCCCGATTTTACGGTAAGATAAAAATTCCTCGGCACAAACTAATTTACAATAAAGTATTTCAAAGCACTGAGTAGCGGTCACCCTCAGACACGGACGCGGACACTATTTTCATGATTCATTTCATTAGAACAGAACCACTGTACGGATAAAATACGAACTTCGAAGGATAAAATTTGTACGGACAAAATACGAAAAAACCGAACTTCGAACTTCACGGTGTTTCTCACTACAGAAAACTAAGGAGATACAGGATAAGAGTTAAGGTTGTTGTGGCTGTTGCTCGTTAAAGAGAGTTTGGGAAAGTTGCCCACTGCTGCGGTACTGTTTTCCCAGAAAAGGGCCATTGTAATAACAGGAAATAGAATGTGAGAGAATAAGAGCTAAGGAGAATTTTCCCTTCCATTAACGAAGAGTAGAAATTGAGTCGAATTCCCGATCCAAATAACTAATACTTAACGAAGATTTTGATAATAAATAAATCATATAGTGATACACTGCTCGAAACTAATAAACAATTATCAACACAAAATTATCGCAGTTCAAATTTATTATCGTTTACTCAACTAGTACACAGGTCCTTTAAGTGCAACGACGAAAAAACAGTCATTTGATCTAATAATTAAAAATGCACTTCGAAGGAGAAGGAGGATAGCTGGTGAGTAAAACCCACCGAACAACCATTGATCATTTTTTCCAAGGCAAATAAATTTTAATATTTAACGTTTTGTTGTAAATTTACTTGTTACATTTAATAAATGCTTACGTTCGTTGTCTTAAACTTGTCTTACATGCTCAAAAATTAATTTTTCGAAATGAAGTATTTAAATGATTGAAATGTAACGTTTCAGCTATTTTAGAATGATACCCTCTTTTATGGACACCTCTCTTTCATGACCAAATATTTTCTGTCCGGTTAGTGACGGCAAATGGGGGGTTTCACTGTACATCGATATAGGATTAAAGAGATTTTTCAATAATCATCTATGTTCATTGTATTAGGGAGTTTTTGAGATCATGGTCTAATTGTTATTGAACCAAGATATTTTAAGATAACTATCTAATTGTCATTGAACTAAAGGTGGTTTGAGATATCAATTCAATTGTAATCATAGAATCAAGGATGCTTTGATATAGTAATTCAATTATCGTTGAAGCAATAAATATTTTGTGATAGCAATCCAATTATCATTGAATCAAATATATTTTAGATATCATTAAAATTATTATTAAATCAAGGATGTTTTTAGATAACTATATACTATTTCTTGATTTTACATTTTTGATTAAATCTCCACATTTTTCTTGGGGTAGAAATTAGTTTATGAGCAAAAAGTTCATCTGGCGCTGGAATCGCAGACAAAGTCGGATTATATTGTTCATGATGCTGATAATATTTCTTTAATGAATGTCCAAGGATATTTAACTATGTTAAATAATACGTAGAAAGTTTTCTCCAGTAGGAAGAGGTTGAGAATATTGCATATGTAATTTATTCAAGATTGCTGGCATGTAATATAAATTAAAACCCAAGAGAAAGCGCCTACATATCGCACCCTTGCAACGAAAGTGTTACAACTCAAAAAATCCCAATTTTCAGAAAATGAAAAAAACTGTTTCTGGTTGAATTGAGGGATGTTGTGTTCATCTAATGACATGTGCCAACTAGCAGAAACCCGAATAACTTATGACCTAACATTTTGCATGGCAAAATGCAGCACTGTTTTCTACATCTAGTTGTAACATTAAGTCATTTTCACCGAATTTTGAGTTGTAACACTTTCGTTGCAAGGGTGCGCTATATATGTTGAGTCGTACAATTTTTGGTTCCTCTACAAGATTAAAGAAATAAAATAAGAAGTAAAATGTATGTACGTTTGTAATTAATTTCAGTTCCAGTTTTTTGAGTAAGTTTTCAAAGGTTTAACTTTGACTGAATAAATTGGAAGGAATAACGTTGGGTTAGGTTCTTCAACTCAAAAGAATGATAATTATTGTAATTGAATGTCCATTAGTAATATTGACTGTCAATTATATTACGAACTTCTGCTTTTCTATTGAATAGTAGAAAAACAAGAACTAGAACATTAATTTAAATTACTATTACAATAATAAGTACAACACGAACAGCAACACAATAAAAAAATTAATATCAGAACATTAATTATAACAAGAACATTAATACAATACGAAAACATTAATATAAGAACATAAATTACAACAAGAACATCAATACAATACGAGAATATTAATATAAGAACATTAATTACAAGAACATTAATATAAGAACATTAATTATAACAAGAACATTAATACAATATGAGAACATTAATATAAGAACATTAATACAATACGGGATCATTAATATGAGAACGTTAATTACAACAAGAACATTAATACAATACAAGAACATTAATACAATACAAGAACATTAATACAATACAAGAACATTAATTACAACAAGAACATTAATACAATACGAGAACATTAATATAAGAACATTAATGCAATACGAAAATATTAATATAAGAACATTAATGCAATACGAAAACATTAATATAAGAACATTAATTACAATAAGAACATTAATACAATACGAAAACATTAATATAAGAACATTAATATAATACGAAAACATGAATATAAGAGCATTAATATAAGAGCATTAATATAAGAGCATTAATATAAGAACATTAATATAAGAACATTAATATAATACGAAAACATTAATGTAATACAAAATATTAATATAATACGAAAACATTAATGTAATACAAAATATTAATATAATACGAAAACATTAATATAAGAACATTAATACAATACGAAAACATTAATATAAGAACATTAATATAAGAACATTAATATAAGAACATTAATAAAATACGAAAACATTAATATAAGAACATTAATATAAGAACATTAATAAAATACGAAAACATTAATATAAGAACATTAATACAATACGAAAACATTAATATAAGAACATTAATACAACACGAAAACATTAATATAAGAGGATTAATTACAACAAGAACATTAATATTGAGGGTTTAAAGCATAATAATTTTAAATTTAATAGGTTTAAATTAATAATTAAAAGGATAATTTTTTACGTATAAAACACATTCTGCTGACACCCAACCACGTCATTAAATTAAAAACTTCGAAAGAAGAAAAATATTTGCAATTGCAAGTTAAGCAAGTTTAAGGTCGGAAGTTTCTTGAAGTTGGTAACGAAATTTATCCAAGCGAGTTTAAAAATTGCTCAAGTTTTAAGAACCAGTTTAGATGAACTCGCCCGAGATTTCCCAATCAAAGGGAGTAAACTTGACTGTCAAATAATTTTGATGAATAAAGTCAATAAACCTTGGGACAAGTTTATCATGGTGTAACACGAGCTCAAATAAATAGCCTTGTTTACGAATAAGCGGCGGAAATGTTCAAATTTGACAAGCGTATAAATAGACATGTTGAGATTTAAAGATTAGAGGTTTAGAGAGAAGTTTTCCTATTCAAGAAAAACATTTCAGTATTTTATGTCCCCCATTATGATTCATAATTGTGCAAAGGATTTATACAAAAAATAAAGAGCGAATACATAATAAAATAAGGCTTTTTGAATTATAATAACCATTACTTTTTTTTATATTCACTGTCCGACGATCACTTCAGAACGGCACTGGGAAGCGAGGAACCGAATGTGTACATAGATTCTCCCTGCAGCCTCTTTCGGTTGGCTTCGGATATTTTTTCTTACTACTGGAAATTAAAAAACTAATTATTTTTTTAGATATTTCCTATAAGTTAGTTGCTATTTAATGGAGCAAGGGTGACTATGGTCATACTTTTCCAAACGCGGAGATTTTACTATAAATATACCATCACGTATCAATACAATCATTTACACATATCCAATTTTCATCATACCGTTTGAGTTTTTGTTGTTGTTATTGTCCAGTAGAGGGAACCACCTCACGGACAACACCCATAACCTTATCCGCTGCACCAGGTTTCACGCTTACTGTTATGAGCGTATCTCTGATAATAGCTGAAAGACATCGAAAAACGTTTAAAGCTTAATTATATCTTTACAGCTTAATTATATCTTTACAGCTTAATTATATCTTTACAGCTATACCTATTGTGTTTATCAATCATTATTTATTAAGTGTACAGCAGAATAAGTCGATCTCCAGTTTCAATATACAATGATTTAAAAAATCTGTGATATTGTTTTTAAATTTCTAATTGTATTGAAACTTAGGTCAAGTTTCCATGTATTTATCTATTAATAATCACTGCATGAGATATTGCGTTCGATTCAACTTTAAGTAATAGGGCACCATCTCGGCTCGGAAATGTTTGGTCTTTCATATTTCTTTCGCTGGTATCGGTATGGTAACGGGTAACAGTGTGACTAATCTTGAAGGCCAGTACGATCTAATCGCATCTGTTTGTCAGGAAAACAAAATTTTAAGTTCAGACTAGACGGACGTATTTGAAAGTTGCGACAGTTAATCTATATTTTTTTTCGAGAATTGGAGTTCACAATTTAAGTAGTGCACACATACTTATGAGTCAGATCATTATGATAGCCAATTCACTTTGTTTACTTTTTTTTTGCCAACTTTATTGCTCTTGGTATGAATGTATGAGCAATGCGTTTGGCAACAATATAGTTATAAGGAAATTTACACAAACGCAGTTTATATTGAGCTGGTGCAATGTTCTTACAATTGTTTCAGAACGGAAACGCCCTGCCTGCGTCTGAACGGAATCACTGAAGAAGATAGAACGTAGCCTTGCCAAAACAATTGTAAAAACGTCGCATCAGCTCAAAATGAACTGCGTTTATATAAATTTCGATTTCAATTATCGTTCATTCTTGGCTTTTCATTGACTAAATTGGACAAAACTCATACGAACGCCATACTTCACTCTTAGGAATTTTATACAAGTTTAATTCAATAATATCTCAATTTCCTGATCAAGAGAGGCATTAGTTTCGAACGACGAATGCCACGTTTTACTTTGTGCCACATATACATATGTGATAAAATTCAATTCAGGAGCATTTAGCGACCAGAAAAGCACTTGAAACATTAAGTATGATTTCTTGAATATACCTGAACACAGAGGCGTAGCCAGGGGACGGTTTTTGGGGGTTGTAACACCCTGTCACAATGAAATTTTGTATATTTAACATAGGAATATATGAGTTGTAGCTCTGTAACCCCTCCCATTAAGCCTATAACCCTCCTCTTATGAACTTTCTGCTTACGCCACTGCTTAAACACGTCATATATTGTAGCATATATATTTTTCTGAATGGAAATGACCCATCTATTCAATGGCGCCCATATGCGTACTACTAGGGGGCGGGCTGAGAAAGATTATTATCTCTTGCTCAAGGCTGTCGAACATTTTAGTGTATGTCATCATCATTATCATCATCATATTCAAACATTATCTATCCACATGTGAATGTACAAGATAGCAAAACGCTACAAAAATAATTGATACTGCTTGACAATTAGTAATGAGCTAAAAAGTACCTTATTTTAAAATGTGACTGTAAAACTTTTGAAAGTAAATGCATAGCAGTTTCGGGAAAATACAATTTTTGAAAGACTTGAGGGGGCCCGAGTACCCCTGCCCCTCATATGGGCCCACATGCATCTTAATCCATAAGATAAATGGTAAAACGTAGTCCCACTTAGTCACGTTAAGGCTTAGTGATTTGAGTTTTTTCAGCAGGGAAAGGTTAAAATGATTACCATATGTAGGATCGAGGAAAGGGGGGCAAATGCCTCGGGACACGTTATACTAGGTGGCCCAGCACGTATCCTAAATAATATAACAAACATAGCTTGTTATTAAGCATAATTGGTTGAGAGGTCCGATCCGCTAAATTGCCCACTGGTCCGTAATTCCTGTCCCCAGTCCTGATAAAAAAACAAAACAAAAAAACAAACAATTCCCCTCTTCACGACATCGCTGCAACAGGCTTATTTCTATTGGTGAATGAGAACTATGCTTTAGCTCATAAGTATAGGTACGTATTGCTAAAGTTACTTTTGGTAATTTTTATCCCTTCCCCTTATACAAAAACAAAATATGGTGTGATTGTAAGACCCATGCATTGATTTTTTACTTCTTGCGTATTGATAAATAAATGCCACCAGAATAATGAACAACCCTGTATATTTAGGTAATTATAAGAACCTTGTGTTCCCATTCACATCATCGTTGTGACTGACTTTGCAATGACAGTGCAACAGTGAAGATCAGATTGGGATTATTATAGGACAAACGAAACATTTCACAACGAAGATGATAACGATTGTGTGAATTTGGGACAATGCTGTTTGAACGGGTAATGATGACAGCTTTGTTTCATTATCCTTCAACATTGGCATTATTTATTCAGTGTGGTCTGTCTTGTTTTTTTAGTAAATATTTCCTGTATTTTTAGAAGCGACAATGTCGAGTATACCTATTGTTTCGTCTCAACAAAATATTTGCGCCACAGCTACCCGGAATTCGCTCTCCACCTGTGGCACACATATTGCGGACCGTTTGATCCGGTTTCAAGAAATATCATTGTTAAATAATCATTTATAAATCATCATAAATTTATCATTGTTAAATATTGGTTTATTTATGAAAAGCAGTATTGAAACGAATGTTCCATTAAATATTCAAAAACCAGATTCAAAATTTTGTCGGTTTTAAGGTTGCAAACGTTCTTACTGGGTTGTGCTGTAAATAGAACAAAAGTGCCTGCACCATTTTGCTGATTAACACAAAGGAACCAATAGTGCTTTTAACACATTGCTGACCGGCAATTTTACACAGAGACTATCTCATGTCACTGGCTATTATTTCGTAATTGAATGTGGAAGTAAAATAATCGAAATAAACTTCAACAAACTTTATTTATACATACTGAATTAAGATGAAACTTTGAACATATCTTTTATGTAACTTTTAGTATTTTTTTAGTATGATAAACTGTATAGGAATCACCTATATGTAATGGTACACAACAGGTTTTGCAAAGATATCTCGTTTCGCTACACTTTCCTTTTAAAGAGTATGCTCTACATGTTCTAGTTGGATTTTTGTTTACACCAGTGAATATTTTTTCTAAAACGTGGTCTTTTAGTTGTCCTAAAAGCCTGAAAGGTGAATCGTTGTAAGGAGCCCTTTTAGAAGTATGTGAAGAAGTGCGAGGTACTGTGCTGCATTTATTGGAATCTACAGTTATCCATTCCCTAGTTACTTCTAGTAGAATTTTTTGTATCTTAGTTTATTTTGTGACTTGTAGTTGCGGTAAATTTTGAATGCATTGAACAAACCACAATTGATCAGAAAGAATGATACTTTTTAGACCACTTTACACTTTTTCGAAAGATACTGCTGTTCGCCAAGTACTGGTCTGCACGATTGACTCCTTTTGTTGTATTGTATTATGCACGTAGGTTTAACTATATCATCCGTAGGATTTCTCTTTCGCTTTCCAGTTGATTTCATAGACGCATCATGAATAGTTGATATCATCCTCACTAACCTTTCATCTTTCCATGTGGTAAGAAGAATGTGTCCTTTCCGCACAAAAGTCATTTCCCATCTCCGAAGATTCTTTGACTTTTCTATTATTACCTTTGGCAAGCCACGGTTCTCCCATATGGTACCACAAACATGAACTCGTACAAACGTGTGCAACTTGTACGCAAGTGCAAACATGAGTTAACTTGTGAGCGGTCAACAATGTTTGGGCATGAAAACACTAGTAAACTCGTGACCGGTCAACAATGTGTTAAGTATCAACTGTTTCTGCAAATTGCGTTAATTGTACCATTAACTCACTATATAATCCATTAGCCACCTGGAAGAAATCCTAATATCAAACTTTACAGATTTTTTCCCAATTGCTGGTAGAAGACATCTGAAGCCAGCTAGAGGTGGCTACAGGAATAGTCTATGTCTCCATTCGGTTCTTTGCTTCCCAACACCGTTCCCACGATAGGACTGAAGTGAACGTAGGGTAGTGGAGTAGGTGGGTTGAGTCTATTTCTTCATGCAGATTGCATAGTACACAAAAAGGGTTGGAGTAAATGCCAATACGATGGAGGTGCTTTCTAAGGCAGTCATGGCTTGTGGCAAGAAGTAATTCAGCGACTAAAGTTGTTCTAGTTGACTAGAGTAGTTCTCAATTTCCGAATTAAGTTTGAACATTTTTATAACTCAAGCAATCCTACGCAACAACTTGTATTTCACAAAACTTATATACCTTCAAATTACATCAGTTGAATAAAAGTTCTTCCTTCTTTCAAAACCCGGTAAAAATTTTCTGAATACGTCATAACACATGATGTTATTTTTCATAACACAGTTTGCCCCACAGTTCTAGAGGTCTATATTACACATTCTGTTCATTATATAAATGCAATATGGTACACTATGTGGCGCTCAAGTTACTTATGATGATGAATTATTACCATCTATGGTAATAATTCATCATCAAACAGCGATTCGTTTACTATACAGGGAATTACTTCATCATCAGATGTATACGAGCTACCCTCTAGACGGCTCATTAATCGGTCACAGCATGTTACGCCAGTCCCTTTGTATAAAAATTCTTTAAATTTTTTAAATTTACTTTTGAATTAAAAGTAAAGCTCAGGAAGGAGATGCCTTTAAAGAGTTTCAATGCTTCCAATTATTGAAATATATAAATTGATATTGAAATATATTTCCAATTATATAATTATTAATATATCCAAACGGAGAGACCCCAATTCGATTCTAGAACGGGGACGATGTTTCTTTTTCTTCTATAGTACTAAAAATAGCTCTAGATTGAGCTTCGACGTTGGTGTCAAAATTATTTATCATAATAAAATTCCCCACGGAAAAAAATCACAAAAATTCGCCAAGTAGGCTTTGTGTGTTGACCAGTATTTGGCAATTGTGTTAACCCTGAGAAGGGTAATAATATCTTGCATCCTTATATACGGAGAAAAGAGGCGTTGTCTTTGTACTCGTTGGCCTAGTGGTTAAGGCATTCCGGGTTCAACGGACCCTAGTTCTAGTTCCCTAGGACACGGATGATGTTTTCTCCTATTTTTATTTTTCTCCTTTTTTTCTCCTATACTAAATAAAGCTCTAGATCGAGCTTCAACGTGGGTGTCAAAATAATTTATCATAACTTCTAATGACACTAATTTCATTAAAAAAATTTCAGAATTTGACTTTGAAGTTCCTAATATATGATTAACGAAATTTGAGAGAAAAATAATTTCAATTAAATTTTCCTTTATAATTGAAATTTCGATATTTTGTCCTTTCGTTAGGTTTTGCCAATAATAAGGTAAGTATGTATAATTTAAGAACAGTGACGTAGCAGTTCAAAAATTATGGGGTCCCCAAGTGGCTTTAAAGTAGATTATGTGTTGCTGTTTTAGAGAAAGTGTGTTTTGACATTTAATGGGGGCGGGGGGGGGACTGAGATACCCGTTCCCATACCATGTTTAACACATTGACTGCCGATCTCGCGCCAGCACGTGATCAGGGCACTAACTATCAATACAGCCTCACGTGACCGGCAGTTAATGTGTTAAGAAACGCACTAAAGTAAGACGTCGGTAAGTTTTTGAAGAGAAAAGTTCATTTCGCGCCAAGTAGAAAATCATCGAATACTCAATAAAATTGTAAAAAAAGAAATTTGCATTTTCTTTGTAATTTCTTACCCATTTCTAAGACTGTGTGTACGTTACATACTGTATCATGGCCTAGTGGTAACGCATTCGCCTATCGTGCTATTAACCAGGATTCAACTCCCAACGATGAACGTGCATCGTTTTTCTGGTCACCATAGTTCGGAGTTCGATTACCTGGGAATCAAAGATTCGGATGCTACGAAATGGGTTCCGGCGTGGACAGCTCGACTTTTTCTCTCCTTGCGTTGTAAAATCACACAATTTGGTGATTTAAGAAGAACGACTATTGATAAATAGGTTAAAGGAATATTGTTGTTGAATAGTTGGAGATGAATTGTGAGAGGTGGGCGCGGTAGGAGGTGCTATCTTCTCAGACAGGGTGTACCATGTACGATGTTTCTGCAGTGTCAGGAGCATGGAATCAGAAGCGACTGCCGAGGCAGGTGATGAGGACAAGTAGATCAGCAATCAGAGTTCGCCACTCTTTTGGACTGCCAGTCGGACTGAGCAGGTTTCTTGTTGTTCCTGGTTGTCTGTTGTTGTCTGTTGTTGTCCTTGGTCTAGCTCATCTCACACGGATGAGCTAGACCAAGGCTATGGCAGGAGGCAAAGAACTCCGTGCGCAGAAAGCTATGAGCAGTACATGAGAAGAGAATGTGATCCAGGGAGTTACTTGCACTCAGGTTGCGTTGGAGACACACTGCTGTAGGTCGCTGACGAATACGGTGCAGAAGTCTATTGGTATACGTAGGGCCGCATATTGAAGTTCAGCGAACAATTCCATCCCCTTTTGTTCCTTCCTTCCTTCTCAACCCCTCCGTCCGTAAATTAAAAATGCAACTTAACTAAAGTTCAATTAGTGAATCAATGATTTATTACAGTTAAATACTACTTACTAGATGCTATAAGTTACAAGTACGGTACAAGAAATAAGACATTGGAAATATGTTTGGAATTATTTTTAGATTTCTTACGCTAGCGTTGAACATATTAGGAAAAAAAACCATATTAGGTAAATAAATATATCAGGTAAAAAAGGATTTAGTTCATGAAATAATACTCTTTTGCAACCCCCCCCCCAAAAAAAACCCCCTTCATGAAGAAATTATGCTTTTATTGAAATTAAATCTGCATCTAGTACATACGCAGGTAAGGAAATGATAAAGAAATCAAGGCCGTAGAATCCATCAATGGCTAGGAATTGTACATTGAATGTTCAAATCAGTAGTTGATGAAACGCCCCTGGCGGCGATGCATACGTCTAGGTAAGGAGTGATAAAGATTTCTAATATCATCTGGCGGTACATTCTGTCATGTATTCCTCACTTGTTGCTCCAAATCGGCGACATTTTGCGGTGCCCAAATCTGGCGGCCTACCATGTCCCATACATGTTCGATTGGCGAAAGGTCTGGAAACCTTGCTAGCCAAAGTATCAACTGCACGGAGACCGTTCATGGATATGCGAGCCGTATGGGGCCTGGCATTATCTTGTTGGAAAATGGCCCCAGGCTGTCGTGTCATGAAGAGTAACGCAAATGGCGGCAGGATATCATTAACATATCGTTGAGTTGTTAAAGTTGGACGTAGGATGACTAGGAGCGTCCTGCTGTCGTACGAGATAGCACCCCACACCATAACACTTGGGGTTATCGCTGTGTATACCTCCTTAAAACAAAGGGTGGTTGGGACCGCTGGCCCTGGCACCTCCACACAGGATCCGATGGTCATCTGCTCCAAGACTGAAGCGGGATTCATCGCTGAACACTATGCGATACTAATCTGCTGGCAGCCACGATGACCGGCTACGACACCACTCCAGACGACTCTATCAATGGTGTGGGGTTAAAGGCAAACGTCTTAAAAGCCGCTGTGACTGTAACTCCAACTCAGACAAGCATCGTTAGATGGTGTAAAGTGCCACGGGTGGTATGGAGGTGACTTGTATCACATTGGATGGCGGATAATGATGCTGTTGGGTCAGTTCGGGTAGTTCGCAAAACCAACTTATCTTGCCTTGCATTCGTGCACCTTGGCCTTCCAGCGACTTCATTCCGTTGACGAGTTATTCGCAGCAACCATTGCTGCCAACACCTTTGCACAGCAGTGTCCGTACGGTGCAGGTGGCAGCCTATTGCTCAGTAGGACCAGCCAGCTTCAAGCATCCCGACTATGCGACCACGTTCGAAGTCGTTCAATTGGTTATAAGGTCTTCGACAGTATCGTAACGGCATTACAGGTTGTGTCTCCAAGGAGCTGACAACGCCGACAACGAGAAAAATAAACCGTTCGCAATTTTTACCTCTTTTGTACGATGCCAGTTGCGCAGTAGAAATGCGCGCTATGATCGAAGTTAACACTCATTGGCTTTGAAAATTTAATCATTTGCATACTTGATCTAAAGGAATTTGCATGCGAAATTTCGAGATGATCGGATAATTTTTTAGGGGTGTTTTGTTTTTCTGCAAAAGTGTGTGTATGCTGTGCGTATGTAATAAAAGTATTTCTCATCGTTTACACTTTTAGGTTGTTTACACATTTACTGATGCATAGATTCGAGGTGGTGTAAGGGATTCTTTATTTCACTCTTGGTTTTTTTAAGTTTTTAATTAACAAATTTTTGAATTTTTTTTTTCAAATTTTGCGCTCTAGACACGGGTCTAGTCGGCCTAATGGGAAATACGGCCCTGGGCATACGCATAACCGAGGCTATACGAATGCAGTCTATACTCGCGGCAAAGCTAACCTGGAACACTGTTAACACTACGATGACCTACCTATTCACGACCGTGCAACGAGTATTCGTTCGCAAATTGGCGAAAAATGAGATAGCCCTCAACATTATTAGGCTATTTATCGCCTAATTTGGAATGCAGAAAAACGCGGTTGCCAAAATTCCACGCGACAAATTTCTCGCCAAGCAAACGAAGTCCTCTGAGTGGTCAGTTACTTTAATGACGTCAGCGCTTGCTATAATGAGTCTTTTTTCTAAATTTAATAAATACCAGATTTTAATTACACAAATATGCCTATGTTTTATGTATTTGAGCATTATTTTAATGTTTTATGTACGAAATGTATCTTCTATTAACTCCGTTAACGTAAGAAAGGGCGAACTATATTGCACTGGCGAAATCATACTGTTCTACGCCTTTTCAGTGTATCAGGTTGGTTTTTCTGCGAGTACAGTGTGAACTTCTATGCTGAGGTATTCATGGTAGAAGGAAGGAGTCATGTTGATCTGGAAGGTTAAAGGAATTTTAATAATGAAGAGGTTGAAGGTTAACTAATGAAGAGATTAATGGTTAATTAAAGAGCAGGTTAAAGAGTTAATTACTGAAGAGGTTAAATACTAACTAATAAAGTGGTTAAATGAATAGATCTGCATGAGTATTAACAATACTGGACTGATTTTATATTGGAATTCCAGAACAGTTTCATGTTCTGTTGCCAAAAATAGTAATTAAAATATAAATAATAATAAAACTAACGATCGTGAAACTGACATTGTCTTGTCAATTAAAACAGCAACAGTTCATGAATCCCACAATGCGAAATGATTGCAGATTTAATTAAATTAAACGTGTTTTTAAGCAGCATAAAAGTGCTTGAAGATAGATACGCAATAGTTTAATTATAGTTGTTTAAAAGAAAAGTCCTCATAAATAATGTAATAAAGGTAATTTGCAATTTTTTCGCGTTAGCTAAAAAGTTGCTGTTTTTATTCAAAATTAATTACATACTTTTTCTTTCTTCCCAATAACGTTGTAGATTTTGCGTTAATGAATCTTAAGTGGATCATATAATTAAATGCAAACACACTTTTTTTTACTTGATAAATTTCGACACCAGCATAGAAATCCACAAAAACTCGCCCCGGTGGATTTGTGTGTTGAACGTTATATGGCATTTGTGTTATTCCTGAGAATAGTAATAATATCTTACATCTTTAAAACACATATTGTGTTAGAATAAAGTTTCTGTTAAAAATATAGAGTTTCTCCAAAAATTAAAAATTTTAAAAAGCTATAGTAATTTAACAAAAAAACTCCTTTAGAAGGACGCCATTTTCAAAAAAATAGTATGAGATATATGTAAATGTCTCTTAAAAATTATTTCATCAATAACCTAATGTAATTTGACGACATTAATTATAATAATAATAATAAAGGTGGCCACACAAAATTATACACTGATAATTTCAAAGTAGTATCGGTTGTTTGCAAATAAGAGCTAGTAAAATCACAATCAGGAAAAAGTTTTTGAAAGCAAAGGTATAATATTTTTATTGCATTTTAAATCCAGTATAATTACCATACAATATGCCATTGTACTAACCATACAATTACCATACATACATACGCCATTGTACTAACAATACAATTACCATACATACATACGCCATTGTACTAACCATACAATTACCATACATACATACGCCACTGTACTAACCATACCATTACCACACATACACCATTGTACTAACCATACAATTACCATACATATGCCATTGTACTAACCATACAATTACCATACATACACCATTGTACAAACCATATAATTGCATACAATACGCCAAATATTAAGATGATAGAAATGCCATAGCTGATTACTTGCTATTTGGTTGGTTGCAGTATCTGGTGACAGATGGGTGGATGAAAACAAAATTGAAAAAATTATAAAACACAAAGATTTGTAACTCGTGGAGGAATGGCACCGAAGGCACTACCTCTGTTTTAATTGTAGTGGGTATATTGGGTGCACTTTTCAAAAACGTAGAACCATCAGTGTGGACTTTTCAAAATTATGAGGACGTGAGCGCATATTATGTACATTTATACTTTACAATATATGTACAATTGCGACTTATTTCAAATTATTGTGGGTGGGGCTCGGACCCAAATAACTCTAGGACTATTTTTAGAACGCTATCTCTGCGTACTCAAAATAGACAACAAGTTCGTAAAATATTATTATTATTATTATTATTATTATAAATTATCTTATTACACTTCTCAGGATTAACATAGTTACCCAATGGTCATCATCAACACCTAACGTCACCGCTGATTTTTTTTAATTACTAAACATGCTGTGGTGGCTTTGTGTTGACCATTTGGCAATTGTGCCAATTCTGAGAAAGATAAAATTATCGTACAAACCTCTTTAATATGAAGAAAAGGACATCGCTTCTGTGTTCTGATGGCCTAGCATATTAAGGCACTCCGGTTAATATGGTGGGTCCCCGGTTCGATTCCCAGCCAGGACGGTGTCTGTCTGTCTGTCTGTCTGTCTGTCTGTCTGTCTGTCTTCCTTCCTTCCCTCCTCCCCCAAAAAAGCTATGATTTGAGCGTGAGTGTCCAAAATCATTATTCACACGAGAAGTTATGCCACCCAATTCGAAAAGACGCATTTCACATTACACAAAGGTCTTTATTTATTTGAAACTATTTGAAAAGATTTGATAATTAAATGAAAAAAACCCAATCACATTCGCCATGAATTTTGGATGAGTTTGTATAATAATAAAGGTAAATATTATTCCTATTGTAAAAGAAGCATTAGGTGGCATCTAGCCCACACACAGACACAAAAAATTTGGAACATCAACCTAATATAATTAAAAAGGAAGGAAAACACTCGTTCCACTGTAAAAGGCCCTTCTACTTGGAATTGCACATATACTAAATAATCATCTTTGATATTTCAGGCGCTTGGGAAGAACCAGCTGACAAAGGAAAATTCTAGTAATCAAAACAAGATTGATTGTGCTTGTAAACCACAATAAATGTCCGTTTCATTTAAAAGTTTACAGTCGTAAACCATAATTTTAATGAGTCAAATACTTAGAAATAATAAATTAAATGGTTTATCCATGATTTCGCTTATTAGTTAGGTCAAGGAACGGAATCCATATTTGTCGAATACTAGCATTAATTAAATGATTAATAATGAAATGCCTCCGGCGTGGTATTTTTAATTCGTGAGGAATATTTATTATAGAAAGATATTCGGATTACCACATCTGTAGCTCAAGTTGGAGCTTTTTGTAAAGAAAAAGAACATCCATCCGAGTATGAGTTGAATCGTCAACAAGTTTGTTTGGAACAAAGCGTTATAACCGACTAGCCCACCGGAGCTCTTAAAACAAATCTAGTCGCCTATAATTTTCTGCTCGTTATTTAACAACGATTATTAATTGTTTAAATGTAGCTATTAATCCTAGTTTTTACGAGCTTTCATGTTATTCTTTTCATGGCTCTGGGGTTGTGCAGTTGTAGCGCGTTTACCTAACCGCTGAACCAGCGCTCCCTGAGCGCCCAGAGGAGGTGCACTTGTGCCCTGAGGGGGTGCATTTGCACTCCCTTGACTTATGAAAAAAGGGGGAAAAGAGGACTGAATCCACAAGAAACTACAGTCCAACAACATTATTCAATTGGAATTTTCCCCAGATGTACCCCTGCATAAAATTCTGGGGGGGCATCAGGCTCCACTTATAATGGTGTCAAAAGGAACATCTTACCGACTAACTTCATTCTTAGGACAAGTGCAGACACACGGTGGGGGATCATAGAGGTCATGACCCCAAATATGTTTTAATCGTAAAAGACTAAAACTCTCATGATAAATGAAGGGTGTTATTCCAAGACCATTGCAAATTCTGCCCTTGAACCCCTCAAAATGAAAGTCTGTATCCGCCCCTGTCTTAGGCGTTAAGAGGTTCTGATTCCTCGTAAAACCGTAGGTCTCAGTGCGCTATGCCCTTTGCTGTCCTTGCGCCATCAAAATACAAACCTACTACATTCAATAACAAACAAATCGACGCACCAAGAAGGAGTTGTCCGATTGCGATAAAAATTGGTGGATGTGAAGAACATACATAGAAAAAGAAATCATTAAAATTTCAGAACAATTGAATGATTTATTGCAGAGTTTGACCGTTACAAAGGGAGGAAGTCAATAAGGCGTTGGTCCACCTCTGGCCTGGATGCAAGCTGTCACCCGGCGTGGCATAGACTGATAAAGATCCCGGATGGTGTCCTGCGGAATTTCTTGCCAAATTGTCTCCAACTGTCGGGCTAAATCGTCAACATTCCGGGATGGTTGCAATCGCCTTCCCATAGCGTCCCAAATGTGCTCTATGGGAGAGAGATCAGGAGACCTAGCTTGCCAAGGAAGTGTTGGGCAAGCTTGAAGACAATTCATAGCAACACGTGCCGTGTGCGGCCGGGCATTGTCTTGTTGAAACGTAAGTCCAGGGTGTCGCAAAAGGAACGGTAACACAACCGGTCGTAGAATGTCGTCTACGTACCGCTGTGCTGTAAGTGTGCCAGAAATGACCACCAAAGGGGTCCGGCTATCAAAGGAGATGGCACCCCAGACCATAACGCCCTGTTGTGGGCATGTGTGGCGTGCGATAGTAAGGGCAGGATCCCCACGCTGCCCTGGACGTCTCCAGACACGTCTGCGGTTGTCGTCAGGACACAGTTGGAAACGGGACTCGTCACTAAAGACTATACGTCCCCAGTCAGCGCAGTTCCAAGTTGATCGAGCCCGGCACCACTGTAATCGGACTTGACGGTGTAAAGGCGTGAGAGGTAAGCGGCGTAACGGTCGGCGCGAGCGTAAATTCCGCTCTCTCAGTCGTCTGCAGAGGGTCATGTTGGACACATGTGTGCGGGCCACACGTTGGATAGTTGATAACGACGAATCCGGTGCTGTGACAGCTGCTCTGACAATCGCTCTGTCTTCCCGTTCTGTTGTGGCCCTAGGTCGACCGCTGCCGTCCCGACGCTGACATCTGCCGTTGTTGACCCACTCTTGCCAGCACCGTCCAATCGCCGCATCGCTTCGACCCACATGTCCAGCGATTCTTCGATTCGTCCAACCAGCCTCTTTCAATCCGATAGCACAACCTCTTTCAAACTCTGACATATGCTCGTAATGAGCACGAATCTTTCGGCGAGGCATTGTTACAGTCGACGTAAGATATCCGCAGTCAAAATGCAACAGAAATTTTGACCACATATTGAGAATCGCTCCTTATATACACCTGCTGAATGCGCAGTTCCGATGCGCTGGAGTTCCCGCTATTCATTCATTGGACACCAAATTTTAATCATTTGCATGTTCGGTCAAAATGTCTTTGCATACGAAATTTCATTACAATCGGACAACTCCTTCTTGGTGCGTCGATTTTTTTGTTATAGAGTGTATTTTTACTTACGTTTTAACATATGTGTTTTTTAGCGGATTACAATAAATATTGAACCCACTAACGTTTTTGTTCTGTCTATCCACAGTAACAATTGTAAGGTAAAGGTCTTCTGTAAATGCAATAATGATAGCTATTGTTAACATTAAAAATGGGAATTGGATACTTGAGAACTGGATAGTGAAAAATTGGAGAGGAGAGAATTAGAGAATTGATAATTGAAAAGTGGAGAATTGGAGAGTGGAGAATTGTAAGTTAGCAAGTTAAAATTTAGAAGTAAACTACAACTCGCCAGTTTCCAACTCGCTAACCTTTAGTTGTCAATTCACCAAAAGTTGGCGAGTTTGCACTAGCTTGCTCTCTGAACGTTGATGAGTAAACACGTGAGAACAACGCTTGTAAACAACATCTAAGGCAGCAGTCACTCATTGACCTTTCTGCTGATGACAGACAGACAGATAAAGCAAAACACTAACAGTTTTAACGTTAATTGAAACCCGCTAAATTTAAATATCGACCTTAGGATTTTTTTGGACATTTTGTTCCAATTTCAGTACTGATACTGTACTCGTATTGATGGACGTATATAAAAAGAAAGAATCAATTTTCATGCCATTTGGAATGATCGCATTCACATATATCATTTCATTTACTTATTTTCCAAATTTCAGTATGGCCATCCCACAACCCATCCAACAAATTTCTCGTTTCGTTCAAAACTGGAAATTCTCATTTATTTTTGCAGAAATTAATCCTCTCTCCAGTGTAACAATTCCTTCGAGCGATTTCAAATCTCATACTGTGTACTGCATTCAGTTTCTTCCATTTTTTTTCTCATTTACTTTTATAATGTTCTTTATAGATATTTTTGCAAATATTAAATCTTTTTAAAGATTTTTTTACCATCGTCGTAGAGTTCCACGGCCCCAAGAAAATCGCCGTAGATCCTCCCCGAACCCCCCCAACCAACACATTCAACCCCCACCTTAAACCAAATCATCTCAAAC
Organism: Dysdera silvatica; assembly: GCA_006491805.2. Classification (NCBI taxonomy): domain Eukaryota; kingdom Metazoa; phylum Arthropoda; class Arachnida; order Araneae; family Dysderidae; genus Dysdera; species Dysdera silvatica. The sequence goes on along the minus strand of QLNU02014176.1, from coordinate 102,159,866 downwards.
ATAAACTCATCAACAATAACCATATTATACCATCCGCTTTAGAAATTACACTCACCCCAGTTGCCCCCGAAGACCCCTCCGAAGAACTGTACCCTGTCCTACACAACAAAGTGCCCAAGAAACTCATGACTCATGACCCAACTTACATTTCAATCAGCTCATACAGCCAAACACCACCCCGATATCAATATCCAACCCTCAACCAAACCTCCGCCAACTCCTACGTGCCATTGCACCTAGGCCGCCCCTGGACAACCCATCTAAACTCATCGCGCTTAAACCCATTAAACCATCTCATCTTTAATATAGCTCTAAAGTCAGAACCATGACATCCAACACCAAATCAGCTCCTAACACATAATGTGCCATCATTCACCCCAATAATGACCAGACGTGGGCTCGGATTCACCACCTGGGCCCGATCTTCGGTCTCTCTTGATACCATCGCCACCTAGACAATATCCTTTTTCACATTTACTTCTCACAAATGTACTCCTAAATCGTTTTTTAATCATACCCTCCTTATATTTTTCGTAACCATCCTTCTTAATTGCTTAAATTTGTTTACTTTTTCGGCCTCACTAGTTTCATTCAACGTCAAATTTACCATCACCCCCCTACCATCTCTGCCCCCTCTCCAACATCATTTTCTCCCTAAACGCTAAGGGGATAAACGTTCTCACGTTAGGTGCCCCAGAAGACATACATGGGAAACTAGGCTAGGCTTAAAGAAACGCTTCTTTTAAAATGTTTTGAGTTTATGGGAATACACTGTTTAAATATATTTGTTCCTAGTTTATTTTATAAGCAAAAATATTGAAGTAACCCTTAGATTTATTAGAGAAATAAATCAGAGAGAGAAAAAGAGAGGGCGTTCATATACATTAATAAATTAGTTTTAATTAAAAATGTATAGCGTTGAAGGGAGAAATCCTTTCAATAAGAATATTATTTTTTCGTTTAGTTCATTTTTTTAACTCTCATAGCAACGTTGACAGCATTTGGGTGTTGATTATGCTGAATTTCAAGATATTAACAAAGCTTTGCGCTTTATAGCTTTTTTTTCTACTATAATATTTGAAAAATTGACAACACACAAATTTATTTAAACATTTGAATTAATAAAGAAAAGATTAATAAGCAATAAAGTTTATTTGTCACAAAATTTATAATTTATTTTTGTTCACCAGTGGTATTGCTTTAGTAGCGGTTGAGTGGTTTTTGTAGATAAATCCAGGGGTTTCACTTTTATCACTGGATTTAACGGTAGTAAGCGAACTTAAATTGTAAATATATCCTTACTTGTAAATAGTATATCCTTACTAGTAAAGTAATTATATCCTTACTAGTAATTATATCCTTACTAGTAATTATATCCTTACTAGTAAATATATCTTTACTCTGTGGTCACGTTAGATCATTTGTCCTAGAGGACCTTTAGGCAGTTTCAAAGGAAACAGCAAATAAACGAATGAGAAGTAATAATACACGAACAATTTTAAAACGGATAAGGATGTAAGGATGGAATTGCTTTCAGTTAGTACTAAAACGTAATTAATAGTAAAGGAGAGAGAAATATGAAAATTCCAAGTTCAATTTTTCATATTTAAAAATCGTTATATCATTATTCTTATTAATTAGTACAAAGAGGGAGGATGGAATAATAAGAAAATTTCGAAAATTAAGTTGCTTAAAAATTTATCACTTAGCGAAAATTTGTCACTCTGAGCGAAAAATAAATATCAGTCCTGTATTTTAAAGGCAAAGCGCTTACAGAGAAAAGGCAGGTAAATATATACTCATTCCATTGGCGTAATTAGTGGTGGCGTGGTCTAGGGTGGTTTAGCTCCACCCCTACGAAAATATTGCCCCTCCTCACGAAAAAAGAAAATTACAAATGAATGCTGGATTCGAAGCATTTGGAAGTGGGGGCCCTATTCCCCTAGACCTCGAAGCTATTTAAGCCAAAAATAAATTCTTAAATTCTAGATAGCTTCATATCTTATTATTGGATAAGTTTGTAAGCAAAATTGACATCAGAAGAAAAAATTTCATGAAGAAAAAGAAGCTTCACCCAAAGAAAAATCTCTTCTATCTATTTGTTCCGCTAATACTTACGTGGTTGTAGATTGGATGAGTGATTGAGAGATAAATTCCTAATCGATACGACATTTAATCAATGAAGCTTGCTCTCTTTTATCCCAAGTGTTAATGTGAGGCATGAACTTAAAAATCGATTTTTATACTGACTCTGAGTTTCGAGTAATTCCTGAAATTACGTTTCTGCAATACACACAAATACACACACACATGCACACACACATAATTATATTTCTATGTATATATATATACTGTGCAAATGGCCTGCAAAAGGGTTGCTGGTATCTAACTGGAAGGAGACCCACACGCTGAACGTATGTGACGATGTGTGGAACCGGCCAGGCCAGTAACCTAGTGTCCTACCCCGCCTTCAAGTGGTGCAGGCTGAGCTTTCTATTTATGTGGCAAATTAATATTTGCTACACGGATAGAAAGGCGGAAGGGGAGGGCTAATTCACCAACCCGTTTAGCCAGCGTGGTGAAATTATGGCTAATTCCTCCATTATGTTGACACACCAGAAACCATGGCCCCTAGTCTCCAGGTGCTGGAGTGCTCCTGATCAAGGCAGCGGTCAGTGTGGCATGAAAGCAGGGGGTGCTAAGAATCACTGGAATGGCCCAGGCTGCCGTTTGTTATTGACCTTGGCTACGTTTAATGGACGATCCCTTGCTTCTGAAGCAAAACTTCAGGAATTGGAAGAGGAACTTGAAAAGATCAAATGGGACATTGTAGGACTCAGTGAAGTCAGAAGAAAAGGTGAAGAGTTGGTGGAACTTAAAAGTGGACATTTGTTTTATTTTAGAGGAACGGAAACTGGAAGAACAAGTGATATTAGCCCCTTAATCCACAAAAGAATTAAAGACTGTCTTCTGGAAGTTGAAAGTACATCAGATCGAGCAGCGAGGCTTGTTGTTCAACTAACCCAGCGATACCAACTTCAGATAGTACAGGTATATGCACCAACATCAAGCCATACCGACGAAGAGGTTGAAGAATTTTATGAAGAAATCAAAGAGTTACACACCAAAGGGAAACAACATATCAAGCTCATCATGGGGGATTTCAATGCAAGAATTGGACAACAGGAACAAGGAGAGACATCGGTTGGTAAATACGGATATGGGGAAAGGAATGAACGTGGCGATCAACTCATCGAATTTGCAGAAGCTGAAAATCTTAGCATCATGAATTCATTTTTTAAGAAGAAACCGCAAAGAAAATGGACATGGAAACACCCAAATGGGGGAACTAGCGAAATTGACTATATCCTGGCAAACAAGAAATCAATTATTGAAGATTGCAGTGTACTGAACAGATTTAATACTGGAAGTGATCATCGAATGGTGAGATGTAAAGTGCACTTAAATACTAAATTAGAACGACAGAAGCTCATTAGGAAACAAGTAAGTAAGAGGGTGGATCTAATGAAACTGAAAGTAAATACCGAGGCATTCAAGTTGGAATTAAAAAATCGCTTTTCTGCACTGGAAGGACTTATTGATGAAAGTGATATCTCAGAAGCAAATGAAAACATTGTTAAGACAATAGTTGAAACTGCTGGGGAAATTGGTGGTGTAATATGTAAAAAGCAGAATAGCAAATTATCTGAGAAGACGAAACAGCTCATGAAAAGGCGAAGAGATATGAAGGTGGACAATCGAAATACCAGTTCCAGGATTGAGTACATAGAACTTTGTAAAACTCTGCGCAAAAGCATGAAAGAAGACATAAGAAAATTCAACTGTGAGCTAGTAAGGAAGGCCATTGAAAATAACAAGAGCCTTAGGGTTGTTAAAGGGAGTTTGTCTATTGGGAAGAAACACATCATTGCATTAAAAGGAGAGGATGGCACCGTAACAAGAAATAGGGAAGAAATACTTAGAAGAGTTGAAGAATTCTACAAAAATCTATACGAAAGTAACAGTGAATTAAACGAAGACATTGAAATAGTCGAAGGAACAGCTCCTAAAATCTTAAAAGAAGAAGTTTCATTTGCAATAAAAAATATGAAGAAAGGAAGAGCCCCTGGTGATGATGGTATTACATTAGATATCCTAAAAGAAGCTGGAGAATATGTAGAAGACATACTTGCAAAATTCTTTACCAAATGTCTTAACAGCGGTAACATACCAAACCAATGGGATTCTGCAACAGTAATTCTTTTGCATAAAAAAGGTGATAAAGAGGATTTAAAAAATTACCGACCAATTAGCTTGTTACCTGCTATTTATAAAATCTTCACAAAAGTGCTAACACATCGCCTGCAGAAAAAATTAGATGCAGCTCAACCAAGAGAACAAGCTGGATTTCGAAGTGGATTCAGTACAGTGGACCATATTCAAGTATTAAGAGAATTAATTGAAAGAACACATGAATATGAACTTCCATTGTGTGTGGCATTTATTGACTATGAGAAGGCCTTTGACTCTATAAAAACATCAGCAGTCAAGTTAGTGTTCAAGATCAACAGATGTCGAAGATGTCTAAACTAACATGGTGAAACGTGTGTATAAAAATGCAAGTGCAAAATTTCGGTTACGTGAAGACACCAAATCTATAAAAATTGGTAAAGGTGTGAGGCAGGGAGATACCATTTCTCCAAAACTTTTTACTTCTGCTTTACAGATGATTTTTCAGCTGATAAATTGGAATAACAAGGGAATAAAAATAAATGGTGAATATTTAAATCATCTGCGGTTTGCTGATGACATTGTTATTTTTTCAACGAACCCATCAGAACTCCAAGACATGGTACAGGAGCTCTCAACTAGAAGTAAAGAAGTTGGACTCAAGATGAACCTACAAAAAACTAAGATCATGTTCAATAATTTCGTAGAGGAAACAAAAATACAAGTTGACAACATTGAGCTAGAAATTGCTGATTCATATATTTACCTTGGCCAGCTGATTTCAATGGATGGCAACATTATGAAAGAACTCAACAGACGTATTAAACTTGGCTGGAGTGCATTTGGAAGAAACAGTTTTATCCTGAAGGGGAAATTGCCTTTGTGTCTAAAAAGAAAGGTCTTCAACCAGTGTGTATTGCCAGTCCTCTCTTATGGATCAGAGACATGGAGTCTAACAGTTGGAGCAATACGAAAGTTACAGACAACGCAAAGGAGCATGGAGAGGTGCATGCTTGGAATAACTAGGAGAGATCGAAAAAGAAACACTTGGGTGAGAGAGCAAACTAGAGTAGAGGACATCATTGTTAAAGTAAAAGGGCTGAAATGGCGATGGGCTGGGCATATTGCAAGAAGAACTGATCAACGATGGACAACAGAAATTCTGAACTGGATTCCAAGAGACCACCGAAGACCTAGAAAACGTCCTCAAACTAGATGGGTGGATGAAATAAGAAAACAGGTTGGGGTGACGTGGAAGCGAATTGCTCAGGATAGACTTGTGTGGAAAGCATTTGGAGAGACCTTCATCCAGCAGTGGATAGATAATGGTTGAATATGATGATGATGATATATATATATATATATATACTTTCTCTTTAGAATTCTGCCTTTCGATAACCAGGGTTCAATTTGACTCCAAGTATACATGGTTAAGTGCATGGTTAAGTACCGCACTTCGGAGTTCGATCATAATAAGTATCTTGTTCCATCCTAAGTGACCAATATT
>QLNU02014176.1:102095674-102150079 GCA_006491805.2 Dysdera silvatica | reverse complement strand
CTCCACAACGATAATTTTTCTCGGTTCCGTATAATATTGTTGTAGAGAGGTTTTACTGTATATGCGTGCCTTATCGTTGCAAAGTGTGTTAACGTGTTTACACTTATTAAGCCGTTAACTCGGGTTTGATTTTAATGGTACAATAGACTGCATGCCATTTCTCTACCTACCGTTGTTGGGGGTTTTGTTTCCCAGGCCGTAGATGTTTCGATTCTCTAGGGGAAACTCTAGGCCCTGGTGTAGCATAACCTCATCTTTTCTTGCACTTTAAAACACAAAGAAAAGAAATATAGGTTTCTGTTGGAACGCCAAGCTTTAAGTAGCACTTTGTGTGGCTAGAATCGGGGAGGGTGACTTCGCCTGTCGTTGGATGTGACGATATGGAAATAAGTATGTTCCTCCGTAATGATGGAATATCATCGTTTTATTTCTTATGCACTATATGGCATTATGCGCTATAAGACACTATGTACTCTCTTATACATCCCAGTATTTATGCGTTCAATTTCCATAATGGACGAGGCTAGCCGAAGTTCGCATTCTTCATGGAACTGTAGATCCCCTAAGTGTGAGACTAAGAACCTCATCTTGGAAAAAGGAGTCCGTTACGGAAACCTGGACAGAATAAACGAGATTTTGTATCAACGGCAAGCACCTTGCAGTCAATGCATGGATTTTGCAGTATCATTATTTAGTAATATTGAACGATTAATAAATATTTGTTGTGATGTACTATCTGGGTGCATACTCTGTATAGATAATTTCTCAAACTTGTTCATCGCGTGTACAATAATTTGCTCTTATATATTTAAAGACACTTATTCTTTCGATGCTGTAATGTTCGGAGGAGTACCACCAACGTAAACGGGGAATCAAGAATTCTAGAATTCTATAGGAAATTGAAATTTTTGTTCTTCGTTAATATAGTGAAAGCCAAAAGCAAATAGTTGGAGACAAAATTGTACAAAACCGGAAGGATGTGCACGATATAGATTTATATATGCATAAAAAAAAAGAAAAACTACGGTCTTTGGTGGAAGAAGAAATACATTAAATTAAAGTAATTTAAACGCAGATTTTAGATAAAAGGAACAATAACTTCAAATATCGAATATAAATGGATTGACGAGGCCTCTCCAACCAGGAAATCATGAAAGAATCTAGTTCAAAAAGAGCAATGCAATGTTTGTTGGATTCGGGGTTATGTAGGAATAATTGGGAATACACAGTCAGACAGTGTTGCCTGATAGCGTATTCCCAAGCGAAAGTAGCGACTGAAGAACTGGATGACAATGTAATTTCCTTTTTTTCTCTTGTGCTTAATGACAACAGAGAAAAACTGTATTGATCTTGTTCTGATGATAGCAGACAACTTTCCTGCCGAAGTAATTGTGGATGACATCATCTTAACTATAATTGTGACTGCTTGTGAATTTCTTTTTTAAATAAAACAATTTCTTTCTCGGATTTTAAAAACCATACCTCATCCTCGTTATTAGAATGGTGGCAAATGGAAGAAGGCGAGCAAATTTTTAACAAATTTTATCTCATTAAGCCGAAGAGTGAAATGTGGTAGTCAGGTAACCAAAATAATCGTAAAAGCAGAGTGGTTCTCACCAGACTTACGTCTATAATGCATTAGTTACCTCCTATTTATACACTCTTCTCCTACTAGCATCACTTGAGCGAAGAAGGCGCTTCGGCGTGTGACACATGCAATGAAACTTAAAACGATTTTCATATTTTACTTAACTGTAAAAAGTTTCACCAATAATTATTTGGTTTTAACCAAAACAATTTTAGCCTTCATGACGCTTTTATACGATTCTCACGAGATCATTTTTATTTTTTTTTTTATGTGATATTGATTTTTACACTCGTATCTGATTTCTTTTATCATTCGTTTCTAGTGTACGAATAGCGGTGGATCCACGGTGAGCGAATTGGGAAAATTTCCTCTCCTAAATCCATTAAAATGGAGAAATTGGTAGAAATTGGTTATAACGACCAACCGCATATAACGACGGAATTTTTACAAAAAGTTTGATTTCCTATTTTATTTTTTTTTAATTGCTCGTTAAATCTGAAGTCTAAAGGGACTTGTACACTATAAACGGTTAAATTGTATTGTGCTTAATTATTATACCAAACAAAATCCATATTTTCCTCGCTATATCCAGAAACTCGCTAAATGCGATCTCATTATAAGTGAGTCTTACTCTATTTTACACCCCTCAATTCTCTTTTGGGATCCGCCTCTGATATGCATTACTCTTTTGTCCTGCATACAAAATAGAATTTGTATCGTATTGAAACGTGTGCGTAAACTTTGTATACAGTGTTACCTAGCTTGGTGCAGATTGACATTTGCTATCCTTGTGCCATAAAGATCCGCCAACTAGCTAACCAATGCAGTATTAAGAAGAAAGCATGTTGTGGACAGATGGTGAGGGATGAAAAATACGTCAATTAGCACTAGAGTATCTATGTACAGAATAGTTCAGCTATGTACAGAATAGTTCAGCTATGTACAGAATAGGCTCGATGAAAGATTCGGATCATCTATTATACGTGTGGATTGAGTCATTCGATGGTATAATTAGTGACTGGGTTTTTACAACTCTACTAGAGGGAAAACGTCATGGAAAAGACAGCTAAACATAGAAAAAGAAGGAGATAGGTGGATGATCTAAAGACTTGGACAGGCCCAAAACCAGAAGAGAATCATCTGTGCGAACAGAGATGGTGAACAACGGTTCACCCATGTTGATAGCAAACTTTCGAATCAGATAATGCACTCAAAAAAGAGCTTTTAAATGGAATGGTTGGAAGACGATATTTCTCCTACAATTCCCTACGATCTAAACTGATAGTTGTAAAAAAATTAAACATACATATATATATATATATAAAAAATTTTGAAAGCATTAAGCGATGAGAAGTTGTATGCTTGTTTAAAGAATACTTTTCGATAGCAAATATATAGAATTCATTTTATTAAACAATTAAACAATGTGAAACAATCAACGTATATATAAAATTCATTTTATATTTATACGGTGATTTGAACTCTTTACAAATTTTAATGAGAGATAAGGAACACTCAGAAACAAATTAAAACTAATAAAATAATGCAGTATTATGCGGCATCAACCAAGAAATAAGAAAACAAGGTTTTAAGCTCAGTAATGAAGGCAGAACATTTTTACTAATGTTTAGTTAAATTGAAATGAAATGTTCACTTAAATTTTGCTTATATTGTACTTAATGGACACATATTTTTTGAATTTGGAAGAAAAATACTTAAAATTTTGAAAACTTAATTTGAAATGGTTTTGAATCACTCATAGGAAGTTTGGCAATTTATGAATAAAATCGGGATGATATATTTTTACATATATTTATTCCTTAAAAATTAGTTTGAAATTTAAAATGCACAGCTACTTCTATAGTTCGTCTTAAAACCATATTCTGAAAATAAAAATATTTATATTTTAAATTCAAATTTGGTAATTCGTTAAACCTGCTATTTTCGATTTCCTGAAATTGCGCAACTTTTTCATAATTAACCGGTTTTCATTCCACTATCCGGTTACGGTCAAAGTAAATAATTAGCGGTCATCCTTAATAAGCTCATTTGCACACATAATAATTGAGCTAATAAGTTATTGAAACCGTTATCGTGTAATTTAATGGGAAATTATTAGGAAACCTATTATTTGTTCTTTTATTTGTTCGAATAAAAAATTATTCTTCGAAGTTGCTAAGCAAATTATGCACCGAGTTTATGCAGTTGAGACACGAGTGACACGTACTTCAAATGCTCTTCTGGAGAATTTATAGGAAGAGCGGAAATTATGTAGCTTTACAAACTTAAAATTTGGTCGTTGGCGAAACTTTTGGCGGTGAAGAGAGTCGCTTGGCGAATATCTAGGGCCACTAAAATCTTTAGTTCTTCAGAGTTCCAGTCGGAAGCTAGTACATATATGGTTTACAAGTGTTAAAAGCCTTAGAAAGTTTTCGCAATTGTGGATTAAGTTATTCTGTTTATTTTCAGTGAACTATCATTTCCATCCAATAGAGGAACATTTGGAGAGCGCCTATTTCGTTCACATGACAGTTATCGACCGGGTGAATTTCTTGAAACTGATCGAGGTTTAGAACTTTCGAACAAAGTTCCGTAGTTTGAAAAAGTTAGGAAGTTTCGGAGGATGACATAAAACTATGAGAAGTGACGAATTTTATGAAAAGATGAGTGTTTATATACTCCGTTAGTTAATCACTTCTATATAAAGGCGGAAATTGTCAAATCTTTCATTTGAGAACATTAGAAACATCTTCCAGATTTTAAATAAAACTTTGAATATCATTTTCCCAATCTGGGTCTCTGACAGTTGTAAAGAATAAAACCATCTCAGACATGCTTAAGTCAAAATTTTCTACATTTCTAAATACTTTTATCATGAACAGAAGGGAGAGAATGATTTTATATACCCGAGTTCTTGAAAACCCGTGAGACAGATTTAGCACATTATGGAGAACATAATAGCCAGCGCACAGGAACTTGTTGCCAGCGTATCACCAGAAGTTGCTGTTGGTTCTCAACATTCATCAGCGTCAAACGTGGTGGGTTTTATGCCAATCGGAACGGAATCGACGATTCCACCAAACTCATCAATTGCCGATGCAAATCAGTCGGATGGTATTGGATTTCAGGCATCGGAGCTTTGGTTACGCCATTCTATGGACGTTGTCGCAGTGTACTGCCTCGCGTATTCTGTCGTATTCGTACTTGGGATTGGTGGTAATAGTTTCGTTGTGGCCGTTGTTCTACGCTCACCACGAATGAGGACAGTTACCAATTACTTTATCGTCAATCTAGCTCTGGCTGATATCTTGGTCCTCTTGTTTTGCTTGCCTGCAACGCTCATCAGTAACATCTTAGTGCGTAAGTATCATGCATGACTATACTTTACAATGCAATATACATTATTTATCAAACTTAAAAGCACAAGAAATACGTTTATGTTACTGAAGCGAATTGCTGCATGAGAGATGAGAGTAAAAGTAGCCTACATGAAAATTGGCATGAATTATTGGCTTGGATATTTATTTGTTGTTTCTTTCTTAGTTTTAAGGAACAAAGCCGTTTGTTAGGAAAATCAGCGCAATATGCTTTTAGGAAACATTTTCAATCATGTCATTTTTAACGGCTCATTTTTATCCAATCTGATTTTATTATCTCATTTCCGATCATGCCATTTTTAACAGGTCATTTTCATCCATGCCAATTTCATCATCTTATCCCCAATCATGTCATTTCCATCCATGTCAATTTCATCATTTTATTCCCAATCAGACAATTTCCATCCATGTCAATTTCAGCATCGTATTCCCAATCACGCCATTTTTAACACCTTATTTTCAAATTAAGACAGTACATCAGTACACTATCTATCTTATCAGAGTTTTTAAAATACTATCGAATCAAGTATTCATGTTACTATGAGGAAAGAATATTTCATTATCAAAAGTGCCTACAAAATTTATTAGAATTTTGTACGGGAAAAAAATTCTCCGTTTGGAATATAGCTTGCATAATATAACTATATTAAAAATGAAATCATAATTAAAGGTTACTTCTTTAGTGATATGTAAACGATTTACTAAATATTAAATATTTTGGTATTAAAAGCACATTTGGACATGCTGTGGTACAGTGATAAGGCGTTCGCCTAGCAATCTTAAGTCAGTTTCGACTTTGAACTACGTCAAATTAGAATGCTTACCGACAAACTGGTCCCTATTGTCCAAGGGTTAGTTCCCTAGGCTTTAAGAGGTTCGGACGTCCCGGAAAACTGTAGGTCCCGTCATAGTACGACTTTTGCTATCCTTGTCCCGCAAAACAAACAAAAAGGTTAATAATTAAACAAATGTAGATACAGAATCACTTATTTTTGAGGATCGTTTTTGAGCATTATGGCATATAGCATAAAGTGTTATGATTAATTCTTGAGGCAAAACTTTGTCATCAAAGGATTATTTTCTGTATCAAACCTTAAGTTTGAAATGTTTCATAATATATATATATATATCATTTTGCAATGTAAATGACATACATATAGCCGCAGTTAAAACTTTATTTTATAACCATTTTGGAAGCTATATAGCATTCCAAGTTTAAGGTGATATTATTATAACTAATTAATGTACCTGTAAGGCGTTTCAAAACAGGGACAATTAAAACCAAGGTGAACAGACAGAATAATGAAGAAAGTGTGTGTGTGAGAGAGAGAGAGAGAACAAAATCTATTAAGATCATAATTATCGCGCGTATGTTTTCCTAAAAAAGATCAGAACCACGTCACTTACTTGGATACATTCCCAGTGTCTGTCTCCAAAACTCACACAGGCTGATCGTGTTCACTAAATTTTCATAATTGCCCTCTGGTGAAACAGTTCGTTTAAAAACTAGTTCTTTATGTTAGTAGAGAATCCAGATGTCCCATTTGTCACAAATGCATTTACCAGTAATGCATTTTGCAACTTTTGCATGCAATTGTACTTTTATGTGTAATATAGCCAGGGCCAGATTAACGTCCATCTGGGCACTAAGCACTTTCAAGTATTCAATGTCCCCATATGCATCTGATTCAAATTATAAACCATAAAATAAATTTTTTCAAATGAAGCAAAACTTATACAGAGGTAAAGAAAATATTTATTTTTGTACTTTTGTCTTTTATTTATGTTTTGAAACGTTCTCTCATATATTTCGTAACTGCAAAAAGTCTTTAATCGTATCTTCACAATTAATATTCCTTACTACATCTATTTCCTTATTTACAAGGGAACCGCTCTACACGAAGGTCAAATCTAGGTTAGTGACTGGGCTTGGCAGAAAAACCTGTTGATGTACAACAAATCTCCTTTGTTATTTTTTGGATATTCCAAAACGGAATTTTTTGTAGCTATTTGAAAATGTGTAAATTATGGACTTTCGCTCCAGCATTGGAGCTTCCGCAGAATGTAATAAGAAAGCTTTATATAGTTGAACCTCATTAAAACGAACACGCTTAAGACGAATTACTTTTAATATGAATAGTTTTCTAGTCTCGTGAAGTATTACAGGAATTCTCACGTTACTTTTTCCTTCAACATGAAAACAGTTTATCACGAACTGATAATCAATGGCCCTTGTAAATTTTTCCGTGCTTAATACGAACGACACGCGCTTTATAAGATCAGAGCTTGTTATTGATTATTTCATCAGACTGTAATTGCCAGATTAAACATGCTGGAGTGGCAACTTTTACATATAATTGCATAACAAATATTTCTTGTTGACGTTTACGTGCGATACGAACTGAAAAATATTTTATTATCATAAATATGTTAGAGATGATACAAAAGAAGACATCATAACAAAAGAGAGAGAGAGAGAGAGAGAGAAAGAGAGGGTTGAATTCGACATAACCAATGAATGAGCTTATATTCGTCTTCTTGATTCCGTTGCATTTGATAAATATGTCTCAATAGACGACCACAACATGACGTGCGACGTTTAAATGGATGCCGAAACAGCTGAGGTTAAAGCTTCTAGAAAAGAGAGCTGGCATATATTCGCCATTTTCCTGCCATTGTATCACGTGATCCTCTTCACTGCTGCGTTAAAGTTGAGTGATTTCCAAGTGTGTTATTTTTAATAAAATAAGGTGAAATGGGTGAGTGTTCCACTGGGAATTGTTCTAATCATTCGAGGAATAAACATAGAATGTTTGCAGCGTAAAGTTTGTTTTGATTATTTACATTATAATTTTGCATTAATCGGAAACTAAGTTACGGTTGCAAATTGTATTTAGTGGGGACATCTTAAAAGTTGCGCCAATGTTTACAATAGTCGGATAATCGCGAAGTGTTCATTATTTTTATGCCAAAATAGCGATCATTGCGCCAAAACTGAAAACCTTTATCGCCAAGGTAAATGGAAGTGGAAATATGCAGGAAAATGGCGGCTGGTGCACCGGCCTATAATTCTAGTTGCGGTCGTTAACGGAACGATAAAACACTGTCGGGAAGTAATCACAATTTTTCGGATACTGACATGACATTGACAATTCTGCCACTTCAAACGAAAATCCTGCTAGTGTGATGGAGGCTTTCACTGTTTTGCAAAGCGTGCGTCGTCGTTACTGAATGTTTGAAATGTACTATTACAACTTCAAATTTTTTCTTGGCACAGTATGTAATCCGGAACAAATAAATACAGTAAAACCTCTCTACAACAATATTATACGGACCGAGAAAAATTATCTTTGTAGAGGGAGTTATTGTTATAGGGAGGGTTCATTATACAGTAAAACCTCTCTACAACACTATTATACGGACCGAGAAAAATTATCGTTGTAGAGGGATTTATCGTTATATCGGATATCGTTGTAGGGTGGTTTTACGGTGCTTATAAAACCATAATACGTACATATAGTAAAACAAAGATATTTTTAATCCTACGCTGGTCAAAGTTACCTATATGAGTGTTTCTGCTAAAAAATATGCATACTATATTAAAATAAGAATACAGATAAAGTATACTAAAACACAATAATAAATTAATAATATACACAGTGTGTAAAAAAAGTATTTGCACGCCTACATTATGTTGCATAAATAGGAGTGGAAAGCAAATGGTTTTAATCGTTGGATTACTTTCACAATAAGCACCCGTGTATTTATTTAATTACCCGTGTATTTATAAGCATACGTGTATTTATTTTTTTAATAATTGCAAGTAATAAATTTATAAAAAATAAAAACTTGTTTTTCATGCCAAAAAAAAAAAGTATTTGCACGCCTAACAGAAAAATCAAAAGACAAGAAATTTTCGAAATCAAAAATATTATTAGTACTTACTATGCATGCCTTTTGCTTTAATTAAAGGTTGTAATTGCCCGAGCATTGAATTTTCTAATTTTTTAGTTGTTTCTACACTGATTTTCGCCTATTCTTGCCTAAGCGTTTGCCTGAATATGGTTTTGCTAGAAATTTTTATCTCTTCTTATTTGGAAATTTAAAAAAAATGTCGCAAATTCTCAATAGGATTGAGGTCTGGAGATTATGAGGGATATATTCGATTAATTTTTCGCATGCTAAAGCAACCACAACCTTGCTTAATTTACAGAATGGTCGTAATCGTTGTCCTGTTGAAAATAGAATGAATCCCAATTCCCAATTCCAATGTATTGTCTAATAAATGACCCCGCAATACCTTAATATAATATCTAGCATTTATACTACCTTCAATAAAGGCCATATTTTCAAATCTATTTGAAGTCATGAAACCTCAAATCAGCTCATGGCCATCTCTGTGTTTTATAATTGGTCTTAAGTTCTATGTTTCAAGGGAAGTATTTCTCTTTTACCATACATATTTTTTCCATCCAAACCAACAGCATTTAAACTTATTTTCTTCGAAAAATATCACTTTTTTTTCCGAAACTCTGTAGGTTTCTTAACTTACGCTTCGGCAAACTTAAGTCTTTTCCTCCTCTTGTTTTCACTGATGTAAAGTTTTTTTTGGGGGCTTCTGATTCGAATATGTGCATCGTGAAGAATTTTGTGAATAGTTTTAGAAACTGTTATTGTCCTCGATGCTAAAGCTACATCAATAACTAATTCTGGATACGGAGGGGGCCCTTCCATACTTGTTTAATGATATTCCTCATCTGTCTTGCATTTTGTTTGTTTGGACGACAAGATCTCAATTTATTTTTCAAAATACTTCTCTTTCTTTTTCATATTTTATTACATACGGAACACTAAAGAAGTTCAAAATTACATTCTTACCTATAACGCGATAACTAAAACGACAGTTATAACAAATAATAATCCTCTTCCACATTTTCAAAGAAAACTTTTTTTGGTTTTGAAAGTTTGAAAAGTTTTTTTTTTAACATAGTACTTTTTTTGGAGCCATGACAGCAGAAACTAACTAAATTGCTGCCCCAAAGCTCTTATAATGTGTTTTTTGAAAAACATAGGATTATAATTTGTTGCAAATTTATATAGAACAATGTTTAACTGTTTTAAAATAAAATTTTGTAAGGCGTGCAAATAATTTTTTGGTATGAAAAAATTGGTTTTTATTTTTTTAAAAATTTATTTTTTGCAATTATTAAAAATACACGTATGGATGCTTGTTGCAAAAGTAATCCAATGATTATAAACATTTCGTAGTATTTGCTTTCCACTCTTAGTCATGCCACATAGTGCAGGTGTGCAAATCCTCTTTTTGCTCACTGCATATAAAATAGCAAAATGTGTGTATGGTAACCAGAGATGGGATAAATAGCTCAGTAACATGATCCACCATCCTTTAGGGTTATTACAAATTACTGCTAATACGAACAGATTTCCCGTTCCCTTTGTGTGATGTTCATCTTAACGAGGTTGGAATGTATAAGCAGCAGAAAGTAGCAGGTGTTAATTGTTAGTTGTGCCAAGTTCGCGGTTGTCAACAGATTGCACTCGTTAAGAAAAATACGTTAATTTCGTAACTGTTCGTATCTGTTCATTCTTATGTGGTAATTTTTGCCATCATTTAAGGTTTACACCCGAAAAATACAGCAAATATCATTCATGGAACATTGAATTTAGCCATTGCCAAATATAAAATGAACCACCTATTATTTTAGAGGAAGAAGCACATGATAGTGAATGCCCGCTTGTGAAAATCGAAGAATCCTGAGTAAAGATGTCGGGGAACAAGTTACCTTCGACATAGATAGTGTCCAACATTTTTCAGATTCTGACATTATTGTCAGTGAAGAACTGACTTTGCACCAACAGGCCAACACGTGCTAACATTAGTTTACCAAAAATGAGTGGCGCAGTATAGCCCAGATGTCTCGCATAAAAAATCAATCAACCAACCAACCAACAACCAAAATAGGTACTCTTGTTAATTTTATGATAGGCGCGGAGTACAAAAAAAAAAAGTAAATTTAAATGTACTCGGAAATTAAATCGGAAAAAATCAACGAAATTAAAATGTATGTATTAAAATAATTGAAAAACGCGAGAGTTCAAAATATGCCATTGCCTGATACAGATTTGAAAAGGTGGGGGCACAATAACGGATGGTATTGGGAATGTTGACATTTAAAATATCTGATCAGTTTGTTAGAGGATTCAAAAAGTATAATAATATCGTTTTACGAAAACTTCACACTATAGTACAGAGCATAGAGAATATGATGTATTGAAAATAAATCAATTGCATTTATTTTACACACATGGGACGCTTTTTCAGTTTGTGGCCCTACTCAAATTTTAAACGCCGATCAAAGAGGTTTTTTTTTTATTTCATTGCTGACGACAGGACGTTATCTAAAAAGGTGAAAGAGTTACTGCAGATTTGGCGAGATCAAAATTTATTTTAAGGCACTTATATACTACCATCCAGCCAGGGGCGGACTGGGCCGTCGGCTAACCGTCCGCCGGGCCGCTGTGCCCTCATGGGCCATAGAAATTGCACCTTTTGATAATCCAAGACATGCGCCTTTTAAGAGGACCTGTTAGCCCCCTGAATCAAGCCAATCGTATCCACGTCTGGGGAAAACTTTAACGGGCAAACTTTTCTTCTACTTACGCGAACAATGTGGGAAGTTTGGACCTCGTGTTGAATATAACATGTTCCAATGTGCGCATTCCATGCTCCAAGAGTGGGAAAATGGGAGAATACGAGATGAAGGAATGGGCGGCTGTGACTAAATCCAATATTACAGTCTCCGTTGCGTGTCAGGCTAAATTCATGGACAGGAGCAGTGGACCAACAAACCTATTACAATATGCTAAATAATTGCAGCAGATTGCAAATTCCTCCTGATATAACGGCTATGATTCAAACTTTGGGCTTCGTTTTCGCGAGCATAAGATATTTATTAATTTTTTTTTAAACTATATCGCTACAGCCGAACTACATGTAGAAACGAAATAATGAAATTTCACTCTTTAGTTTTTGATCAGTTACAATCTTCAAAGTACAAGTTAATGCTTCGCTATCCATGGATAAACTTCAACTACGGTGACACTCATGATTGATTGATTGATTGTTTGGCTTTTTTATGGCGCAAGAGCATCTGGGCTATACTGCGCCAGTGACACTCATGAATAGTCAACTTAATCTTACATTGGAGGATACATCGAGATTGCATTGGATTACATAAGGTGTCCGATACCTTATGTCACATCGGTCAATATCAATTAAATTAGTTCATGACTAGGTGGCGCTACAATCGCATAAATTGTGACTACCTAGTCGGTCAACAGGTGGCACTGAGGTCACCACTCAGTTGGTCACAATACAACACTGAAATTATCATTCAGTTGACCATGATATGGTACTGAAATCATGTGTTCAGTCGTTCAGTTTATCACCAGGTGTCGCACCAGTCACTTTATATAAGTGCGCTCTAAAAAGTTCAACTCTATTTTGAAGAAGGTAAATTTTGGGAAGGAAAGTACACACAAATGTTTTTAATGTTAACAATAAAGTAAAATCTCTCTTAACGACCACTTCTATTCAGCAACCACCTCCGTTAAGGACCACTTTTCGGAAACTGATTTCCTCCCCCCTCCATAGACCCAATGATAAATTTATCCCCCATTCAGAGACCACATCGCTGAGCGACCACCTAACTGACGGTGGCCGCCTTAGGGATATTTTACTGTAAACCATAAATTTGGGCCCGGCGTGACCTTAGCGCACCTTGTACTGTAAAAACAAACATCCAATTATTGTCAATTTCTTGAAGTATATTCTTTTTTATATCGATGAAAACAACACTTAAGAAAATGAGTTTAAATGTCCAGTCCATACTGGTTCATACTGTGACTACAGCGGCATCTGTCGGTAATATTTATAACTAATTTTTTGAAATTTCTGTAACAGTTTTTGACCGCTTTCCCAATAAACATACCACTTGTTTCATTCTTCTGTCGATCACCGTTTCCGAGTTATTTAATCTTAAAGTTAGGGAGTCCTTTGACACCCTGTATCGGATATACAGTATATCATTTAGGTAGGTTTTTCAGGTGTTGCAGGTTACTCAGGTGTTGGTGTGTTCTCTGTAAGTTATTCAGGTGTTGTGTCTAGGAACTTCCTGAACGTTTGACATGTGTTTAAAATTGTAGCCTTTTGCAGCTCAGTGTAAGTGTTGAGGTCAATTTCAAGTGTTTCCACGCTTCTGTGTAGTGTGGTTTGTATTAGGCTTGTGGCTGACAAAATGATAGGTACAATGTCAACATTTCCCATATGCCACAAGTCTTCAATTTCAAATTTAAGGTCTTGATATTTGGTGTATGTGGTTTCTATGTTATTTGGGTTTTGGATTGCTATGTTTATAATACTTGGCGATTTTGCTAATTTTATTAATTGGGGTTATATCTGGGCGGTTGTGTGGTGGTATCTTGTTGGTTATTATTGTCCTATCCCAGTACAGCTTACGTGTTTAATTTTCTAAAATACTTTCTAGTTATATACAGTTTTTAGAAGTGGTAGCCCAACAAATATATAAAATGAAAATTCATTGGTAATATTTTATTAGAGACCACATTGAAGTCCGGGTCTGGTATCAGCATCAGGTGTTATCGCAAGAAGATTAATTAGCTCTCTTTCAATTCCTTTTGTTCCTGATTTAAATTAAAATTAATTTTTTGTCAGATAACGGAGTTTCAATGTTCCATTATTTAGCCACTAATGAATAGCCCTGAAATACTAATTTTATTTGTTGAAACACGGGACATTTAGAACAATGGATTAAATAAAAAGTTGTTATTAGCACAATGGCGTAATTATTTTAGCTTTGAAATAATCGAGTAGTGGATTACGGAATATAAAGCACATAATTACAATACTCCTGATGGCTTTTAGCTGATAAACACAAGTAATTTTAGTTTTTTATAATCATTTTTCACTCTAAAACGAACATCGAATTAGTTTATTTACAGTGTCGGTGGAAAACTTGCCAAAAATGGTTTTTATTTCGCATATTTTTACGCCTTAATAGCTATGCAGACTGTTTTCGATCCTGAGTTTGTGTTTCACTCCCAAATGAGCTTGCTTGAATGTAAATGTATCGTTAGGTGAGACCAGTCGCTTATCATCGTGCCCCTCACCAAAATGACTGGCCAATACCCGCCCTTTACCTGGCTGCTTTATGCTGTCAGGTACAGAAGAGGTTAGATAAGAAAAATGATGGGCCTTGGATAAAAAAATATTATGTACTTGATACTTATTACGTATTCCAAATATGCTTAATATTTATGCATTTTGTATTGTATGACGCAGAATGGTTCCTGCATCATAAAAACGCAGCAACAGCATACAGCTAACCAGCTATTGACTTATTTTAATTCTCTTTCCTCGAATTCAGTAATCACCCTAATGTCAGTGTGGGCGTTATTCAAACTGAAGCTTTGCATAGGCGGACTTAAGCCAATTTGTAACTTTCAAAAGCGCAAACCCCTCTGGAATAAAGCTGAAAATGCTTATGCTGTTACGAAGTCCAAACAAAATTTAAATTAATCTTTTTTTCCCCTTTTATGTGTGGGTTGTAATTTAGAGTGCTAACTTCATTTGCTTTCTGAACAGTACTCAGAAATAACCAAGTATTTAGCAACTTGGAAAAAGAATTGTTCTGTTAAATTTGGAGTAAAAGAAGAACCAAATTTCTTTTGACCACTAATTCACTTTGTTGTTTTATTTATGTTAAATGCATCGGCATTTTATTATTCTTTTCATGGCCATATATGTATGCTCAGTGTTTGTTTTTAGTTACATTTGTTTATGCTTGTTTATACGTTACACTTGTTTATAGGTTTTGTTTGTTCAAGAGTGACCCCGTGGCTGTGTAGCGGTAACGTGTTTACTTCGCGTGTTGTTAATTTGGGTTCGAGCTCCCAATGGTGCTGAAAGTAGAACGCTTAATGATTAGCTTCTCACCGTAGTCCGGGGGTTTATTACTTAGGCTTTAAAAGTTTGCATTTTTCGAAAAAAAAAAAATGGTCTCTGAGCATCATAATTTTTTTTGTCATTGAGCCGTAGAATACAAGCAATTCATGTAAGTTATGTTTGTTCAAGATGTAATGTAAGGTTAAATCAACGGTTTTATATGTAGTTCATTTAATATGTTTCGACCCGTGCTGTCTTTGCACCGTAAAACACAAGCATATCATGCAATTTATGTCTATTCAAGATGTAATGTGAGGTTAAATCAACGGTTCAGTATGTAGTTCATTTAATACGTTTCGACCTGGCAGTCCTTGCTCCGTAAAACACAAACAATTCATGTAATTTATGTCTATTCAAGATATAATGTAAAGTTAAATCAACGGTTTAATACAGTGGTTCCCAACTGGTGGTCCGCCAAAGAGTCCCAAGTGGTCCGCGAGACGGGTCATTATTTAAAAAGAAATAATAATTAATAAAAACGCTTATAAAAATTATTAAACATTAAAATTAAATATAAAAATGAAATTGATGGTATATTTGTAGTATTTTACAATCTGACGGAACTTCAGAAAACGGTTCGTATTAAAAGTAATTCGTCTTAAGCGTGTTCGTCTTAACGAGGTTTGACTACATTATCATTAGATTTTTTTTTCTGTTTATTATTCCTTTTTTTTACCAAAGAACAATTTTACAAACATATTTCCCCCCAAAAAAAGGCCCGGCGCCCTTTTTTATTAAGGCCTTGCAGCCAACTCGTGAGAGGTTTTCAAAGTGGTCCGCGGACATAATTGAAGTGGAAAAGTGGTCCGCGGGTACAGTTGAAGTGGAAAAGTGGTCCGCGGCTTAAACTGAGTTGGGAACCACTGGTTTAATATGTTGTTCATTTAATACGTTTCGACGCATGCTGTCTTTTCGCCGTAAAACACAAGCAATTCATATAATTTATGTCTATTCAAGATGTAACGTAAGGTTAAACCAACGGTTTAGTATATGGTTCATTTAATACGTTTCGGCCTATGATGTCCTTGCTCCATAAAGATACAACCAACTAACCTACCTGATACGTTTCCGTGATAATTATAGCCGATTGGCATGTAAAAACTATTGATAAGAAAGTTACACTTAAAAATGAGAATTTCAGTTCTCAAAAAATGTCAGAAAACTTCTATTTTTTTTCGAAATTCATTTTTCATACATTTACTCATTCAAAACTTTTATTTATAATTTTTTTAAACGTCGTTTCTTTTGTATTTGACTCCCCACTCACCTTTTGCACATTTATACAAATTGTAAATAATTTTAAATCAGTAGGTAATAAATTATATATAATAATTTTAATTTAGTAGATAATAAGTGTGAATGAGCAGTTCAGCGTTTTCAAGTATGTTTAGGTTGCTTAAATTAAAAAAAGCTCACAATTCAGCATACATTACATTTAAATTACATTTAAAAAGGAACTCATTAAATTACATTTAAAAAAGGAACTGCGAATGTTTTAAGGATATTAATTTAAATTTTAAAACGAATTGCTTTAAATATACATATTACTGTTCAAAAAGCGAACAGTGAATATAAAAAAGCAATAAAATTTAAACTTGAATAGCTTTCAGGATACGCAGATACTGCACCTTATGAAATATATGAATATATTTAAATTCCCATTAATTCAAATCAGAGTTCAGAAATTATTACAAATTCTCGAATACTTTACTTAACTTTACAGATGGTATGCAGTGGCAATTGCTGTCACTTTCCAAAGTCGACACACACACACACACACACACACACACACACACACACATATATATACATAGTTAACCGTTGTGATCTACTTAGGAGGAAAATTACCAGACCAGTTGTTTTTAAACATCACACAAAACTTTATTTTTCCTTTTTTTTTTTACATTCGAATACTCGTTCTGTTTACTTTTTCATTTTAGATTCTTACTTCCACGTTCCATCTCGTGGTTGTCTCGTTTTCTTCTTCTTTTTGGCGATAACAATATATAAATATAAAAGTTATACTATTATAAAAGTTAATTATAAAAGTTATACATTTATCATAACTAAATACATCGTAAGAACTACTATGAAAATATGAAAAGCGAACCTTTTCATGATTATATAACACATTTTACATAGTTTTTTAGCAACACGGTCATGATTGTTTATCAGGGAACAGTATCAAATCGGCATTGCCAAGTTACAAGCCAGTTTTTTCCGAAATGCCCAGAGCAATAATATGTTGTCTCTTTTTTTTTTAATAATGCCGCTTTCTCTGTTCACTACGGTCCCTAAAACCGGCCTTTAAACATTAATTAAAATAAAATTAATTAGCCAAAATTGCCAAAACCCTATTTACAAATTGTTCGAGCACTCAGAATCAATATAAAAAATATGCCTTTAAATGTTAATTAAATCCACGTATTGCTAAAATTCTGGGCACAACTAATAGTAGCATTACGTAAATTATCAAAACCACATTTGCCAAGCCCCTATTTACAATCTGCTTAAAGTTCCAGAATCATATCAATCAATATAGAAACAAGCCTTTAACCGCACGTATTGCTGAAAGTATGGATACCACTAATAGCCTCAATATTTATAAAATAAATTAAAATAAATAAATACAAAATTAATTACAAACTTATTAATAAACCTACCTTAAAGAATTAAATTGGAGCAAACGTGTTGTATGTACCCTGGACACGATTAACAGTAAAATTTTTTTTTATTCTACGATTACCAGATCCCTAATCATAAATATTTACAAACGTGTCTCGGTCGAACCGTCTCCATTTTCAGCCTCGCAATAGAGATAACCTGTTTAGACACTGAAATTCAATATCCGCTTATTCAATATCCGCAATATACCTGCTAAAAATACCACTAATTAAACCAATCCGTACGCCATTATTTAAAAGTATCTTAAATAAGCTTAAAATTTCTTTAAAAAAGTTGTTGTTATTTTTACATACCCTATTAATCCGACATATTTGCGAAATAATGATATTTTTAAACACTTTCTTGCTTAAACAGGATCCGAAGTTTGACAGTAGCACAACCTGGAAACTGAAGTCTGCTCTTTTATCACATATACAGCATTGTAGTTCTTTACGTCACTTTCGAATATTTTAATGATATATAAATATTAATAATAATAATAATAATAATAATATTTAAATGAAATGTGAGCTTTAGACTTTTAGGGTAAACGACAGTAATCAACTTGTTGAAGTCTTTGCAATTGAAGACTATAATGTCAGCTATGTACCTCATTGCGGTTATTCCTAATCCTTCATTTTCCTTTTCGTGAAAATATAAAAATAAATCTGCTAACGAACTAGAAAAACTACAACCCATAGGAATGCCTTCTTTTTGTTTGTAATATTTAATTCCGTTAAACAGCACATTTTCGAAGATCCCGAAGTCAAAAAAGCGCATTTAATTGACTTTCCCCAATCATATTATTTTCAAACCTTTGGAATAGGACAGATCCTAAGTTGTTTCCTCTCATTAAGAGGGATACTTGTGAAAAGTATTTCAAAATCAAATGTCGCAATATTTGTTATATTGTTCTTGTTGCTTTGGATGTAATCCAGCACTTTTTGGTTATTCTTGATGATGAAGCAATTCTTTTCCATGTTTTCAATTTCTGATAGGATTTTCTTCAAAATAGTTCGTAGTTTCATTGAAATTATCCTGTTATAGGCTGTGGTTCCACATGTAATGAACCGAAGTCCAATTGGTTTCTTGTTAAATTTAATATTCAGAATTGGATTCAGTATGGAAATCTGAATGAGTAAATCTTCATGTTCAATCTTTTATAATATGCAATCACTTTCCCTTTAAAGGCATCAATATTCCCTTCCATTTTTCCGTATGTAGTACACGTGTTATATTCTGCAATAATTTTTTTCGGATGAAATTCCATGCAAATAATCCCAAAGTTGTTGTTTGCCTTATCAATTGCAGTGACGATAAAGTTCTTTTTAAGGCACTTAATTTCTTTCTTCTCTAATATCTGAATACAACTCATTTGGATTGGACCAGATATTTCTTTGAACTTTGTATTGATTTTTTCTCACAAGATTTTAGCTTTCCATTCAGAAGAGCCTTCAATAGGGAAAATGTATTTATATGCCATTTTCAGAACAAAAGCAGTAAGGTCTTTGAAAATCTCTTCAATGCTTTTTTTGTCACATTTCTGGTTTGGTCTATAATTAGAACCCTTACCCATAATTTTCCTCAGTATTTTATCTTGAATAACCTCTAGGTCTCCTGTAATTACATGTTCATAGTCTTTATCAACAAATCTCGCAAAGCATTCCTATTTACAAAAACAAAACTCCTTCTCTTCTTTAAGACTTTTGCAGAATTTTTTGTAATTACAAATTACGTTTTTTGAAGTCCTGACGTATTTGAATGTAACATGAATATCTGTCCGTAGTTCCTTGGAGTGGGAAATTTTCCTGGAATCTTTCGGTAATTCCTTTAAAGCTTATATTATCAAAACTATCTCTAAATTCAATAACAAAAAAAATTGCGCTCTTTTTTTCGATTCTGCTTTTGGATGCACGTTACATTAGAGATATTCATCTTATATTTTAAAAGTTCTTTAAACAAAGTGGAGAGCTGAAAGATATTAATCCCGGATACAATTTCAGAGAAATAATTAAACACATCTTTATTACGTATCCTGAAAACTACATCCTTGATTTTTTTCAAAATCACTCTGTGGCATTATTTCTTCATCGAACTCTCTAAGCATTGCTTTCACATCATAAAGTACAAATTTTTTCTTGTTATTTGTTCTCCTACCTCTGTTTCTTCTGCTTTTTCTTTGAAAAAAACTGGTCTCATTATGATGCCCGAATTCTCGACATATTTTATAGATACATCTTTCTGGGGATCTTCTTTTGATCCTGTTTAAGCAGAAAAGTGTTTAAAAATATCGTCATTTCGCAAATATGGCGGATTAATAGGGTATGTAAAAATAACTACAACTTCCTTAAAGAAATTTTAAGGTTATTTAAGATACTTTTGAATAATGGCGTACCGATTGGTTTATTTAGGGGTATCTTTAGCAGGTTTAGGCGGATATTGGATTTGAGTGTCTAAACAGGTTGTCTCTGTTGCGAGACTGAGAACGGAGACGGGTAGGCAGTGACACGTTTGTAAATATTTGTAATTAGGGATCTGGCAATGGTAGAATAAAATTTTTTTTTACTGTTAATCGTGTCCAGTGTGCATACAACACGTAATGTTTGTTCCAATTTAATTCTTTAAGGTAAGTTTGTTAATAAGTTTGTAATTAATTTTGTATTTATTTATTTTGTAAATATTGATTCTAGATGTATAATTCTGCTACTAGTGGTATCCAGAATTTTAGCAGCACGTGGGGTTAAAGGTTTGTTTCCATATTGATTCTGAAAGTTTAAGCAGATTGTAAATTGGGGCTCGGTAAATATGGTTTTGTTAATTTACGTAAATTCTACGTTAATGCTACTATTAGTTTATGCCCAGAATATTAGCAACACGTGAATTTAATTAACGTTTAAAAGAATATTTTTTATATTAATTCTGAGTGCTCGAACAGTTTATAAATAGGGTTTAGGCAAATGTAGATTTTGCTAATTTATTTTATTTTAATTAATGTTTAATGGCCAGTTTAAGGGATCGTAGTGAACAGAGAAAGCCGCATTATTAAAAGAAAAGTGGGCAACATGCTGCTGTTTTGGGCGTCTCAGAAAAAACTGGCTTGTAACTCGGCAATGCGGATGTGATACGGTTCCCTGATGAAGAATCATGTCCGTATTGCTAAAAACTGTGTAAAATGTGTTATATAATCATGAAAAGGTTCGCTTTTCATATTTTCATAGTGATTCTTACGATGTATTTAGTTATGATAAATATGTTAGAATAACGTATAATATGTTATTCTGATTTTAGACAGACTTTGTAGGCCAGGATCTGCGTAATTAGCTTAATTGGATTCATTTGTATATGCTAAATAATCCACTTATGGGTTTTTCAATTTAAAAAAAAATATATATGGCCTGCAAAAGGGTTGCTGGTATCTAACTGGAAGGAGACCCACACGCTGAACGTATGTGACGATGTGTGGAACCGGCCAGGCCAGTAACCTAGTGTCCTACCCCGCCTTCAAGTGGTGCAGGCTGGGCTTTCTATTTATGAGGCAAATTAATATTTGCTGCACGGATAGAAAGGCGGAAGGGGAGGGCTAATTCACCAACCCGTCTAGCCAGCGTGGTGAAATGATGGCTAATTCCTCCAATATGCTAATACACCAAAAACCATGGCCCCTAGTCTCCAGGTGCTGGAGTGCTCCTGATCAAGGCAGCGGTCAGCGTGGCATGAAAGCAGGGGGTGCTAAGAATCACTGGAATGGCCCAGGCTGCCGTTTGTTATTGACCTTGGCAACGTATAATGGACGATCCCTTGCTTCTGAAGCAAAACTTCAGGAATTGGAAGAAGAACTTGACAAGATCAAATGGGACATTGTAGGACTCAGTGAAGTTAGAAGAAAAGGTGAAGAGTTGGTGGAACTTAAAAGTGGACATTTGTTTTATTATAGAGGAACGGAAACTGGAAGAACAAGTGGTGTTGGCTTCTTAATCAACAAAAGAATTAAAGACTACCTTCTTGAAGTCGAAAGCACGTCAGATCGAGCAGCGAGGCTCGTTGTTCAACTAACCCAGCGATACCAACTTCAAATAGTACAGGTATATGCACCAACATCAAGCCATACCGACGAAGAGGTTGAAGAATTTTATGAAGAAATCAAAGAGTTACACACCAAAGGGAAACAACATATCAAGCTCATCATGGGGGATTTCAATGCAAGAATTGGACAACAGGAACAAGGAGAGACATCGGTTGGTAAATACGGATATGGGGAAAGGAATGAACGTGGCGATCAACTCATCGAATTTGCAGAAGCTGAAAACCTTAGCATCATGAATTCATTTTTTAAGAAGAAACCGCAAAGAAAATGGACATGGAAACACCCCAATGGAGGAACTAGTGAAATTGACTATATCCTGGCAAACAAGAAATCAATTATTGAAGATTGCAGCGTACTGAACAGATTTAATACTGGAAGTGATCATCGAATGGTGAGATGTAAAATGCACTTAAATACTAAACTAGAAAGGCAGAAGCTCATTAGGAAACAAGTATGTAAGAGGGTGGATTTAAAGAAATTAAAAGAAAATACCGAGGCATTCAAGTTGGAATTAAAAAATCGCTTTTCTGCACTGGAAGGACTTATTGAAGAAGTTGACATCTCAGAAGCAAATGAAAACATTGTTAAGACAATAGTTGAAACTGCTGGGGAAATTGGTGGTGTAACCTGTAAAAAGCACAATAGCAAATTATCTGAGAAGACGAAACAGCTCATGAAAAGGCGAAGAGATATGAAGGTGGACAATCAAAATACCAGTTGCAGGATCGAGTATGTAGAACTTTGCAAAACTTTGCGCAAAAACATGAAAGAAGATATAAGAAAATTCAATTGTGAGTTAGTAAGGAAGGCCATTGAAAATAACAAGAGCCTTAGGGTTGTTAAAGGAAGTTTATCTGTTGGGAAGAAACACATCATTGCATTAAAAGGAGAGGATGGCACCGTAACAAGAAATAGGGAAGAAATACTTAGAAGAGTTGAAGAATTCTACAGAAAGCTGTATGAGGGAAACAGTGGATTAAACGAAGACTCTGAGATAGTCGAAGGAACAGCTCCTAAAATCTTAAAAGAAGAAGTAGCATTTGCAATAAAAAGTATGAAGAAAGGAAGATCCCCTGGCGATGATGGCATTACATTAGATATCTTAAAAGAAGCTGGAGAACATGTAGAAGACATACTTGCAAAATTCTTTACCAAATGCCTCAACAGTGGTAACATACCAAACCAATGGGATTCTGCAACAGTAATTCTTTTGCATAAAAAAGGTGATAAAGAGGATTTGAAAAATTACCGACCAATTAGCTTGTTACCTGCTATTTATAAAATCTTCACAAAAGTGCTAACACATCGCCTGCAGAAAAAATTAGATGCAGCTCAACCAAGAGAACAAGCTGGATTTCGAAGTGGATTCAGTACAGTGGACCATATTCAAGTATTAAGAGAATTAATTGAAAGAACACATGAATATGAACTTCCATTGTGTGTTGCATTTATTGACTATGAGAAGGCCTTTGACTCTATTAAAACATCAGCAGTCATCAACTCTTTAAGATCAACAGACATTGAGGATGTGTACATTGACATGGTGAAACGTGTGTATAAAAATGCAAGTGCAAAATTTCGGTTACATAAAGATACCAAAACTATCAAAATTGGTAAAGGTGTGAGGCAGGGAGATACCATTTCTCCAAAACTTTTTACTTCAGCTTTACAGATGATTTTTCAGCAGATAAATTGGAATAACAAGGGAATAAAAATAAATGGTGAATATTTAAATCATTTGCGGTTTGCTGATGACATTGTTATTTTTTCAACGAACCCATCAGAACTCCAAGACATGGTACAAGAGCTCTCAACTAGAAGTAAAGAAGTTGGACTCAAGATGAACCTACAAAAAACTAAGATCATGTTCAATAATTTTGTAGAGGAAACAAAAATACAAGTTGACAACATTGAGCTAGAAATTGCTGATTCATATATTTACCTTGGCCAGCTGATTTCAATGGATGGCAACATTATGAAAGAACTCAACAGACGTATTAAACTTGGCTGGAGTGCATTTGGAAGAAACAGTTTTATCCTGAAGGGGAAATTGCCTTTGTGTCTAAAAAGAAAAGTCTTCAACCAGTGTGTATTGCCAGTCCTCTCTTATGGATCAGGGATATGGAGTCTAACAGTTGGCGCAGTACGGAAGGCAACCCAAAGGTGCATGGAGAGGTGCATGCTTGGAATAACTAGGAGAGATCGAAAAAGAAACACTTGGGTGAGAGAGCAAACTAGAGTAGAGGACATCATTGTTAAAGTAAAAGGACTGAAATGGCGATGGGCTGGGCATATTGCAAGAAGAACTGATCAACGATGGACAACAGAAATTCTGAACTGGATTCCAAGAGACCACCGAAGACCTAGAAAACGTCCTCAAACTAGATGGGTGGATGAAATAAGAAAACAGGTTGGGGTGACATGGAAGCGAATTGCTCAGGATAGACTCGTGTGGAAAGCATCTGGAGAGACCTTCATCCAGCCATGGATAGGTTATGGTTGAATATGATGATGATTGTATATCAATCTGGTGTTGATAAAACAACAAGATCAAGTGCTAACCAGATTTTTTTGATTAACTCATGATTGGTTTGAGAAAAATGTCTGATTTTCCATTGTGAATTCTCGGGTTATTTTGGCTCGTCCAATTCTTGAAAAATTTAATTTTGTATGATACGCCATGGTTAAAAATATCTGCCCCTATGCAAAAATTCATAGCATAATGTGCATATTGAAATTCACTTTGGCCCTGCGGTGGCGCAGTGTGGTAACGCGTTCTCCTATTGCGCGGCTAATCCGGGTTCGACTCCCAGCAGTGCAAAAAGAACGCTTACTCAGAGATCTCATAAAGATCGCACTGCTCACTGTAGTCCGGGGTTTGGTTCCCTAGGCCTTAAGAGGTTCGGATTCCTCGGAAAACAGTAGGTCCCGGCGCAGCATGACCACTGTAGTCTTTGAGCCGTAAAACCAAACAAACAAACAAACAAATTCACTTTGCTATTGAAAGTGTAAATTTGTTCGGTTTCATAAGCAAGAAGTTGGATCTTTGCATTCCACTCTATACATTCTTGTCTTCTATGTTTTTTCTCGTACCCTTTGGAAACTTAATTTGGCGCAGTATAGCCCATATGCTCTTGCGCCATAAAAAATCCAAACAAACAAACAAACCCTTTGGAACCTGTAGGCGCTTTTCTTATTCTTTTCACTACGTGTTTTAACCTATTTCTTTTCCTATTCTCATTTATTCTTATCTATATGTATATCTATTCTTATTCTATTCTTGGTTACGTCACATGCTTTGCACTTGCTTAGAACTTTATTAATTTTTTGCGATAGGGAGAAAAGAGGTTTGTTTGAGTTTTGCGGCCCGAAGGACACAATGGGTCATGCTGCGCCGGGACCTATACTTTCCTAAGGAGTCCGAACCTCTCAGGGGGGCAGAGAACCAATCCCCAGACTAGTATGATCAGCCGGTCGGTAAGCGTTATTTTTTCAGTATTATTATGAGTTGAATCGACGGTAATTGCACGACTGGAGAACACGTTACCACTGTATCACCGCAGAACTAACAGAAAAGAAGTAGTCTCTGAAATATCATGAATTCAGTATCAGTGTATATTTGTTGCAATACGTGAAATAAAGTAAAACAGTATATGACATTATAGATAGTAATAAAGATTTACGGCTCACTGCGCGTAAATATTAAATAAAATAAAACACATTAACACAGTTAAAATAAATGCGATGGTTTATAGCTATTTCGGAAGCGCGTTTAGGCTTCCTTCTTCAGAACCCTAGTTACACTAATGTGGTCTACATGCTAGAAAGCCTATCGAAGGTAAGATTGTGACAATTCATTCATTCATTCATTCAAAGGCTTCAACTTCTTTGAAGCCTTCATTATAACTTCATATTCCTCTTTTATTAACAACGATCAGCTTCCGTTCAATTATATGTCCTCTATTTGGAGAAACTTCATTCGTCCCATAGCAAAAGACACGGATACGGATCCACAACTGGTTTACCCGAGCTAATTTTGGACTAGCAATTTGGCATCGACAGTCTTTCTAGCACGTGTACCACATTAGTGTAACTAGGGTTCTGAAGAAGGAAGCCTAAACGTGCTTTCAAAACATCTATAAACTATTTATTTAAACTGCGATAATGTGTTTTATTTTATATAATTTTAGATAATGTAATGTGTACTAAATGCGCTACATGAAAAGCTATTTTTAGAGTTCTGCTATAGGCCTAGAGTTTTCAAAACTATTATTGGGGTCCGAGCACATATTATGGATGTTTATACATTACGCAATATGTAAAAACTGAAAATTATTGGGGGCCCGGGCCCTGCGGACCCATATAATTCCACGCCTATGGGTCCTGCGGTGATAAAATGGAAACGCGCTCATCTGGCGTGACATTATCCTCGAGGTTCGATTCTCGATGGTAGGAAAAAAAGTTGTTTTATAAAGTTTACCGGAAAATTGCACTCCGTAATCCGAAGGCTGGTTCCCTAGAACTTAAGGTGGTCAGATTTCTAAAAAAATTGGAGATCCCGTCGCAGCATGATTCTTGCTGTCTTCGCACCATAAAAACTCACAAATAAGAAACATGCAACTATATAGTATCATCTCTACGTAAATATGATCTAGCCTATTTATTTTTTCCCAATGCCCCCGTGTTTAGCCCTTTGATCGTCCGGTGTTCACAATAGACTATATCTAATATAGACTATTAGTCAATATCTAATATAGACTATTAGTCAATATCTAATATAGATTATTAGTCAATATCTAATATAGACACTTTAATATTAATAGCTATATCTGTCTACTATCTAGATAGTCGAACTATCAGATAATGACGAAATTATCACCATTCTTCATCATATTAGCTAATGATATCTCCCCTTCTATAAAGCACAGCTAATTTTGAAAGTTGTCACCTTATCGAAAACCGACCGCACCCATTGTTGCTTAATTTTGATGACCGGCCATTAATTGGTGTCTTCGACAATGGACAGGCTGGACACAAATATATTTTATAACAATGTCGTTGAAAGAAACATGAAAAGTAATTCTCATTGCATGTCCGTGTCCACGGACTACGGCGGTTTCCTAACTTTAAAAGGGACATATGTCTGAACGCACTAGTGCCTCTCTCGCGCGTTGTAATGAGCTCGTTTGGAGGCGATTGTTCACACACAACAGGGATTGTGAGAGAAAGTTTTGGGTGTTTGCTCGCTTGAGTTATATGGTGTAAAGTGGCATGCTGCTCCGGGATCTGAAGTTTGCCGAGGAATCCGAACCTCTTAAGGACTATGGAACCTACCCCTGAACTAAGATAAGCAGTTAATCAGCAGTTTTCTAATTTTTTGGCGCAGTTCGGGGACGAATCCAGCATATTCGCTCTCTGGTCGAACACGGTAACTCAGGGCCAAATAAACAACGAAGAACGTTTGATTTGGAACGGGTCGACTGTGTGATACTAAAGACTACTTAATTGAAGTGATGGTTGTTATTCATTTATATATTTTGCACGTTATTTACTTATTATTATACGATCTGATGAGTAGATAAATTATCTGACGTCAGTTCCACATTTGGTAAGGCCTGGTGGTGGTGGTGAAGCTTTTGCCCGGTGTGTACAATTATCCCAATATTGTCGAAAAAGGAAGGTGCTTACCAATAAATTTCTCTCTGTAATCCAAAGGATGTTTTGTTTAGGTCTTCGGAGGTTCGGATTCCTCGGAAAACTGTAGGTTCAGGCACAGCATGACCTTTGCAATCTGTGCGCCGTAAAGCTGGCAACATTTTTTTCTGAATCTTTAAGCGTCAGCTGCCATTTTTCTTCAAGAGCAATTTTGTCCAGATTAAAATTTTGTCCATTTTAATAATAATGCTTACCATGTCATATTTTACCGGACACACTGTATAAAGAAACATGTGTGACATGGTTAGTGACATAAATTGACTTGTTAACTCGCTAATCAGTTATCATATAATTTTCATTTGATTAATATGTCATGCCGTTATTAAATCTATTTTGATACTAGCATTCGTTGTTGGTTATATTATGGTCACCGTACATGTAGTATAGATTAATACATATTTATAATATAATTTTATTTATCTGTATTATCACTATTATAATTTTAAATATATTATTAAGCGGAGATGCAAGAGATTTCTATGGTAAGGAAATATTGAAACAAATATTATCATTCAGCAGTAAATTCCGGTTGTGAGTGTTATGGACCGTCTATTTACTGTTGATTGATAATGTCCCAAGTACTGTCAATTATGGCAAATTCCATGGATGACATCGTTTGCTATTGGCAACTGCATTAATTTTTGTTCTGACGCTATGGAACTCTCAAATTTTCTTGCCCAACTTATCTAAAACACAGTAACTTCTTCATAAGGGACAATCCCGCATAGCGGACACCTCGGGACTCGAAAATCTGTCCGTTATTCAGTTTTACTATATAACCATTCTTGAAACAAAATACGCTGGTATTAAATATTAAAGAACAATCAATAAAAAGCACATATGATCCTTGTGTCGGATACAAAAGGTAATTTAATTTAGTTAAATATATATAAATTAGCTTGTATAGGAAATGCCTTGTTAACTCGTAGAAATTAACTATGCAGTTAATGTCACAGAGATTGGATAGTATTTTTATCACTCACGTGCTAAAAATACTATCCAATTCATTATTATTATTTATTATTATTTCACATCAAAGCTCAAGCTAGAGCTGCTTTTCGGAAAGAAAAACGAGATGGATCTGAAGTCGAATCGAGGATCCTCCGTATATACAGGAATGTCTTCACCAACAAGGCTACCGTGACACGAGAACGATGTTCCCTTTTTTCATATTTAAAATTTGTAAGATATCGATAGAGATATATGATAGATGTCTTAGGTTTAAACATCCAGTTAGCATCACGAATAGTAAATGTCCAGTTAATATCACGAATAGTGAATGTCCAGATAACATGACGGGTATTAAATGTGCAGTTAACATCACTAGTATTAAATGTCCTGTTAACTTGGCAGATAATTACTCGCTCGATAATAAATCGATGCGAAAGGTGTGTACTGTCCGTTTGCGCTGAGTTGACGTTCGATCCCGTTAACAGACGGGTTGTTTCATTGCAGTAGAGGGTAAAACGTCTTCCAGAACTTGTTTCTCTCGCTCGAAAAACGAGTTCTGGGAGACGCTCTACCCTCTACCGCAGAGATCTTCAACAATTGTCAGTCCAAGGGCCAATTTTGCTTATTCTTGCAGGCCCGCGGGCCGCACTACTGTATCAGCAATATTAGGCTGGACAAAGGAGGCTTGAGGGGTGCGCCCCTCCATATTGCATTAGCCTTTATTGATATTTTTTCCTTAAGTCTATATTAGTTTTGCGTGCCCACCCAAAAATATTTTCTGGATCCTCCTCTGAGACTAAATATATACAGGGTTATTCAAAACGATGTATGGTATTCTAAAATACTACACTAAACTCATTTTTAAACATACACTTACCAGGACGTATTTAAAATGAAGAAAAACTCAAATATTTTCATTTTATTGCATTATGAATGTTTTACATGACTTCTACAAATCACGCGGGCGATGTCCAGACGATAGTCTAGTTCTTGCCAAACTCGTTTCAGCATGTTTGCTGCTACTAAGTTCAGAGCATTACATATGCATGTTTTGAGGTCGTCCACGTTGCGTGGCAGCTGTGGACCATGCACATTGTCTTTTACAAAGTCCCACAAGAAAAAGTCACATGGTGTGATATCCGGTGACCTCGGAAACCAAGCATACAGAACGTCGTCGTTCGTTCCGACGTGGCCAGTCCAACGACCAGAAATCAGATTGTTGAGGAATTCACTCACTTCCAGCTTCCAGTGAGGAGGAGCACCACTCTGTTGTAAGACGAAGTCATTCTAGTCTTCCTCTAATTGCAGAAACAGTCAGAATTCTAACATATGTGATGTGTGTTGGGACGCAAAACTCCTTGTCTTGCTCAAACGACATTTTTTGTTATAGCGATAGTAGCGCCACTTCAACTTCGGTAGCGCTACCGGATAAAGGGAAATTGAAAATGTTTGAGTTTTCCTTCATTTTAAACCCATTCTAGTAAGACTGTATGCTTAAAAATAAGTTTAGTGTATAGTATTTTAAAATACCGTACATCATTTTGAATAACTCTGTATATTACAATGTAAAATATGTATGGAAGCAAAAAACATTTACAATACTTTTAGCTAATATGTAAAGCGAAATCAAACCTTTTAGCGAGATTTTTGGCACTGCTTATTTTTAACAATCCTGTCAATATCAGGTCTTATTTTTGATATTGCAATCCTAAGAATGCTTCCAAGGTGGACGTCAGTTATTCTGGTCCTAACTTTTCATTTTATCAACTTCATTTTTGAAAACAGTTGTTTACAGATGCATTGCTGTGTGCGGGGGTGATGCAGGTTGTAATTTCCACTGCAACGAAATTTTATATGAACATATGGAGTTGTAGCTCTGTAACCACTCCATTGTCAGCCTGTAACTCTCCCCACCTTTATAAACTGTCTATGTCAACCTATGAGCAGACGCAAGTGCTCCAGAACAACAACATTTTCAGAGCACCAGTCAGATGGTTGGGGAAACGTTCTTATTAACATATTTAGAATAGAATTAAATTAGTCCTAATTTGAATTTTTTTTTAAAACCACTGCTATACTGCAAATCAACAAAAATACACCTAATGCCTATATATGCTAGAAAACTAAAATAAAACACGATTGAGGGGAACTTCGTATTACTTTAGTTCTATAGTGTTTTAAAATATTTATTACGAAATATGAAAATACCAACAGAATAAAATACATATATTTCAGACTTCGGATGTCGAGCCAGGACGTTGTTTTTGTGTGAAACAATTTGTATTTTTTCATGAGTTGGCGGGCCGTATAAAACATTTCGGCGGGTCGTATGTGGTCCCCGAGCCGCGGGTTGAAGACTCCTGCTCTACTGCAATGAAACAACCCGTCTGTTAACGGGATCGGACGCCAAGTCTAGGCGAACGGACAGTAGGTAACATAGGGAATCATACGTCGACTGATCTTCCAAGATTTCAACGTGGAGCATTGTACTTTTAGATCAGCTTGTTTCCATCTGTACAATCCATGAAAGCTTTATGCGCAGAAAGAATTGTATCAATTGGAATTTCGGAAATTATGTAAGGATACAAGGTGTTTATAAAGTCCTTGTATAATTTTAAACCTAAGTAATTTTTTAAGAAAACGTCATAAAATTAAAACGAATATAACGTTGGATAGATTAAAACCGTTGCATTTTATTTAATATGCAGCTATGATTTAAAATTATTCCACATTCCTCTACGATTGCAATATCATCCTTTTAAATATCGTTATAAATCTGTTATATATAAGTATATTATGAAATCTATTATATATGTTGTGAAATCTGTTATATATGTTGCGAAATCTGTATATAACTTATTAACATATTCTGTTGGTACCGAAATAGAATATATTTATATGTCAATATAAACATATTCTATTTCAGTACCAACAGATTTCGGTACCAACAGAGTGCATCAGGTCTTGTCTGAAACGATTCTTTTCCCTGTCCCTTGAATCTCATTATAGAAAGATTTCATTGAATTATATTTTCCGATACTCCTGTTGAAATTTCTCAGAATAACTTCAGTTTTCTTTGCCACAGGTCATCCAAAGGAATGAACTTTGTTTATATAACTAAACTCTGAACGATTGAAGTTGTATAATATCTTTTGAAGTAGAGTAATAGAAAGTGTGGAATAAGTACAATATGAAATACGTATTTCATATTATATTGACAAAAAGGGAAGTCATGTGGAAAACTTGCAAATTTAATAATAATAATTTAATATTTAAGATATACAACGCTAGGTGTATGTAATTTAGTATTCCCTTATGACTAACTTTCTATAGTTAATGGTGAGTATGCGTAGAGTAAAAATATGTAACCTAGAAATCAACGTAGCATGTAATTAATTTGAAGGCAAATGAATATTATTATTATACACCGCCTGAGAAAGAAAAAGTAAATTGCAAAGTGGATACACATGTAAAAGTTATGCAAATGTTTAAAATTTATGACCAATCGCAAAACCCGCGCGCGTGGTATAAGCAGACGACTAGCACGTGAAGTCGTCATTCAAGACATCATGATTGCGAGCAGTGATACCAGTGTTTTTGCTGTTATTGTGCTTGGAGAACGAACAAGGAGTGATAAATGTTTTCAAGATGCCGTCATACACAATTTCAGAGGAGTCTACGAGAGGTTTAATCCTAAGTCCACGTACTGCAGGTTGGTCCTTGCAACATAGTGCGGTAAAAACGCACCATTATGCTTCAACTGTCGGTCGTATTTGGAGACAGTAGTCTAAGGAGAAAGATGTGAAACTTCGTAGTTGGGCAGGAGGTCAGGAGCAGATAGATGGCAGAATGCAGAGGTCGTCGCCTCAGACATCATACCCTAGTACATCCACTACTTCCGACTGGTGCCATTTTGCGGTGTACAGGTAGTTTTGGATGTCCCGATATCAATACGGACAGTATCGTGTGACTGACTGAGGCAGGTTTGTTGTCAGCCGGCCGCTGCGATGGCTTGCCATAATAGTAAGCTTTCGCAATGTATTGTTGTCATTGCGATGGCTTGCCATAATAGTAAGCTTTCGCAATGTATTGTTGTCATTGCATAGTATGGTGACATTGCAGAGATGCGTGGGGTGCAGAATGGAACAGTGTATTATTTATCGTTGAATCCATATTTGTTTTTACCAATAATGATCACCGTGTGAGAGTCTGGAAGAGACTTGGCCATTTGGCGACTTCCTGTTCCCTGTTTTTTGAGCTCCATACAGCCAGTCGACGTGGCATCATGGTTTGGGATACTATTATCGTCAACAGTTGTCCACTTCCCGTACACATCAACGGCACGCTCTTACGTTAATGAAATGTTGCGCTTCGTGGCACTATCCTATGAACAGGGCGTCCCAAGAGCAATTTTTCAACAGAATAACGTTCGGTGACAAATAACAAGAATCAGCCTAAATGCTTTTCAAGCTGTAGCGATGCTCCTTTGGCAAGCTCGATTCCCGCCAATCGAAAATCTATGATATACAATCGAATGTCGGTTGGATCCCCTTTCTCTCTCTCTCCCTCCCTCACGAAACGAAGATGAACTACGGACTTGGACCAACGTGGTCAACCATATCCCAGAATATTATTCAGATACTCATCAAACCGATACCACGTCGGGTTTAGTAATGTATCGCCCAAAGTATAGGTTATAGTTCTTATCGACCATCTTGTATTTTAGGCCATTGGAGCCTTGTTTATATGGGAAAATTAAATCCTTTGTTTTGCACCTGTTTGTCTATGCATGCGGCTTGGTTTATTTTTGAGTAGTTTTTCCAATGTGTGTGGCAATTTTTTTCCTGTCAGGCAGTGTATTTATTTATTTCAATTTTGTGACTTTTATTTAAAAGGTTATCAAATAATCTTTAAATATGCTTAAGTGCTTTATACTCCCCGCATAAACAGTTCTAACTCATAATATTATATATTTACTCTACAGTGCCGTAGAGAGTGTTTCTTTCCATAGATTAGCTTTTGATTTTCAGGACCAGTTCCTATACGTTTATGAGATTTTTAACCTCTTCCATTATATAATGTGTAATCGAAGACGTGAAAAGCTTTGTATGAGGAAATGTAGAGTAAAAGCTTTGTATTCATGACTTCCACAAACGGGTTTTAATATGCATACCAATTATTTTGATGATTTTAATCAGTAATTATATACTTTTCATATATGAGTAAAATGAGAACGTTTACATATTTTTCTCTCTTGCATGTCAACGAATTTTAGAAGGGAGATTTGGCAACACAGAGCTTAATTACGGTTGACGCGATTAATCTCTTTCACCGCTTCGCAACACACGGCGTGGAATAAACAGGATATTCAAGGTCAAATTCGTTATCATACCTGCGACGAATCATCCATGTGAATTAGGGGAAATTATTAAAAATTCAGATATGCTAATTTTGAGGATAGTGTCAGAGGTGTGCGTAAATTTCCATGAGAAAATGACATTTTTTAACGTGGCGATGACACTGCCATTTCAAAGCTTTTCAGTGGGACATAAATCAACCCACAACTTACGACAATTTAGTTCAATATTATTTAAAGTCAATTAATTAATTACAGTTAAACTCATTCAGATATGAAGAGATGGACACTTTTTCTCGTTATATAAGGCTCTCGTTAAAACTGAGTTTATTATTAAAAAAACAACGAAATTATTATTATTAAAAAAAAAAAAAAAAACCAACAAGTCCAGAGAAAACTAATTCTTCCTTAATCCGAAAATCTGATATACATTTAGAAAACCATTGACGATTAAAGGAGGAAGTAAACATTTGAGTAAGAAACTAAGCTTAGTATGTAACTGATGGACAAAAATTACTCTCAAATGAGAAAAAGGCTTATATCATATTTTCGGAGAAAAAACGAATGTATACCACATTTTCGGATCAAAAAACATTTAAACGTATGCCATATTTTCGGATGAAAAAACATTTAAACGTATGCCATATTTTCGGATAAAATTTGTTTTTTAAATGTATACCGTATTTTCGGACGAAGAGAGTATTATTTATGTATATTATTCATATAGTGAATTTAAATACTAGAATTTTACATATTTTCGCACACATCATCATATTTTATCTTACTGTCTTAAACCCACTAAGATGGACTGTTTGTGAAAAGTGGGAATATATTGTTAGAGGAAATTTTGCTGGACTCTTGTAGGCTATAACAAGTTTCTTCTCGTAATATGCGTCCCGTATCTGTGGTATGTGGAATGCAGCAAAACAAATATTAATTTCATCCTGCATAAAACGGGTTTCACTTCATTAAATAACCTAATTAATTTAACATTTATTGATTGATTCATGCTATTCATGCATTATTTCTCTACAGAGAGAGAAACCTTTTATTTTCTAATTTTAGAAGATAACGCGGCTGCGCAGTGGTAACGCATTGGTTTGGCCTGCGGTTATCCCGGGTTTGATTCCCAGTTTTGCAAAAAAAAAAAGCTTACACACTAACGGTTCACGTTATCCAGGGCTTGTTTCCCTAGGGCTTCAGAGGTTCGGATTCCTCGAAAAATTGGAGGTCTAGACGCAGCATGACCCCAGCCCTCCTTCCGCCATGAAACGCTCGCGAAAAATGTTCAAAATTAAAAAAAATATCTGATTATTAGTTTTTAAAAATGAATTAATATTGAAAGTACAGTTTGAAACAGTACTGTTGTATCGCAGAGTGCGCAGAACATGATATAAAACAAACATATCTAACATTTACAAAAAATTGCAATACCTTCACCTATACCTTGTTTATATTTTATGCGTTTATCGGCCAATGATAGTTGATTTTAGATTAGGAAATATAAACATTAGTGAAGATAAACAATATGAAAAATGGCATTTCATTTCATTGTAAATTGAACACAATTAGTGTCATGTCATATTATGTCAGTTTTTTTTCAAGTAAGAACTAACCTTAAATATATTTATGAATTTATTACATTCTTTACTATCGAATATTCTATAATATAAATAATATTCTTCAATATTTTGAATTAAGGATATAAAAAACTTGTTTACGAAACATTTTCCACAACTTTGAAAACTAATCTATTAGAACTTGATATGAAGGGACCATCTCTTTCATTCATTTTTATTCCGTTTATTAAAATTTCATGGAAACGAGTTCATGAATTTGGTTTTTAATATCCATGAAATTGAAATTTATTTCAGACATATTTCATTCTTGGATGGCAAAATTATTCCCTGGACAAAATAACAAATTTTCCGGAACAAAATCTGATTGGCTATAATAATATAATAAAAGCAATCAGACAACTTTGAGCGGTTTGTTAGATTATTGGTACATGAGCCGGCTTTCGGCTGCGCTAAAGGGCAGCCTTCATCAGATGTATATGGAGCGAATCGAACATACAGCAGATAATATAATTAAGGAATACAAATGGGGAAAAAATAATCGAAAAAAAAAAAATGAAAGCCGGCTCATGTACCAATAATCCAACAAACCGCTCAAAGTTGTCTGATTGCTTTTATTATATTTATGACAAGCAGTGGTACCTACTCAACATCTGATTGACTGAAAAGGAAGTTTCTTGAAATTTAATTAGATCTGAAGATTTAAAACGGGTTTTCAAGATCCGTTAGGAAGGCATAACTAAATTTTATATATACATATATGGAAACTGAATGTCCTTCTCGAAAGTGAATGAAAATATTATCTTATTGCCTTCCCCATTCGCTTTAGAGAATGGGAATATTATCTCATTCTCATTCCGTGAATGACACAAAATGGGCGTGGCGTTTTCAAAAGAATGAATATTAAACAGCCAATTGCGTTCAAAGAATCGGAATGGGACTATGTTCAAAGAATGGACTTGATCATGATAGAATGATGATGAAATCTTTAAAAAAATATTCGTAAAAAACATTAAATTCGACTAATTAATTCGGTTCTAATTAATCTATTAATTAATTCGGTTTAAAAAAATATTAAATCCGACAATCCTGGTCGTTCATTTAATTGTAATTATTTGACAGTTATTCTTTTACTAATGATAATTGTTTTTTAATAAATGTGATAGAATATAATTAATAACAGTGATGGAATATAATTAGTAACAGTGATAGAATATAATTAATAACAGCAACAGAATATAATTAATAACAGTTATGGAATATAATTATTAACCGTGATAGAATATATTTAATAATAGTGATAGAATATAATTAATAACAATGATAGAAGATAAAAACAGTGATGTTCTTGTAATGGTACGGTAGTAATGTCTTCGCCGTTTAACCGGTTTTTACTCCCAACAGTGGGAAAAAAAACCCTTATCTGCTAACTATTCACTGTAGTCCGGGGTTTCGTTCCCTAAGCTTTTAACGATTTAGGTTACCCGGGAAATTGTATATCCCGTCGTGGTATGGCCCTTGCTGTCTTTGTTAGCAACAAAAACATAAAACATACGTACAAATCATAGAAATTATATTTATAATAGAAAAAGAGGCTAAACATGTTTTCGCACTAATGAAATATAAACAAGGTTAACGTAGATTATTGAAATTATTGCCTTAGTCTTTAGTTTCCTAACTTAATGCCTTTGTATTCACATGATATTTATGTATACAATTATGAAGATAATGAATTGTGGACCACTGAAATATTTTTGTGACAAATAAATTATTATTATAACATTTGTTTAAAACCGTGTCTTTATATATATATATATATCACTAGTAATACTCCTTAATAATACTCCTTACAAATTTGGACCGCATATTTAACGCTAAAGTCGTCAATTTCATCTCGGATGATACACTAAGCTGAATTGGACAATAGAGTATAAAGTGTTCGCAGCGTCAAAATGGCCGTCTCCAACAACATTCTGTCTTTTATGAAGGTTCTCTTGTTTATAACGTATTGCTGCCATTTTTCTTACTCAACCAACACCGAATAAATCGACATGTCACGGTTTGGCAGCTTTTCCTGAACCTGTCGTTTTCCTTCGGGATATTGTTCCAGTGATTCAATTCCGACATTTTATGTGTTCTGGCGGCTTCACTGATAGATTAGTAGGCGTCGGGTGACGACATGACCGTCAATTCCAGAGATATGGATCAATTACGTCATGCGGCGTGTTAAAAATGAAGCACCAGGAAATATTCTTTATCAAATTCGAATGCTCTTAATCCAAATTAGGTTCAGTTCAGTAATCCAGGGACTTTAACAAAGGCATTAGGGCTGAGCTGCTTATCTAGATTTGATCATCTGTAAACTTATTTACGTATTTTAATACATCTTGGTTTGCTGGTTTGGTAAAAGCGTCGGAACATCTTGGAAGGTGCAGTAATTTCTCCCATTAAAGACCGTCAAGAGACGTAGTAAACCGTCTTTAGACAGAAAAAGGCGTCAACCGGAATGCAGGTAACTACAGCGAAAATTGGTTATAACGACCTTCAAGGGACCGCGAAAATTCGGTCGTTATAACCGATAGTCGTTATAAACGATATCTTTTTAAAATCATAGTAGCCTATAGTATAATACACTTTTAGAGTTTTATAAATTATTTTGATAGTAAAAAGTATTAAACTTTTTGGTTTCAAAATTAAATAAAAATATATTTAATTATAATGAATTTAATTTCCGTTTATATTAAATTATATTTATAGCCACACTAAATACATAACACTTTTTTTTTTTAAATTGAAAAAATTCTAGAAAATACTAAAGTATATAATGTAGAAAACAAATCTAATGAATAATATTTATTATATTATACTAATGACTTCCGAACAGTGCCGGTTTAAGAGTTTTGTGGGCTCTACGCTGAAAAAATAAAATAGGCCTCTAAAGAATATGACCTTCGTGATATTCAATTAATAAATCACTTTTTAAGTTCACTATCTTTAATATTCAGGTTTAGCAGTAATAAAAATTTCTCGGATATTTGTAAATAAACAAGATTAGAATAACACTTAAATTTTGATAACTAATTTTAAATTTTAATAACTAACTTTTAATTTTGATAACTAACTTTTAATTTTGATAACTAACTTTTAATTTTGATAACAAACTTCAGATTTTGATAACTAACTTTAAATTTTAATAACTAATCCACTTGGTTCCGATTTATGACTGTCAAGTCGCGTCGTTATATCCGATACGAATTTCCCTACTTAGAATCTACGTAGACTACAAAATCGCCGTCGTTATACGTTATATACGATGTCGTTATAACCGATATATTTAGTATGGAGTAGAATAGCAAACCAAACTTCTTGTAAAAATTCCGTCGTTATATGCGGTTGGTCGTTATAAACGATTTTCACTGTATATGAAACATTTGCTGGGACTGCAATATACAGTTGTTAATCTGAATATTGTTATGGGGAATGTTCACCGTAACACTAAAATGTCTGAAAGTATAA
The DNA here is from genome assembly GCA_006491805.2 of Dysdera silvatica. Taxonomy (NCBI): domain Eukaryota; kingdom Metazoa; phylum Arthropoda; class Arachnida; order Araneae; family Dysderidae; genus Dysdera; species Dysdera silvatica. The sequence continues at coordinate 102,111,206 of QLNU02014176.1, read as the reverse complement.
TTAGGTTCTAATAGTTAAAATTTGACTGTATTAGTGAAGCTAGAGTTCGCGCATCTAATTAAGCTTCGATGATTTAAAACTTAACACCACTATGTGGTCAGGCCCTGCGGTGGCGCAGTGTGGTAACGCGTTCTCCTATTGCGCGGCTAATCCGGGTTCGACTCCCAGCAGTGCAAAAAGAACGCTTACTCAGAGATCTCATAAAGATCGCACTGCTCACTGTAGTCCGGGGTTTGGTTCCCTAGGCCTTAAGAGGTTCGGATTCCTCGGAAAACAGTAGGTCCCGGCGCAGCATGACCACTGTAGTCTTTGAGCCGTAAAACCAAAAAACAAACAAACTATGTGGTCAATTCAAGCCACTATTCAAATTCTAGGTAGCCTATTAAACAGTTTAGGTGTAATAATAATTTCCAGGCTAGTATCTAGCCTAGATAATGTGCTGAACAGTTTAAATCAGATATTTTTTCTCTGAATATTTCATGATTTCTGATATTTCAGAAGCTTTTTCTCCCGCGTGCGCTTTTCGTCCTGCCCGAGTGTATTAGTGTACCCACTGACAAGAATATGAATAAAATTTATGTGCCATAGAATAAATAACAGACAAGTAGTATTTCTTTATAATTTAGTCAATACATAGTTACGTATTTAATGAGATGGATGAGCTTGGCTCTTTTCAATAAGTAAATCAATTCTAGGGGCCGTTTTAGAGAGACACACGCGCTTGTCTTTTTCAATTGACAGTTTCGCGAGGTATTTGGTTTTGATCACATACATTGGTAAAAAACCTTGTTCGCAATGATAAGTCGATGGGAACATGAAAAGACAGCATGGAAGGAGTGAGGCGAGGGGAAACGAGTTTAGAAAGTAAATTGCTTCTTTATATTTTGAAAAAAGGATAGAAGGTTATGAACTTCAAATCATAAAAAGGGGAAAAGTGTAAAGTAACTCCCTCGCATACCCCTTGATTTCTTCTCGCGTACCCCCCAGAGGTATGGTTGCTCCAGTTTGAAAACCCCTAGTCTATTAGAACTCATCAAACGGTCTACAGCACTTATTAAATGATGTAGACCAGCGGTTCTTTAACTTCTATAGATCGCGGACCCCCCCCTTCTTCAGAGGTCACTGGCCCTTGCGGACCCCCCCTTCTTCAGAGATCACTCGCCCTTGCGGACCCCCAAGAATTAACTCAAAGTTTAAAGCCCGGAATTTGCATCATACATATTTATTTCTAGCGTTCTATTATTGATTTTTCCCAAGAAGGAACATTTCGTCCCCTCATAATCTATTCTTAGTTAATGCTCTTTTCTTAGTATTTTTCTGAACTTTTGTGGAACACTGGGAGGGTCTCACGGATCGTTTGGTAGAGTCCCTTGGACTCCCAGGAGGTCCATGGATCATAGATGAAGAACCGCTGATCTAGATTAATGGCTCCAGAACGGTGTGTGGCAAAATATTTTTTTTAAGGACAACGAAGATTTTTTCAGGTTCTGCTGTAGTACAGTGATAACACATTTGCCTAGCGCGCCGTTGTCCGTGGTTCGACTTCCAAAGAAACAAAAGCCAAAAAAAAAAAAAAGAGCTCTACGGTTTACGACTAACATCTTATTGTAGTCCGCAGGTTGATTTTCTCGGCTATAAGACACGAATTATTCAAAAAAAAAAGGGACCCGGGCCAGCGTGACTCTTACTGCCCTTATGTTGTAAAATTCACAAATAAAACTGAAGTATTTTACCCGTGAAGTCTCTGTGTACAATTGAAACAGAACAAACAGGAATTTATTGAAAAACGCGGGAAAATGAGTTGAATATAAATTAACACATATTCCTGAAACTGTTTGGCATTAGAACAATTGCCTTTATAAACAGATAAGAAAAAAGATGACCCTTCGCACACGTACCATGAGAAATGAATCACTGTTTTGTAAATTAATATATTCAGTAAATAAACTAAGTAAGTAAACTAATAATAAACTACGCAAATCACTAAATTAAAAAAAAAATGCCCATCTTCAACCCCCAGTTCCTCATAACCTTTAAAGGTCCGCATTGAATTGTGACTCGTCACATACGGGCACATTTCTAAGTCGTGATGTTGAATAATTGTTTCAACATTTTCTTCTGAAGTTTTTTAAAGCTATTATAGACCACTTCACTTATATTATTTATAGATTATAGATCACTTAGAGTGCAGTCCATGGACAAATGATGGTCCAAGCCTCCGCTTGGACCACCATTTTTCCATGGACTGCATTCTAAGAAAAACTGAATTAAAGTATCTTATTTGTAATTTAATATTGATTTAATTTCTGCATTTTAAAGAACTTTACTTGATTCAAATATACACACCTTTGATTATAAGTGTGAGCAATGTGTTTGTTATCTTAGTTGACGATTTATTTTTAGTTTGCCTAATGCGCTTTGGGCTGCTTAGTCACACATAGTTTCGATTATAAGAGCCTGGTTCAATTTCTTTTATGGTAGACTGTCCTGTGTAAATAATATCGAAAATAAGTGTTTTAAAAAGGTTTATTTTTTTAATTCTCAATGAAATATAGGTTGCTCTAAACGCCATTTTCATCGAAAGAAGGGAAATCCAAAATTCGTATAGAAGATTCTCGTTATACAATAATTTTTGCCACCCACGTATTAATTACAGCTCAAACTAGAGCTGTAATTAATACGTGGGTGGCAAAAATTATTGTATAATAAATTCCCCCACGAAAACTCACAAAAATCTCGCCCCGGAGGCTTTCTTGTGTTGACCATATTTGGCAATTGTGTTATCCCTGCGGAGGGTAATAATACCTTAACAAGATTCTTGTTAAAACGAACTCCACGGAACCGTTGAATTATTTCGTTATAACGAAGAATGTATATTAATTTATTAATATTACATCATGTATTTGCGTAAAGGTAATACGCAAATCGTTTTTCACCCCGCCCATATATAATTTTAATGAAAGATAATTAAATTTAATTTACAGAATATATATTATTTAATGAAATAAAATTCGAAATTTAAAGCCTGACCCTTATTTATACAACTGCAAAAAATTCATTTATTTTATGTACATGAAAATTCTAGCAGAAGATGACTAAAATTCTTGTAGCGAATGCTAAATAGTAGATAAAGTTGACGTCGTAAGTTTTAGCCTCTCATATTTTCGTAAACTTTTGTCGATCCCAGAAATTATGCCCTTTTCCTGGAAAAATGTCTATTGTTTCACTTAAGCTAGATCACTACCGAAGAAAATGGAAGGAAAAAATCACACGGAACACTTGACATAAACAACAGAAGAATGGATGCTGAATATCCCTTTTTCTGTCACGTATTATCCCTCTGTCAACGAGTTGCTTTTCTTTCACAAATTGGAGGAAAGGTTGAAAATAACGGAAAACTGGAAATGATATGGGGTAGTCAAATAAGAATTTCAAGGAGTAGAAAAAAATCTGTTCAAATGCCACGTGTTCCTTCATCGTTATTTTCAAAAAAAAAAAATTGTAGTTTATTTCTAGCGTTTTAAATTCTTAGTAGTTGAAGTGCTTTTTTTATGAAATTAAAAAAAAAACAAACGTTTGTTTGGATCTTGGATACGTTTTTCGTTGTAACGGGATTTTCAAAAATTTCCTTTATCAAATCTGAAGTTTTAATGCATTGACTTAATAGTATCTGAAATAAAGATTGGCATTTGTTTCGTATTAACGGATTCTACGTTATATCGGAATTCATTATAGCGAAAATATACTGAACTTAAAATTGCATTCATGCGAAAAACTCTTTGCAAAAACGATATTATTGGAAACTTAATTAATCTTTTTCAACAAATGCGGGCTCCATCCATATATTCTATTTTCCCTTTAAATCTAATTTAAACAAAAGCAGAAAACCAATAACTCAAAAATAAGTTTAGAACAAGGATAAGATCTTCTCTTACTGGACTTTCATCGATCTAGTGTCTGATAAAAAACTTTGGACAGGGTCTGCAAATAAATGGTTTTAGTTTATTTTTTAAGTTAGACATTACCATTGATCATGTTACTTTCTTTTTTTATCAAGTAGTATGATGTACACTGCGTTGTTCATAGTGCTTTCATGCATTTACATTTCATTATCGATTTGAAACTCTGATTAAAGTTGTATTATTTATATTAATAAAATATTATTGATAAAAAACATTATTTTAAAAATCCTTACGTTAGAAAAAAAATTCATTTCTTATATTTCATTCCGTTTCCAGCCGTATTTTCATTAGGATTAGGCTTCTTATTTTAAATTTCTTCTAGATATGTTTTCAAAACACCAACGTGAAATTTTATGAAAAATATATACGTGTAAAGAAAATTTAAAGGCAAGTTTTTCACAAATTTAGGCGTTTGGTTTAAACCATACTTTATTCAATATATTTCATGTTAACCTTTCTGTATTACACTGTTTTCTAGTCGAAAAATGGAGAATTCATGAATATACAGTAAGCTGCCATTGAAAACATGTTTATCGGTTTTGTGGATATTAAAAATTACCAATTTCTACACGCAAGTTTACTCCGGAACAAAAATTAAGTATGCATAATTCATTTTTCATTATAATTCAAGGCCCTTGATCCTTTTTTCTATGTAGTGTATCTTTTAAAGCATTAAATAGTAGGCGAAAGCTTTAAAATTGGAAAAAAAAAAGTTTTTCCTCTTGTCAAGTCGATTTCCATTTGGTGAGAAAATTCACCTTGCTAACAAAATTTGTTAGCGTCGTCGAATATTGAGTTGCACGTGACGGGAATATTTTTGATAAACATGTAAATATCGCTGACAAATTCTTGTGACCCTACTCAAGGTCATCGGAAAAAAAAATGGTATATAAAATGAGATCGAATGATTATTTACGTGTGACTGAATAATAGTGACGGAAAATGGGATGGAAGGTCTGAGTCGTATAAATTATTTTGTGCACTTGCTTTATCTATATTTCCTCGGATTACATCAGATGAGTTTATTAAAGCAGGTGTTGCGTATGTAATAACGCCTCAAAGTTTCCCAATTACATAAGCCAGCCGTAATTCCAGCGAGAGACATCATTTATTAAAAGTCTAGATGCATAACTTTGGCAATAGTACAAAAATATGGCGAAAAAGAACGAAAAAAGGAAACCGACAGCAGCAGAAACGGGAACGTCTTTTCTTAACGATGTCCCAGGACACACTAAGTACCAAAAAGGAAATACAAACATTGCCACTCAAATATCTGCAAAATATAATTACAAAACATATTTATTCCATTCTAAATAAAAGGTATAATACGTTTATTACCATTAAAATAAAGGAAAACAATAACTTCATAATAAAAAAAGGGAAATACAATAATTAGATAATTGCGACAGCGTGTATATAAATAAAATATAAACAAAACATTAATATAATGAAATATTTTGGAGGAAATATACATTTGCAATTAATTTATGCAATGATTATTAAGAAACAAGTCATAAATATATGCTTTATTTGTTCGTATAAGATTTTAACTCCCGTTCCAAGTTTTAGCTGTACCCGTAATAAAATGTACAATCGCCTTAATGTAGAAGAAAATACCGAAAGGTACAACTTTCTTTAAAATTCGATTTTTTAATCTGTCGAATACATATTTGTTTTTGGATAGTTCGATGGATTGTTTTTTTTTGTGCTAAAACTGTGAATTATTTAGAAAAGAAAAATATCCACAGATTAAATATATATTCTGTTAGCTACTAAAAGCGCAACAACAAGAATGACAAAAGATATCAGAGCCATATGTATTTAAAAATGATATTGATATCACGTATTTCTCTTGATGTTTTACATTTCATGGATATCAGTGTATAAATTTTCAGAGTAAATTTTGATGAAATGGTAAGACCTGAATGTGATTACACTTTGAGATCTATATTTGATTACATGGTGAATTCTGTATTTGATTACATAATGAATTCTGTATTTGATTACACGATGAATTCTATATTTGATTAGATGGTGAATTCCGTATTTGATTATATGATGAATTCTATATTTGGTTACATGGTGAATTCTGTATTTGAGTACATGGTGAATTATGTATTTGATTACATGATGAATTCTATATTTGATTACGTGGTGAATTTTGTATTTGATTACTCAGTGGAACCTGTATTTGATTAATTATTGGGTCTGACATCGATTACTTATTAGGATCTGTAATTAGTAATTTGTTGAAATTTGGCTATTTAATCCATTGATTACTTATTTAAACATATTTTATTAGAAACTAAAATATTGAATTAATGGTAATTACAAATTTCTGAAGACTATTTATTATTGCGATCTGAAATGTGTATTTTTGATTACTTATTACGAGGTAAAATTGAAAGAGAAACGATATGCTAGCATTTTTTTAAAATTTGTTTCGTTTAATTAGATATATGAACTGAGCATTCATCAAGCAAGTATGGAAAATAACTTAGTTAGAACTAGGTGTAGGAATTAGAATAGATCGAATTGTGGAAAATAAGCGGAAAACTGTTTAATAACTATTGAATTTGTTTACTCAAGAAAATATCAAAATACAGATATTTCTACAATGAGTTGAAGTGGATGACGCAAAGATTGAGCCCAGTTTAACAGTTTGAACATACATAGCTTCGAGCTTTGCGTTTTGGTCATAAAATTTCCAGTCAAAGTGGAATTTAGTTGGAGAATTTGAAGTCAAGATGTTTGTCCGTTGAGATGCACAACTTGTCCTTTGTTGAGACCAGGAGGTCAAAGTCAGATCAATACACATTTCTATGCCGTTAAAATTCGGTAACTGAAAGTTTTTGGACCTAAATTCGGAGTTTGCATATGTGCATCTGTTTTGCATTTTAAGGTTAAAAAATTCAGTTTGTTGCTATTGAGCTTCACTGTTGCGATGGTGTTACTGAATTAACAGTTCTTCTATAACAATCATAACCTATAATTTCGCAGTGGCCATTTTATTTGAACATTCCGGAGATTTAAAGATGTCTCAAAAGTCGAGAGGAATGGAGTAATACAGGACTGCAGCCAAGCCGAAGCTAGCAGGGGCGCGGCCACAGTTGACCCATGGAGCTATATATATATATATATCATCATCATCATATTCAACCATTATCTATCCACTGCTGGATGAAGGTCTCTCCAAATGCTTTCCACACAAGTCTATCCTGGGCCATTCGTTTCCACGTCACCCCAACCTCTTTTCTTATTTCATCCACCCATCTAGTTTGAGGACGTTTTCTAGGTCTTCGGTGGTCTCTTGGAATCCAGTTCAGAATTTCTGTTGTCCATCGTTGATCAGTTCTTCTTGCAATATGCCCAGCCCAACGCCATTTCAGACTTTTTACTTTAACAACGATGTCCTCTACTCTAGTTTGTTTTCTCTCACACAAGTGTTCCTTTTTCGATCTCTCCTAGTTATTCCAAGCATGCACCTCTCCATGCTCCTTTGCGTTGTCTGTAACTTTCGTATTGCTCCAACTGTTAGACTCCATGTCTCTGATCCATAAGAGAGGACTGGCAATACACACTGGTTGAAGACTTTTCTTTTTAGACATAAAGGCAATTTCCCCTTCAGGATAAAACTGTTTCTTCCAAATGCACTCCAGCCAAGTTTAATACGTCTGTTGAGTTCTTTCATAATGTTGCCATCCATTGAAATCAGCTGGCCAAGGTAAATATATGAATCAGCAATTTCTAGCTCAGTGTTGTCAACTTGTATTTTTGTTTCCTCTACAAAATTATTGAACATGATCTTAGTTTTTTGTAGGTTCATCTTGAGTCCAACTTCTTCACTTCTAGTTGAGAGCTCTTGTACCATGTCTTGGAGTTCCAATGGGTCCGTTGAAAAAATAACAATGTCATCAGCAAACCGCAGATGATTTAAATATTCACCATTTATTTTTATTCCCTTGTTATTCCAATTTATCAGCTGAAAAATCATCTGTAAAGCAGAAGTAAAAAGTTTTGGAGAAATGGTATCTCCCTGCCTCACCCCTTTGCCAAGTTTGATAGTTTTGGTATCTTTATGTAACCGAAATTTTGCACTTGCATTTTTATACACACGTTTCACCATGTCAATGTACACATCCTCAATGTCTGTTGATCTTAAAGAGTTGATGACTGCTGATGTTTTTATAGAGTCAAAGGCCTTCTCATAGTCAATAAATGCAACACACAATGGAAGTTCATATTCATGTGTTCTTTCAATTAATTCTCTTAATACTTGAATATGGTCCACTGTACTGAATCCACTTCGAAATCCAGCTTGTTCTCTTGGTTGAGCTGCATCTAATTTTTTCTGCAGGCGATGTGTTAGAACTTTTGTGAAGATTTTATAAATAGCAGGTAACAAGCTAATTGGTCGGTAATTTTTCAAATCCTCTTTATCACCTTTTTTATGCAAAAGAATTACTGTTTCAGAATCGCAGTGGAAGCATGCTGGGCCCATACATACATGCACACACACACACACACACACTTTTCGTTTATCCTTTCATAGTTCTATATTTCAAGACAGCAAATGGATTACTTGAGGCAAGCATGATGGCCTAATGTAATCTCCAAACCATGTTATGCTTGCATACAACTAAGCTTACTGGAAAAAAAAAAATACTAGTTAGCATAGGCGTATGCAAAAAGTTCATAGAGGAGGGGTTATATAGACTCCAGATTAGGGGGAGGGTTGCAGGCTACCAGCTCATGTATATTCCTGTGTTAAATATACAAATTTTCATGGCAACAGGGTTTACAACCCCCATCAACAGCCCCCTGCATACGCCAATACCAGTTAGCTTAAAGTTCCTGGATATAAATCCTGAATAAATGAGGAGCCTAAGTTTTGAAATAGCAAATTGAGAGGATTGAAAACAGGAGTGTATATTCAATATGTGCTAGTTGTGTGCAGCACATCTTTTAAATAATTCCAAATTCTTTTAATTTGCCATTATCATCATTAAAGAAATATAAAATAAAAGTATGCAATTTTTCGAAGCAAAAATTTCGTAAATTTTCTGAATTTCAATGAAACAGATTTTTATTGTAATAAATAAAATGAATACTTAATACTTCTGTCAAAGCACGGGAGAAGAGGAGCACAAATTGATGCTCTGTCTTGAATATGGCAACCACAAGGGTGAACTATACCTTCACTGCTCATCCATGACCTCCACCCGTCCAGTTAATAATTGTTCCCTGACACATGCATAGCACAGAAATCTACCTTCTGATGTTTTCTTATAGCCAGATAGTTGTACTGTGACACTAAAGTACAGATTGCATTCATCTCGTTCTAATTTAAAGGCGATTTAATGTAGCATGCAAATGTTTTTTTAAATATTTGTAACATGTAAATATTTAGGTCATTTGTTTTATTCTGATGAATAGTGTTGATTTGTTAATTAGATCCCTCATGTAAAATGTACTTTCTTTTAATAAGTATGCCCAATTTACTTTAAAACACAATTTGCAGCACCATTTTTTCTCTGGTTGTGTAATGCTAAATTATTTTTTCTTTTGAAATCAAAACTCAATGGTCCTAGACATATTAAACATTACTATTGCTATTAAACCATAATAGAAAATTTAAGTATGTATGATAAAAATCGTTTGGAGATGGCATTTGGAAAATCTTACACATTGCACTATCAAGTTATTATAATTCTCTGCAATCATTAAGTAACCACATGAAATCTCAGGTCATTAGGAATAGAAGAAACTGAGTGAAGCAGATGCCAAATATTGCATATCTACACACAGGTGTAAGGATGGATTATCAGTCTTATAAATTTTGCCATTACATGGATTTCAGCAATGAAGTTCCAACATTAAGCTTTTCTACTATTATTTAGCTGATCCAAATCATTCCAGATGGCTGCAGCACATGAACAGTTTTTTCTCAAGGAGGCCAAACCTTTGCTTCCTTCTTGGAATATTTTGATAAGGAAAAATTCAGACCCCCCCTCCCATGATAAAAACGAAAGTGTAAAAAATTTTCATACGAACCTGAAAGAATACCTTGTTCCCCAGCTATCGTATTAGAATGTAAATACCGACTGAGATAATTGTCTTCAATCTTAAGTCTTTTACGTGCCAGACCTTCAGGATCTGGGGAAAAAATTACATACACACATATATATATATATACACACACGGTCATCATTTGCAAACACCCCACCTTAATAACTTTAGTTCTAAAATAGGTCCCTGGCTACCCTGGTAGGTACCCACCCTGATTGGAAATATTTTATTGAAAAATTCATTAAAATATTTTCATCAGAACACCATGTAGCATATATTCTTTAAAATTTGAAGATAATTTAATTATACAAAAAATATGAAGTTTACTTTATGTTTTGGCAGACCATGATGTATTAGATATTAAATACCTCCCAAACAAAATACCACATCATGAAAATTTTGCTGCAGTACTATGCAACTTTGGTACAGGGTATATATAAATAAACGAATTCTACCAGTGATTGCAGTTTTGAATTAATCACATAATTAACAAGCAAGATAAAAGTAGGAGGACAGCAGTCTGTTAACATCTTTGACTTTCTTAAAACCACAGAAATTCCGGTTTTGCTCTGTTGTTTTCGTTAGAATAATGTTTAAGTAGTAAAAATGCCTGAAACATGCCATCGAGAAACTTAGTAAACTAAGGAATTTAAAAGGAGTTTTATCATAGGCTTATATACTACTGCTTGGTCTACACAATGTATTATGACAGAAATTCAATGTAATGTGGCAATATTCTATGAAGTGTACAGGGAATTTTGAATACTCCAACATCAATGCAAACAGTTTTTCGAAGGTTGGCCAAGGTAAACTTGCAACTAAGTCCTTCTTTGTGAAGTTTGCTTTAAACAGCAAACCACTGAATGTTGAACCACAGCTATTGGGCATAATGAATGTTTAGTGACAAATCTAACTTCTGTCTCAGCAATGATGATTGCCAAGAAAGAATATGGAGATGACATGGAAACCACAGTGATCCTGTTATTATTGCTAAGCATCATACAACTTGCCACCATGGAATCATAGATTAGGGTGTCATCAGCATCAACAGCCATTTACCTTTAGTACACATAACAGGTATGACGACAGCATATCAATAAATTGATGAGGTGCTACAGCCTGTTGCTCCACCCTATCTTCAGAGCTTAAAAAATGCTGTTTTTCAGCAAGGTAACATACAGCTACTATCAGCACAGGGTTGAGTTTCTTCCGGGGCAGTGGAAGGAAATGAAAAAAACAGAAGAAAAGAGAAGAAATTTGAAAACATTAGAACGATTAAATACATTTTCAAAATTTCTGTAGATTTGAAATTTCTTTTGTTTTATTCTTAATGTCAGAGTTAGAAAGCCGCTATTACAGTTCAATTCAGACTAAACCATAACTGTGTCAGCTGATTTAAATAAGTGTGTAGTTAGCTTGTCATGCTTCAGGTTTGCAGACCTTTGTTTTATTTCTCCTCTTACGAAAGAAAAAATGCTTTCTTCTGCTTATTTGGCAATTTTTTGGCAATTCTGCTTATTTGTTAATTTTTACTATATAGCACAAATAAAGGAGGGAGAAGATGAAACCCCATATGGAGGGAATTCCTTGAGAATGAAGAAAATAGCAAAGTACAAGCTAAATGTATGCTAAATGGTTGTGGGCATGTGCAAAGTATAAAAGCTTGTAAAATGCATGCTCATATAAAGTCATGCAAGTCAAATATGGATAAAATATCCAGCAGTGTTAATTGTGATAAAGTGTTGGTATGCATTGAAAAACTTCAACCTGAATCTGAAAAACAAAATGTGCCCACTGTACTTGAAATTCAGGAAGAGGGAAGTTTGTAAAAAAAAAAATCTTGAAGTTCAATGAATGAGTTTTGTTATTCCATCACTGATTGTGAGACGAAAGAACTGGATGAGCTGGTGGGTATGTTTTTAATTTTTGTAATCTACTAATTAATAAATAATCTACCATTTTCACGTGTGGAGAATGAACATTTCAAAGCTCCTATATCTAGAGACTAGGATACAAATTACCATCCAGGAAAGCACTTGCTAGTGCTATCTTAGACCAAGTTCATGACGAACTGTATAATAAAACAATCAAAAAATTTACAGATAAAACAGCAACCTTAATTGTCAATGGATAGAGCAATACCTACAATGAGCCCATTACCGTTGCAGCTTTATGTGCAGAAGAGAATTTTATTTTGTTGAAGGTAGGGATCATAAAACTGCTGAATATCTCGCTGACATGAATAAAAAAATTGTGAAAAATGCATTTGATAAATATAACTGTCACGTCAAAATTGTTGTAAAGGACAATACTAATTCTGTGGTAAAAATGTGTCAGGAGCTTGAAAAGACAAATATAATAGTAGCGTCTTCTGAATGTTCAGCACATCACTTAAATTTACTTGGCCAAGATATTATCCCCAGAAGCACTATTCCTCATATCATGCAAATTCAAAAATATTTCAGAAATCAAAGGCCTGGTGCCTGGTTAAGGGATTATCCTGGTTCAGTAAAATCGCAGTTAACAGGAGAGATGTGCCAGAATAGTCAGTTGTAAGTGCCTTGATACATTTTTAAGAAACCATACTGCTTACACAAGCATCATAAATGGCCACATCGATGAAACAGACAGTACCATAAGAGACATAATTAGAAATTTTATGTATGTTTGTGGTTTTATGGCTCAAGGACTACAATGGTCATGCTGCACCGGGACCTACTGTTTTCCGAGGAATCTGAACCTCTGGACCTACAATTTTCCGAGGAATCCCAAACTCTGGACTACAGTGAGCAGTGTGATCTTTATGAGATCTCTGAGTAAGCGTTCTTTGCACCGTTGGGAGTCGAACCTGAGTTAACGGCGCACTAGGCGAACGCATTACCACACTGCGCCACAACAGGGTTTAGAAATTTTAATTTACACAAATAAGTAAAAGATTTGGTAAAGTAAATAAAACCTATTTCGACTGCACTAAATCGCTTACAGACAATGCAAATATTGCTGATGCTTGAAATGAAACTTCTACAAAAACGTTAACTTTAAGGCTCACGTTCATACTATAATGGAGAGATTTAAAAAAAGCAATTCTTATGTACAACGTGTTTGCATATCTTATTAATCTCAAATATAAAAGGGGGTGGGTAATTATATGAACAAAAGTAGACAGAAAAGGGATAGACAAAAACAGCAATCTGTTACCCAATGTGATATACTTCAAAACTGACAGCAGACCCTTTCTCAAAATTTACTTTACTAACACTTTGTAATACATTAAATCCTGTCACATGGTGAAAATGCGTACAAAAACAAAACCCCTTATAAACTTGTATAACTACGTTAACTTCGTTTTAAGCTCCTCTTCAAGTTCAGCAGGACTTGAACAAATCTCTTCTTCTTTTGCATTTTGTCATTCAAAGTTAAGAAATAGACTGTCCATGCTACTGCAAAAAACTTCTGTTCTGTTACTCTATGTTACACTGTATTGATGAAGAAGTGATGAGGAACAGTATTACTGGCTCCAAATAAAGCTTTCGACCTGCTCCTGCAGTTTTGCAACAATTTGAAAATTTTTCAAACAGGCAGATATTTCAAAAATGCTTGAACACAATATGAAATCACCCCAATTAAATTGCATAGATATTAAAAATATATGTTATTTACTAACTGAATAATGCAATACAGGAGTAACATATGGGGTTTAAAACTATGCTTCTTCCAATCCTGGTGGAAGAAACCTATTTCTCTCAGACTGTTTTTTCCATGTTTCTTTCCGCATTTATTTTCACTATGCATAGGTGCCAACTGCCAGAAGTGAAAAATTTACCACCGTGAGTAATGCTTATGTCTTTACTGTAACACATGCAGAAAGCATATTTTGGCCCCAGTCTTGATTTTTGAATAAAATTAAATATCTTCATATATTTGGCTTTAAACGTTTGGTAGTACCTTTTATTAACGGTCGACATCGTTAACGTTGTTTTCAAAAACACCTAAAAACAAAACTTTCTTTCCAGAGCAAAGAAATACCAGATATGTCTAACACATGGCTTCCCTATAAAGAGTCACGTGCTTGACCAAAACCTTATGGATGTAGCACATTCTTTCTTGCCTTCCCCAACAACTACAAATACAGATGCATGATTTCGTTGTGCAGGGGCATCACTCTACGTCATAGCTGGAGCTAAAATTCCACGTCACGCCACGCATGCGCCGTCAACGGCAGACGAATTTTTCTGGTGTTTTTACCGATATTTGCATTTATTTATGCATATTTATTATTAAATATGCACACATGCGCTAAAATTTAAATAAACATGCATCAAGAAAAATAGGTATCTTATTTATTAAAAAAAAAAAAAAAAAGAATCAGTATTTTAAAAAACACTGGGGATTTTAGATGAAATCTCCGAAAATCGTTTTCCGACCGGAAGACCGATAAAAAATCAGAAGCCTTGGCATCTACGACTATGGAAGAAACTTGCGAACCCTGAATCAGCAGGCAGGCTTTATAAGATTTTCAAGTACTTCCTTGGTCAAGCACAATCTCCAGACCCCTCTCTAATCAAAAATGTGTGGGACATTATTGGCCATTGAGTGAATGTTCTTCACTATTCTTGAAACATGGAAGAACTGGATTTTGGTTGACACCACATGGTCAGCAGTACTTCGTGAAGACATTCAAGTACCCACTGAATCAATACCATGCAAAGTTGCTGAATGTATCCCCTATCATGATGGTCACACTATCTACTGATCACCCTGTATATTCAGCCACTAGCTACATGCGGTTTTTCAAAATTGAAATCACTTCCTCAGAACTTCTGTTAAGTTCTATCACATTTTGAGCATTCCTTCATGGTATAGTATTTTCTTTGTGAGGCAGTGTGTATATTAGATTTATACTATTTGTTAAAAATATATTTTCATGAAAAATAAATTTCATTAACTTTTAGAAATAAAACTTCTTAAATAACAAACCTCTTTTCATTGGGCGAAATTGGAATGATCTAGGTTCTCCTTTTTGTTTATCACTAGGTCTACGCAACTCAACAAACACGTTAACAGGTTGCTGAATATTCTCGTTGTAATATCTGGGAGTACGAAATACTATAGCCACTTGCTTATGTACATCATTTGGTTGAAATTCAGCTTGACTTTCCCATGTTATACATGTGCCTTGTTCCTCGTAAAACCAAACCTGAATATCTTCTAAAAATAAAGCAGAAAAATATATAGAAACAAAACTACTATTTTGTGTGTCAAACTTATACAATTTATACATTGAATATATCTACAAGCTTTGCATGTAAACATGAAGTTATTAGCAAACTCTTTACTAGGTACACACAACTACGATAAAAGCTTTATCATCAGAAAGAAACAAGTGCTTGGAGATATGAGAATAATCACACTGGCACCAATAGCGTTCCTAACCTCAATCCAAAGGCACATACCTTGGAGGAGGAGGAGGATTGTGCAAGGGTTTCATTGGGAAGGGTGGC
>QLNU02014176.1:102075619-102091235 GCA_006491805.2 Dysdera silvatica | reverse complement strand
CTTGTTCTCTTAGTTGAGCTGCATCTAATTTTTTCTGCAGGCGATGTGTTAGCACTTTTGTGAAGATTTTATAAATAGCAGGTAACAAGCTAATTGGTCGGTAATTTTTTAAATCCTCTTTATCACCTTTTTTATGCAAAAGAATTACTGTTGCAGAATCCCATTGGTTTGGTATGTTACCGCTGTTAAGACATTTGGTAAAGAATTTTGCAAGTATGTCTTCTACATATTCTCCAGCTTCTTTTAGGATATCTAATGTAATACCATCATCACCAGGGGCTCTTCCTTTCTTCATACTTTTTATTGCAAATGAAACTTCTTCTTTTAAGATTTTAGGAGCTGTTCCTTCGACTATTTCAATGTCTTCGTTTAATCCACTGTTACTTTCGTATAGATTTTTGTAGAATTCTTCAACTCTTCTAAGTATTTCTTCCCTATTTCTTGTTACGGTGCCATCCTCTCCTTTTAATGCAATGATGTGTTTCTTCCCAACAGATAAACTTCCTTTAACAACCCTAAGGCTCTTGTTATTTTCAATGGCTTTCCTTACTAGCTCACAGTTGAATTTTCTTATGTCTTCTTTCATGCTTTTGCGCAGAGTTTTACAAAGTTCTATGTACTCAATCCTGGAACTGGTATTTTGATTGTCCACCTTCATATCTCTTCGCCTTTTCATGAGCTGTTTCGTCTTCTCAGATAATTTGCTATTGTGCTTTTTACAGGTTACACCACCAATTTCCCCAGCAGTTTCAACTATTGTCTTAACAATGTTTTCATTTGCTTCTGAGATATCACTTTCATCAATAAGTCCTTCCAGTGCAGAAAAGCGATTTTTTAATTCCAACTTGAATGCCTCGGTATTTTCTTTTAATTTCTTTAAATCCACCCTCTTACTTACTTGTTTCCTAATGAGCTTCTGTCGTTCTAATTTAGTATTTAAGTGCATTTTACATCTCACCATTCGATGATCACTTCCAGTATTAAATCTGTTCAGTACGCTGTATGGTATTACATTAGATATCCTAAAAGAAGCTGGAGAATATGTAGAAGACATACTTGCAAAATTCTTTACCAAATGTCTTAACAGCGGTAACATACCAAACCAATGGGATTCTGCAACAGTAATTCTTTTGCATAAAAAAGGTGATAAAGAGGATTTAAAAAATTACCGACCAATTAGCTTGTTACCTGCTATTTATAAAATCTTCACAAAAGTGCTAACACATCGCCTGCAGAAAAAATTAGATGCAGCTCAACCAAGAGAACAAGCTGGATTTCGAAGTGGATTCAGTACAGTGGACCATATTCAAGTATTAAGAGAATTAATTGAAAGAACACATGAATATGAACTTCCATTGTGTGTGGCATTTATTGACTATGAGAAGGCCTTTGACTCTATTAAAACATCAGCAGTCATCAACTCTTTAAGATCAGCAGACATCGAGGATGTGTACATTGACATGGTGAAATGTGTGTATAAAAATGCAAGTGCAAAATTTCGGTTACATAAAGATACCGAAGCTATCAAAATTGGTAAAGGTGTGAGGCAGGGAGATACCATTTCTCCAAAACTTTTTACTTCAGCTTTACAGATGATTTTTCAGCAGATAAATTGGAATAACAAGGGAATAAAAATAAATGGTGAATATTTAAATCATTTGCGGTTTGCTGATGACATTGTTATTTTTTCAACGAACCCATCAGAACTCCAAGACATGGTACAGGAGCTCTCAACTAGAAGTAAAGAAGTTGGACTCAAGATGAACCTACAAAAAACTAAGATCATGTTCAATAATTTCGTAGAGGAAACAAAAATACAAGTTGACAACATTGAGCTAGAAATTGCTGATTCATATATTTACCTTGGCCAGCTGATTTCAATGGATGGCAACATTATGAAAGAACTCAACAGACGTATTAAACTTGGCTGGAGTGCATTTGGAAGAAACAGTTTTATCCTGAAGGGGAAATTGCCTTTGTGTCTAAAAAGAAAGGTCTTCAACCAGTGTGTATTGCCAGTCCTCTCTTATGGATCAGAGACATGGAGTCTAACAGTTGGAGCAATACGAAAGTTACAGACAACGCAAAGGAGCATGGAGAGGTGCATGCTTGGAATAACTAGGAGAGATCGAAAAAGAAACACTTGGGTGAGAGAGCAAACTAGAGTAGAGGACATCATTGTTAAAGTAAAAGGGCTGAAATGGCGATGGGCTGGGCATATTGCAAGAAGAACTGATCAACGATGGACAACAGAAATTCTGAACTGGATTCCAAGAGACCACCGAAGACCTAGAAAACGTCCTCAAACTAGATGGGTGGATGAAATAAGAAAACAGGTTGGGGTGACGTGGAAGCGAATTGCTCAGGATAGACTTGTGTGGAAAGCATTTGGAGAGACCTTCATCCAGCAGTGGATAGATAATGGTTGAATATGATGATGATGATATATATATATATATAAATAATCCCCGGGTGCTCAGTACCCCATGTCCTTTGTCTTGTCCAAGTTGCCCCTTCATACTGGCTACAACCCTGGAGCACTATCACTAAATTCTTTCTAAAATATCAAACAGCTCTTCGGTTTGTGCATTAATTTACACAAGAAAAAAAAAGCATTCCGTTCTAATATTATATTTTATATTTAACAGAAGAAATGGAAGTAAAAACCTACATCATTCCAAAAAGAAAACAGAATTCCAACTGTTGCCAATAAAAAAAATAGAAAAAACAAGGTTCAGGAGCAAGTAACTGTTGCCATTTAAAAAGAAGCAACACAGAAACCCCGATGTTCATGTTTAAGTACCCGTTTCTAGAAAAAAAAAATGTATAATACAAAGCATCTCCACGAATAGATATCCGAAAAGTTGAAATGCTTTCTCCAGGTGGCATTGCGATTTTCGAAAATAGTATTGGATTAAATCCGATGGTATTGAGCGAAATATTTAAAAAACAAATATATTAAAAGTAATTACTAATGTGAGTAAATCATGGAATGTAAATTGTGATAAACAAACATAAAGCGTAAAAGAAAAACAAATAGAGAAATAGCAAAACTTTTTTTTTATGGTCCAATTGCTTTCTCAAATAAACTTCACTTGAAACAGGAGGTTGTAATTCTGGAAAACTTGTTGTGAATTATCTGGAAAATAGTGTCGAAATTTTTTTTCTTTTTTTTTTCGCGTAATTCCTTTGTTTACTCTGCTTTCCTTTTCCTTTCTTAATTTTTTACAGGCACTCAATTTTTATTTTCTGCGTTCTTAATAACATTATTATTCTTAATTTGTTTCATTGTTTTTATTTTTTACTCTCTCTGTTTTTATTATTTTCTGGAAACTAGTGAAAAGTTTAATTATGACATATCTCGGCTATTTTCAATATGATATTTTCCACAGATTTACAAATAACAATCGTCGTTACTATATTTTCGTTATTTAAATATATATATAAGCTTCAAAAACATAAATTTAATGATCAATCATTTAAACAATTTTAGAAATATTTTGTAGGAAAAAGTTTAAAAAAATGAATATAAACTATTTACGAAGGTACTTTTAATACTTTTTTTTTAACATATTTAGTCATTTTATTAGTTGTTTGAACGTTAAAAATTGGGGAAGTGGTTTAACAAAACAGCAGAATACTCTAATTTTCCTAATATTGGTTTTAAAAAGATTTATCGAAAGTTATATCTACCCCAAATGTGCCATTTAGCCTACATGTAGAAATATCAGAAAAGAATGAAGTTTTTAAACATTATTCAATTCTTTAAATTGCTTCTCTATTATATGTTGTTTTCGAAGGCAAGACTAGAAGAAATTAAAATAAGAAACTGACATAATCTATTACTTGTAAGTCCAGAGAATTGGACTAACTTATTTAGAAATCAATCATAGACACAGCTTTATTACATACCAAGAAGAAACTCATTTTAAAATTTTGCAAACAAATATTTTGAAATTCAAATACACACGCGCTTCGCAGTTGGCATTCTCTATGGTAATGGGAAGGTCTGTTTATATGCATGAAAAATTGAATAAAACCGTGAGGATCCAATCGGCAAATACGACGATTCCTTGATGCGGTTCATATAGAAATGTTGAAAATACTTTTGTGTTTGTTTTTGTACTTTCCACTTCACCAGCACAGGCACGTGAGATCAAAAGTAAAAATACATATGCAGTTTCTTTTTGTTTATTACTGTTTTATGTTATCTTTTTGCATACATACGCTTTTTTCTTTTACGCGCCTATTCATCCTCCTATTTACAACGCTCTATTGCAAAAAGAATAGTCAAAATTGAAGTATTTTGGCAAGTAGTTTCTAGTTCAAGCTCTGAAAAGTATGATCATTCTTGAACGTTACGTTAAATTATAAATTAGTGGTTCCCAGACTTCTTAAACCGAGGCCCACATTTATGGTACCCAAATAATCTGAAATCCCCTCCCTCTGTCCGCCACCGCCACATTTGCATAATAAAAGCATTTTTAACAGAGTAAAGAAAACACATTAAATATAAAATTATATTATATTAATTATATATATACTAATTTATATTACAGATATAAAGTTAACAACCATTAGTAAAATATTGCAATGTGTGTAGCCATGTTGTAATATAAAAGCGTTGGAAACATTTGGTATAAAATTCCTTACAAAAATAATTGCAACTAAAAATGATTGCGGCGACCCCCAGGTAGGTAATCTCTGTCATAAATTATGTATTATGCATTTTCACATAAGAAATTCCTTTCGTACGTAACAAATTCATCTCTAAAAATAATTTCGAAATAGTTATAAATGTTCATTGTATTTATAAATTATCATCAGTAGTAATCTGTCAAAATTATAACAACAGGTTCGAAGAATCATAAAAAGTTTTTCAACAGGTATATTAAGAGAACAGTGTCTGATTTACATATAGGACAAGTGGGCCCGGACCTAGGGCCCCACGAATTTGGGGGCACCTCAAGGTTCTTGATGGCATTTGATGATGGTCCTTGATCTTATTCAAATTTAAGAGTTATTGTTTTTATTTATAAATGTCTGTCTAATTATTGAAAAACCTGAATATTATAGATAATGAAGTTTAAAGAAAAACTCATTAATTTTCACCTGAATATTGTAGCGACACTAATTTTTACAGGCTCATTCTATCCTCCCAGTTTAGAGCTCAAAAGATCTTTAATCTGGCACTATTGTCTCTCATTATTGAAAAACCTGAATATTATAGATAATGGAGTTTAAAGAAAAACTCATGATTTTCAACTGAATATCGCAGAGGCACCAATTTTTAGGGGCTCATTCTATCCTCCAAGTTTAGAGCTCAGAAGATTTTTTAATGTGGCACTATTGTCTTTCATTATTTAAAAACCTGAATATTATAGATAATGGAGTTTAAAGAAAAACACATGAATTTTCGTCTGAATATCGCAGAGGCACCAATGTTTACAGGCTCATTCTATCCTCCCAGTTTAGAGCTCAGAAGATCTTTAATCTGGCACTATTGTCTCTCGTTATTTAAAAACCTGAATATTATAGATAATGGAGTTTAAAGAAAAACTCATAATTTTCAACTTAATATCGCGGAGGCACCAATATTTACAGGCTCATTCTATCCTCCAAGTTTAGAGCTCAAAAGATCCTTAATCAGGCACTATCTAAGGGTCTTGATATTCTATTCATCATAGAACAAACAAAAAGAAGAAATTCTTTATTTAATTTAAAAAAAATCTTCTTTCTTTAATAAACTCACGCATAGTCACCCTAAAGGGATCCTCGCTGGAGTCTTGTTATATTGAGCGTTCCTCTTCCAATTTCACAAATATAGGAGAATTGCCGGGGTTTTCTGAATCGGTCGATATATCGTTGTGAGTTTCTAAATCGAGGGTTCCTGAAAGGTGAGTTTGTTGCATCTCCGTCTTTCTTCCATTCATCCCCAAGGAGAAGTAGGTTCTTCACAAAAGATTTGATTCGCCACGGTTTTCCGCCAAGTTTATGATTTCTCCCAATGTTTTGACTGCTATTTTAATTTTCTCTTCTATGGATTTTTCATGCGTTTTTTGGGCTGCATCCCTTCTCTGTACTTGGTTCTCTTTAAATGTGTGTGTTAACCAATTACATATCCTCTAATTTTTTTTTTTCATGCAGAATGTGGCCAGAAATATCTCATATAGTTCTGTATTATTAGCTAGCATATCTCATTTTTATGACGAAAGTGTTACAACTCAAAAAATCCCAATCTTCAAAAAACATAGAAAACTGTTTCCGGATGAATTAGGGAATAATTGTGTTCATCTAACGACATGTGCCAACTAGCGGACACAAGAATAACTTGTGACCTAACGTTTTCACGGGAAGATGCAGCACTGTTTTCTACATCTAGTTGTAACATTAAGTCATTTTCACCGAATTTTGAGTTGTAACACTTTCGTTGCAAGGGTGCGATATGTGTGGTTTTGTACAGTGACAGACAGTTATACAAACGAATTCGGTTCGCTATCACCTAGATTATTTTCAGTAACGTGTGTATAGAGTTGTATTTTTTCATGTTGTTTTCAAATAATTTAGTTTTCGATTTCCATTTCAATTGTTGCTGGCTCCGAATATTTTTTAAGTGTTTAAATATACTTTTGGCTTTCCGAATTCTCTGCTTCATATCCTCGTCTGTTCTTTCACTGTATAGTTTCCTATTAATAGGTACTATTCCTTTATATTGCTTAATACAATTGAGCAAACTGTCCTGAGTATTATATTTACGTATCATGGATATTACACAGGAAATTAATTTCGTAAGTCCAGCATTAGTTTATCCGTCAACTGGATTTTGGGTTTGTAGCTTTAATTTTGAGTATTTACGTAAATTATTATGTTTAAGTATTCGAATTAATTTCACCAAAACATGATGCGTAATGAGAAAATGTAACTAATTCTTCTAAGAATTAATTAATTGGTTAATAAATAAATTAATAATTAATTAATATGCAAAGAGAAAACAGAAATTAAATGAAAATAAAAAATATATAAAATATGTAAAATGAAGGTAGGAAAATTAAATTTAATTTGACAAAAGAATAGAAACGAAAAAAATTTGAGACAGATGAACAAGAAAAAAAGCTAAACAACTACAGTAGTTAAATAAGTGAGAAAGATAATAAGATGAGTTATATATTTGACGGTATAAGAGAAGGATTCTTTTCTTTTAACACATTGATGTGACACACACTGAGCAAAACTAATAAACAATAATAAACACAATATTGTTGCAACCGAAATTTAATCAATATGATAAACAACAGTTTCCGTCGCACAAGCGATATTTTTCAAAATGAAACTCACATAAATCTATAGCTATCGATACGAACCAACGTTGCCATTTTGCAAGTCACAAATCTATTGTTTGAGATAGAAATAACAGGTATGGTGTGTGTTTATGGTGATGTCTCTTGTTATAGCGCGAAAAAAAAAATAGAACGGTAACGTTCAAAAGTCTGTGGTCCGTTTTCTGCAAGCTACACTTCCACTATTTTTGTTCTCGCTAAAACAAGAGACGTCTCCCTAGACTTCTATACTTGTTACTTCTCCCCTCCCACAACGGATTTGTGACCTATACGATGCAACGTTGGCTGGTATCTTTAGCCGATGGTTTATTTATGTGTGTTCTGTTCTGAAGAAAGTAGAGCGCGTTTTCGAAACAGCTGTTAACGATATTAATTAAACATTATCTGCCATAATATTATGTTTATGGTTGTTCATTACTTTTCTTCAAAGTACTCTTCCAAGTTCCGTGAGTGGTTTTTTCTTCCCACTCTGTACTTTTTACCTTTACTTACCTTTCTTTCAGGGGCTATTCCATAACAGACTACTCATAGAAATCTCATTTTTTATTCTGGAAGCAATTTTGTTTATCTTTTGCTTGATTTTAAATTGATCTAGAAATAGATTTGTTATTTTGAAACGGACAAGGCTTCCGGTATCCATGATTTCGAAACGTAATTAAGGTACGAATTCAAAACTTCTGTTTCTTAATTAGCTTTGTCGATTTTTCAAAAAAGTTCGGTTATGATTAACATCCGTTTTTCGTTTAATGATATCGACATCTTTGTTACCCCAGGCTTTAAAATTTAATAGCTTCATAAAGAAAATCGGACCCAGTAATTCAGTTTCTAGATCGTCGTTTGTCAATTTTGTGCATCGAAAAGAGTTTTTAGTGCTGCCATTTGTAAAAGTTTTATTTGCGATTTTTGATGTGCTTTAAGGCGTCGTCGAAACTGGTTTAATAAATTTATTTTGTTATTAGAAAGTGATGAGAAATGGGTAGAGGGATCCCGGTGTTTATCTAACGGAGTATTTTTGAATTAAGGACGGAATATTATTATTTAAATCTTCAAAACCATATATAATTTATTGCATATATTTGAAGAAATAAATGATGATGAACTAAATTTTTTAATACAAAAATATATCAACTTCTCCAAGAGCTGATCATCAGTTTTAGAAAAAGCATTAGGAATTAATAAATAAATAATTAATAGGATGGGAATAAACACTCCCCAAACTGTTTGAAAAAATTATTATCTAATAAACAGCGAGCAACTGTTTTTTAAATGAGCCAAAACCGTTAGAGGATGACTAATTGCTATCGTAGACAAAAAACGGCGCCGAAAGAACTGTTTGTGGAAAACGCTTCCGAACCATTTTGCAAATGTTTTGAAGATTATATTAGTGAAACAATAGCTTAGGAACGGGGGCATTCAAACAGCTTTGGCGAATGAAACTGAACGTTGCGAGAAAAAAAGCCCTTTTCTGCTAGTTGTTCTTTTTTAACTGTTTTTTCTCAAACTTGTTTTTTAGACGAAGCGCGTGCTAACAAGCAAGGCCTGCTGTTTGCAAATACGTTTTCTTCAAAAATTGTTTTTGTTAGTCTTTTCCACAGACCTGTCATGAAATCAGTTCACTGCTTTTATTTATTATCGTTTTATTTTTACATACTCTCGAATAAAATCTTTTGAAATTAAAATACTAATGTGAAATTGTAGGTATGATTATCTATTAATTAATAAATAATAATATCCACACACTTTCACAAAAATGGTTTTATTAAGTTTAAATTCTGACATAAATATTAATCTATATTAATTTTTGAATTATTTTCTGAGCAAATTTTTCCCCCTTTTAATTAAACACTCTCATTTTTCAATAATTTTTTCACAAAAACAATTTTTATTGACGATAAAGTTTTAGTGTATTTTTTATTCGCCATTAAGTGACGAATATTGATTAATGAGTCTGGATTAGGATATTCTTAATTCATTTCTGACTTTCTGAATAGTTAGTTATTTGTAAACTATAATACATAACCATAATAATTATAATAGCATAAACTATAATACCATAATAGTATAAACTATAATACTATAATAGTATAAACTATAATACTATAATAGTATAAACTATAATACTATAATAGTATAAACTATAATACTATAATAGTATAAACTATAATACTATAATAAAGTATAAAACTATAATACTCATAATAGTATAAACTATAATACTATAATAGTATAAATCCATAATACTACAATAGCATAAACTATAATACTATAATAGTATAAACTATAATACTATAATAGTATAAACTATAATACTCATAATAGTATAAACTATAATACTATAATAGTATAAACTATAATACTATAATAGTATAAACTATAATACTATAATAGTATAAACTATAATACTATAATAGCATAACTATAATACTCATAATAGTATAAACTATAATACTATAATAGTATAAACTATAATACTATAATACATAAACTATAATATCATAATAAAGAGTTAAACTATAATACTATAATAGTATAAACTATAATACTATAATAGTATAAACTATAATACTATACAGTATAAAACTATAATACTATAATAGTAGTTAATTGTATAACTATAGTTATCTGTCCAGACGCTGATTCATCAATATCTGAGTATATAGTATCCAGGGCCGACGAGACGGGCGGCCTGGGGCCCGGATGAAGTCTGAGGCCCGCACTGGCAAGGACATATGCCAGGAGGTCCAATCCCCACTACTATTCGGAAGGGCAGAAAATTATTATAAAATAATAATAGTAGCATACGTTAGTTTTATTTTGGTAGTAATCTTGTGTCAATGAAGTAATAAGTAAGTACAAAATGTTGAAAAAGTTCTTTATTTCACTTTTTGTTCATGCGGAGCTCAACCCCTTCCCCCAAAAAGAAAAAAAAATCTATAAAAATATTGCCCAGCAGGCCCGTCTTGACTATCGGCGTCCCCTGTTAGTATCCACCACATTTAGTGACCACCTGTCATAAATTCCAGTGTAATCCAATAACAACATATCAGACGGATATTTCTAAAACTATTTAAAGCCCATCATAGTAAATAATGTAAACAGTATAAAATATTTACCGCACCCAACATGGCGGGATTTTTAATATTTATCAAGCATTTTAAGCCACGATGGATCTTTGGCAAGTCACTTCTTTTATTTATCAAATTTCAGTGTTATAACTATTAGTAGAATATTACTATGTAGCCATATTTCGTTTAATAAATGCTTCAAATAATATAAATATAAAAAAGCTTTGGAAACCATCCGTATGAAATTCACTATGAAAGTAATCATAACCAAAATAGTTGCATCTATCCCCCCAAAAAAAACAATTCGCTACCACCTGGTTAGAAACCACTGATACATACTGATTGTTCCAGATACATATTTTCAATTTCTCATTGATCAGTCTGTCTTTACAATGACGAATGTCTTGTATTCTGCTGTAAATGGGTTTTTTTCCCCTGCTCAACCTAGATTTGGAAATATAATAATATAATAGCGTAAATATGCATACAATTTAATGGTACAGTATAATGAAACAGTATAATGAAATGTTACAGTATAATAAAAGGATCATCTGATGTAATTATATACGAAAATTTATATTTACAGTAGAATTTTCTGGTGTACCATTATAGGAAATAAATATATAATTATCGCATATGGACGGCGGATTTCATTTTGAATAATTTCCCAAAGCAATTACTCTGGAAGTTCCTTTATCTTGATAACGATCTGTAATATATTCATATATTTCTAAAAATTTGCTTTGGGATAAAAATCAAAACGGAATTTTTCCTTATTACAGGGAAAAACGGTGCTTTTTAGTTTACTAATGGTTCTGTTGACATTGAGTAATTGAGCCATTCGAAAGCAAATTATCCTCCTATTTGCGTTAGATCAATGGTATCTTTTGTTGAATACGCATCAATGGACAATTTTCTAACTTTCCGCATAGGCCTTCTCTTGTCGAAAGAAAAGAGAATTGTTCTGCCAGATTTCTTTGTCTATTTGGAAATCCAGAAGTCAAGATCGATTTACTGGAAGTTTCTTTATTATGGAGACGTCTGGCAACAGAAGATGCATATGTACATTTTTTTTTTCAATCATAACGGAAGTTCCCATATTGTGGAGATGTCTGGTAACAGAAAACGCATATGCACATTTTTGCCGATCATAACAGAAGTAGTTTGGAAAAAATAAGCATCTATCTATCTATCTATCTATCTATCTATCTATCTATCTATCTATCTATCTATCTATCCGCCCGCCCGTCCATCCATCCAAAAATTGATAGAAAAATGTTTTCAAAATGAATCTGTTTATTAAGTGAATATCACCCAAGGGGTAAGAGATATTTATTATTCAGATCGAAGTCTTGTCTTAATTTGGCAATGAAAGACTACCATAAACTTCTTAATCTTAATATGCTCTTCTTTTTCCCCCTACGTTTAATAGAAATTTCTCACCAGCTTGTGAAAACTTTAGAGGTAGCTCAAAAGGATGGATGATAGAAAACGTTAGGAACACGTTACTAATAGCGAGTGATTTTTTCGGGGCTGTTGCTTTACATAAGATATTAAATAATGATTAAGTTATTGCACCGAGTCTTGTGCATATTAAACGATGATAGTTTATAAGGAAGAAAGATTGCATAGATGATCTATCCTTGAAGATGCTATATAGGATTAAAAATGGTTCTTCTGTATGTGCAATGTGATTTCAAGCCATGATTTTCCCAAAGAATGTGCCAGTTTCGACATTGACTTGTGATACACTGAAGTTTTGTTTTACAGCGATGATGATAATAATTAAAGAGATAAATTATTAATTAATTATTATCTTTATGATGATTAATGTCATAAATTGCTGTGCGGAATAGGCTGGCGATAAATCTGCCGTCTTTGCAGTCAGCCATTACAGGCAACAGATTTATAATTGAGCTCATCGTCTTCCCGCTAAATACCTTTCAACTCCAGTTTACTCATCTTCATCATGCATCAGAAGTTGCTGACAGTTTCAATTTGTTAAATTGAAACTTGTAAGCTTCAACGTTCGTTTCTAATTTCTGACGAATTTTGTGGTTATTTTTCCTATGGATATGCGGTTTATGGAAAAGGAACTTGAGATATGAAAGTAGGTATTGATTTTATATTTTCCATTTGGTAGTTGATGTCTGTTTAGCATGTCATTTTAACATTACCATTTAAAATATGTATTGTATTGCTACCGCTTATAATTAATTTCTGTCAAAATATATTTGGTATTTAATCAATGAAGAGAATGTTTTGTGAATATTTGGGATTATTTTGTGAATTCCTTTGTAAATGATTTACGAAATCATTTGTAAGCGCTTGAGGATGTTTTGTGACGATAATAATAATAATAAATACCTGTGATGATGACGCCTACATCCAAGAAGTTGAAGATCAAGTAAGAACATATCTTGACGATGACTCCCAAGAACATGAACACCCTGACTTCATATCTCCTAATATCATCATGAAGATCATCAAAGGCCTAAAGAAGGGAAAAGCACCTGGACCAGACGATATTTCGAACACAGCCTTGAAACAAGCCGACAAAAGCTATCCAACTGCTCACGAAGATTATAAACCGGATACTTGCCTTTAGACACTTCTCAAGAATCTGGAAGAAAGCAAAAATTGTCCTCATTGTCAAGCATGGAAAAAATCCCGAACAGGCCGCCTGTTACTGATCCATCAGCCTCCTGCCAGCCTTCTCCAGAGTCTGTGAAAGAGTTGTTAAAAGTAGGCTACTTGCCTACATGGAAGACAACTCCACCATCATCGACGAACAATGCGGGTTCCGAAAGGGGCATTCCACTACCCAACAACTTGTGAGGGTGGCCGAAAAGATCACTAATGCCTTCAACAAAAATCACTATTTGCCAGCTCTCTTCCTCGACGTCGCCAAAGCTTTTGACACCGTTTTGCATGCTGGCCTTTTCTATAAGATGATCCATGCTGACATCCCCGGAAGTTTATCACCATAATGCACTCCCACCTTTCAGACAGAACATTTGTCGTGAAAATAGATGACCAGACCATCTTAAGCGAAAGACCCATTGAAGCCGGTGTTCCACAAGGATTAGTTCTTGGACCTCACCTCTTCAGCCTCTACTTCAACGACTTCCTCCATCGGAAAAACATCCATCTAAACCACTTCGCAGATGACGCAGCAGTCTTCACCTCAGGACCAGACTTCACTAAAGCAATAGATGATATCCAAGACTACATTGATGACTTGGAAGAGTGGCTCAAAAACTGGAGGATCAAGATTAACAGCGACAAGAGTGTGGCCATCATCTTCACTCGCAGACGCAAACATCCCAGACGCCACAAGATTGAGCTCCAAGGTAACACCTTACCCTGGCCAACAGAAGTCAAGTACCTTGGGATCACACTTGACCAAGGCCTTCGCTGGACAAAACACATCAAGAACTTAAAAGTCATCGGTGCGTACCTTGAAGCAAAAAGACTCATAGGACCCTACTCTCACCTCTCTAGAGAAAACAAGATCTTGTTCCATAAAATAACCATCAGACTCATTATCACCTATGGTTTCCCATCTTGGGTTACAGCCAGCAACACCAACATCAAGACCTTGCAATCTTTCAAAAACAAGACACTGAGAAAGATCCTTAAGATACCGTGGTTGGTCAGGAATGCTCAAATCTTCAAGGATACAAGACTGGAAAAGATCACAGATATCCTGGCAAGAAACTCAAGAGATTTCCTCTTCAAGCTCGACGACCATTAAAATCCACTCATTGCCCCAGCTGGGAGACAGGACAGCGTCAACAGACACGCTCCATAGGGGCCCACACAGTTCTGCTGTCTTTTCCTCCCTTTAGTTTCCGACTTGTGTTCTTCAACACATATTCACTTTACTTGATCTACTACGAGCGTACTTCTACGCTATCTTCAGACAAGTGTGCTCAACACACTCTTCTCAAAATTGTTCACGACTAGCGTACTTCAACGCTAAAACTTCTTTTTTCTAAGTTCATGAATTTTTCAAGACATAGGGAGATAAAGCGTTTCTGCTGGTGCTCCATTCCATCACGTATTACTCACTCACTCAGGATGTTCTGTGAATTCACTTGTCATATATTTGGGAATGTTTTGGCGATTCATTTGTAAATGTTTGGGAATGTTCTGTGAAATCATTTGTGAAAGCTTCGTAAATTTGTTGAAAATAATTTTTTAACTGCGAAACAATAATAATTTTTAGTTTATTGACCACACACTGCACTAATTGAATAAAAGCAAAAATTAAACGAAATTTATTGATGCAGTTAATATATAAAAGGGTTTTGTAACGAAAGCATTTCTCATAGCTATTTCGATAGCACTGTCTACCATCATCAGAGCATATTCCTGTTCATATCTGTGATGTTGGTCGGCGTTGTCATTGCATCGGTTAAAAACTTATTTGAGTTGATGTGCAAGAGTCTGGGTGATGTCGTTTCCAGCTGTGAGACACAAGATATTTTCCCAAGGAGACGAGCTAAAATTACTCAAAAGTTGGTCGTTAACTGTAACGTTAATGCTTGATGGGATATGAAATGCCTCAAAGAAGCTGAGATCAAGCGTGAGTTGACCTTTTTAATAATATGTTCATTGGAGAATAAGAATTAATGCCCGGATTTCCGTGAGTGTTTTGCCAAAGCTGATTTAAGGAAGTCTTGTTTTATGATATATGATTCATGTTCTTTTAATCTGAGACGTAATGTTCTTCGCGTTTGGTTAATATAAATTTGGCCACACTGGCATGGTATGGGGTATATGCCCCAGTTATCAGAATCAGGGATAGTATCATTAAAATTAGAAAATTTTATTTTGTCGATTCACGATAATCATAATTCTAGTTTTATTTTGTCATTGTTAATAGTTGTGGACGTTCTATGCCAGATTGTATCGCCATACGTCATATTTAGTCAAGAATTTACATACTGTGACACGTAGTATGTGCAACTTCAACTACATCTGCGCTGAAGTGCTTTAAAAAACTATGTTCTGCAACACTACTTGTATCCATTGCACTCGTAGTCGCAAATTCTACCTTGCTATGACTCAATAGTTGTTTTCCCATTTCGTCTGATTTTATTATATCGTTTCGTTTGTTACATTTAATGCATTTATTTTATATAAATCGAACACTACGCAGATTAAATAAATACATATGCTGCAACGGGCATTTCGATCAATTTAATA
>QLNU02014176.1:102045231-102057615 GCA_006491805.2 Dysdera silvatica | reverse complement strand
TTCCTACTAAACATGACTTCGTTTATAAACGCCCATCAGATATTAGTATTCCATTATTTTTTATCTATGACCCTGCCTGTAATTATTTTAAAATGCATCAGAAATAATTGGTTAAACCAAAAGAACATAGGTCAGTGTATGTATTATCCTAATTTCGAAAATAATCACATTACAGAAACTGCTTGTTTTGGGACATTAAAAAAGCTGCATTCAATTGAAACGGAACATTTATTGACATTTGCTTATGGAATAACCTTAAAGGCATTAATGCCAACAAACCTTGAGCGGCAGAATGTGAAGTTTGTTTGACAAATTTTTAATGATCATGTTATTGAGGGTTTACGTCAGTTTAGTGAAAAAAATGACTTGCAACATTATCAAGATACAAGTGATTACATTCGCCTGATATATACTTGGTGGTCTATTATGAATGTCAAAAGTTTCTTTAAAGGACAGTGCAAAAGAAATGTATTTCAAGAACCACTTAATATGTGTGAAACTGATAAGAATAATATTGTTTTGAATAAATTCCTAACCTGGTTAGAAAAATGGAAAAATTTGAATTATAAAACTGGTGTATTGATCAAAGGAATATATATATATACTGCTTTGAAACATGAAATTTACTGTGTATTGAAACTTGTTACTTACTGTGTAAATAACTTAGGATTCTCATATATTTTGACTGGAAAAATCCAACGGATGCTTTAGAGCGAAGGTTTGGCAGGTTCAGACAACTTGCAGGTTCTCAGTATCTGATATCTTTGCGACAAGTATTTGGAACGGAAAATAAACTACGTCTTCAAAACATTGGTCCGTTAAAAATAAAATCTTGTAAATATTGTGAATTTCCTGTGGTTTAAAATAATAATGAAATAGAATTAGAAACCTCCCAAATACTCAATGAACTTCCAACTTTCTCTCAAAGCATTACCATTTCAGATGATGATATTTTTGGCATAACTTATAAAATCCCTGTGACAGCTTATGTAGCAGGATATTGTGTGTTTGCTGTTATTAAAAACTTCATAAATGTACTTTTTGTAAATCAAATTTAGTTGTTGAATCTGTTGAAGAATCTTGTGAAAGTTAATATATAGAAAAGATGGATAGAGGTGGATTAGTATACCCTCACCTTGAAATTTTGTGCATTATAATTCATGTATATATACTTGTTCAAAAATTGGTCTCCATTCCTTTTGAAAAGTTTTTCTTAAATGTTAGCAATCAATGGACTTAGTAGTTAGTTAACTTAGTAGTTAGTTCAGCAATTTCTGTTTAAAGAGAAAAATAAATTTTCTTAACGAACAAATGCTCTGATGGTCATTCTGCCACTGTTGTGACTAAGTATATTATTATGGCTGTCACAAATACATTTTTAAATAAGTTACTGCAAGGAAAGAAATGATGTAAAGAAATTGGAAAATAAGAAAAAAAACTTGGAACATTAAAAAAGTAGTTAGCTAATATTAGTATGTACCGTAGTGGTTCCCTTACGTTTATGGGTGAATCCATTTTAAATCACCCAAGAAAAATATAAATTTATTTCTTGACAATTTATTATTATTATTTTATTTTATTGTGGTTTTTTTTCCTTGAGTGTTTTTTAGTGTGTTGAGAGTTAAAAACTATGGTTTAAATTTTTTTTATCGTCAATCATTTAATTAATTAATAATTGATGGTTATAATTGTTAAAGTATGTGTATTATACATGAGTTGGTTATGTAGTGTTACTAAAGTAGTCATTCAACGTTTGTTGAAACATCTGTATGGACTAAGTTTTGATCTAAAAATTGCAGCTATGTATTTTGTGTCAGATCTCTGTGGTTACACACACATACATATAAAGATAAATAATGTTTATCAACTGAGTGTTTATAGTGCATCGTAAGTTTTTATATTAATACACGCACATAGACCTATGTGTGTATATAGATGTATGTATATACATATTGCATATGTGTATATAGTGTGTCGTTATATAGATACAAAGATTAAATGTCTATCGATTGAGTGTTTTATGGTATATTATAAGTTGTTATATTAATGCGCGCGCACACACACACACACACACACATACACTTGAGCATCTTTAATTTAAAAAAATTTGGATAATTGTTGAATAATTTAAAAAACGTGAATAAAACATATGAAAGAATTAATCTCTCATTCAACTTCAGATTTATATAAAAAATTACGCTAGCTAGACTTTTTGCTTCAAACTTCATTAAGTCAGGAAGTCAGTGTATGCTTCTTCTAAGCAGTTTAATGTATGAAAATTATTAGTTGTTCACAATTATGTATACTCTGTGGGATAATAGTGAGTCAATATTTAAATAAAAATTTTTGCATCCATTAGAATATGTACATAATATTTTTATAGGACTTCTTTTTCAATACTGTGTTATGGTATATTCAGCACGTAGACATTTTTCTATTGACCAATAATTTAATTGAGATTTATTTAAATGTAAAAAAACAATATAGCACATGTGAAAATAGGCGGCTTCATATTTTCTATATATTCTAACTATTAAACCTGATGTGTGCTAAAAATGGTTTAAAACTGGTTGTGCCTAAACTTATTTTCCATAAAATAAAAGTTACTTTTGTAAGATTAGTGTTTTATTTTATTGTACAAGTGTTTGTTTTGTTTTTGTCTTTTTTAACAAAATTTCTGAAAATAATGCTTTTTCTCGATGGGTGGTGGAGGATTTAATGGCTAAAAAGATTCTGAAAGGCAGTAAAAAATGCTATAGATACAATTTCCATGCAAACCGGGATTTAAACTACGGTCGCTTTTTTCCCAAAATGCGACGAATTAATCTAAAATGCGAGAAAGAAAATTGTGTCCGTCTCAAAAAACAACAGTTGTTTAATATCCAGGCAACAAACTTTGCCTTTTTTTTAATCACTTTGATTTATGTAAGATAATCTAAAGTAGCATTACGCAGATTAGATTTATAAGTAAAGACAACGTTATATCTTGCTTACGCTTATAACGTTGTCTTTACACTTATAAAACTTTGATTATGTTTCACTGTTATTTTTTCTTAAACTTAAAGTATGTTTCCTACAGTAATTCAAAGCATCGTTGTTGTAAATAATTTTATTGATACGACTTTTCGAGCGACAAAAGCAACTTATCTTCTTTGGAGTTTTTGCGATAGAATTTTTTAAGCCAGCTTAACTCTTATGCAAACTACACTATGCGCGTAGAAATGCCCTCAATATAAAAGATATGGGAGTAGGGCGTTGGTCCACGGCGTCGGCCATTACAGTTTAGTGCGGGAGGTTTTCAATGTAGGGGGTGTTGACTAAACGCACTCACTCACTCACTCACTCTCAAACTTGTAACGCTATAACCTGCCTTCAAGTACTCCATACAGCCTTTTGGTACATCAAACAAAACAAACTACATGCGCAAACTCGTTTTAGCAAAACGCACTCCTTTGCCATTCGCTATTCCGTCAGCGTTTACACAACTCGTAAATCGTAAACCCGGCGGCCACCCTTCCCAATGAAACCCCCTGCTGCGCCCATAATCAACAAATCCCGTTTTGCAACGCATCAGCGTAAACTCACTGTCCATGCCCGCGCGCGTCAGAAG
Source organism: Dysdera silvatica (assembly GCA_006491805.2). NCBI lineage: Eukaryota > Metazoa > Arthropoda > Arachnida > Araneae > Dysderidae > Dysdera > Dysdera silvatica. The sequence goes on along the minus strand of QLNU02014176.1, from coordinate 102,054,005 downwards.
CCTACGTTTAATTTTGTTTTTTATTATTTTGCAGAAATTTCTCCCCAATCAATGGGGGGAAAAAAATGCCAAAATTGGCATATCTAAATTAAAAGATATCATTCCAGACCATAATTTATGGGGAATTTATGAAATCCTTTTTTCCTGCTATAAATCTTATATTGGTCAAACCCGTCGTGCGCTTAAGTTCAGGATTAAAGAACATGAAGCGTACGTCAAAGAATAAAAAACAAAATCATCCGTAGCTGATCATTGTTGGTCTTATGACCATAAATTCAATTTTGATCATGTAAAAATAATCTTTAAACCAACCTACTCCGGCTGATTTAAATTTTTTCGAAACTTTTATTATTCACCAAAACAATAATAATTTGGTCAATGACATGGCTATTACCACAAAATTACATCCGGCATGGACTAATTTCCTACACATTAAGTTACACTAGATTTCTCCATTTTAGATTATTGTTTGTGTTTGGTTGTTTACTTTTTTCTTTAAGTGTATTTTTAATAATTTTATTAAACTCATTTGGTTTTAGTCAATTGTACGTGACTTTAGATAGTGTGACAGTGTTTGAAAATTTTGTTTATTATTAGTTCAGTCTTAATAGTTCCAGTATTATGTAACCTTCTTTGAAGAGGGCTAAAAGCCTTCGAGAGAACGTTTTAAAGCTATATTAAAACATATAGTTCAAAAACTGTGCCCATTGTGTTATTTTACCAAGTTTTCTAATAACTACTCATTGTTGAGATTTCATGTTAAGCGTTACGGTGCGTTGCGTAATTAATTAAACAAATTAATCATATTAATGAAATTAATAAAATAAACAAACTAATAATATAATTAAATCAATTAAACCATTTAATTAGATTAAATAAATTAATTAATTATCATTGTTCTTGCATTGGGCCGCCGAAATGCAAAAACGCTTGGGCCGCTGTCAATGGCCCAGCCCGCCCCTGGATATTATCATGCTTTCAACGAATTCTTCAGAACACTAAGACCTGTTGTAGGCTCTTTTAACTAAAAGTAAATAAGTTAAACATAAACTGAAACCACAAAAGACTGAAATTGCAACCAATAATTCCATATAGGAAGTAAAATATTACGGTTTAACATTGAACTAGATATTCCTGATCTGTGAATTTACCTTGGCCAACTGATATCAGAGGAACGGTATATTATCAAAGGATCGATCAAAAGTAAATTTAGCTGGATTGCATTCAGAAAGACCTGTTCCGCCTTGAAAGGGAAATTGACTTGTTGTCTGCATGGCAGGGTTTTCAATCGATACTAATAGTTCAACCTGTATCTACTACCAGTTTAACTGTAACAATAATATTGGTTTAATCTTACAAATACTACTAGTTCTACCTTAGAATACTACTAGCTTACGCAGGGGGTGTTGAGGGAGTTGTAACCTGAGGGAGGTTGCAATGAAATATTTTATACTTAACATAGGAATATGCGAGCTGTAGCTCTGCACCCCCCTACTTGAGTCTATAACCCCCTTATGAACTTTTTGCCTACGCCTATGACTAATACTTCAACCTTAGCAATACTACTGGTTCAACCTTAGCAACACTACTGGTTCAACCTTAGCAATACCACTGGTTCAACCTTACCAATATTACTGGGTCAACCTTACCAATGCTACTAATATAACAAGCATTACTATTTCTCTTTTACGAATCAGAGAGAAGGAGCCCAATAAACACAATAATATGGCAATGGTAAATAATGCGAAGGAGCATGGAGAGATGCGTGCTTAACATAATTAAGAGAGACGGAAGAAGAAATATTTGAATGTGAGAGCGAAATAACAAGCTTGGAGAATTTCATAATTGAAGCAAAAGAAAGAATATGTAAAAGTAATGGACAGCGCATATTGCACTGACGAATGATGGATAACAGAAATTATGAAACGGGTTCTAAATGATCGTCAAAGATCTAGGATGCATCCTCAGTTTAGATGGGTGGACGAAATAAAACAGTTTAGTTAATATATATGGAAACGAATGGCTCAAAACAGATACGTTTGAAGGGCGCATGGAAACATCTTCCTTCATTGGTGGATAAATAATATTTGGATATGACGATGATGATGATAACAATAAGTGTTAAAGTTGCCTGATTATAGCCCAAATTCTCAATTATAGGAACATTTGTTATAATAGTCTTTGGACTACGAAGCTGGTCCTACATCCAGCAAATTTTCAGGAATGAGAGATAAATCCACGGGCGGACTGAGCCGTCGCCAACCGGCCCCCGGGCCTGTGCGCCCTCATGGGCTATAGGACTCGCGCCCTCAGAAAATCCAAGGTATGCGCCCTTTGAGAGGACCCAATCCGCCCCTGATATATCAGAGTATAGACATTAGTTAAATATTATGAGCTATATATATATATATTGCTATATAGTGAGATAACTATTTGAAGGATCGTCTACAGAAAATTTATATTTTTATATTGTTTTCTGCAGGAGAATCCAAAAAATTAAGGATTGAATTAAGTATTCAACAAATTGCTTTCATTCAAACGAACCACTATATTAGAAAAGCACCGTTTTGTCTACCACAATTGCATGTCACACATTCGTTAAGAGCACTTGCGTGCAATCAGTTTTTTGTGTACTCATGAGGTGTCAGGAGGGTTTCAGCTTTTTAATTTGTTGCAAAGCATGGAACGAAGGAGAGAGAATGGCCTTTACTAGCTTTTTAATCTTGCACGAAAGTTCCGCTCATCAGTCACACAACAATACTAATAATTCCCAGAATACGAACGGGGTTTAATTTTCGCAAACACCTGATTGGCGTCAAGGCCAAATGGAAGTAATTGCCCAATACCGCGATCTTTGGATGGGAGCCTTAATTGTCTAGAAGTCAAATGTGGAGTGCTTTCCCGAAAGACAAACTTTTCTGATATTCTTCGCTAATATTTATGAAAGAATTTACCAAACTAATGATTAGCGTAGATCTGGAAGCCAAACAAGATGTTATCTAACGTCCTAGGCATAATGATGTCATCCTGCCTATCATTAGAAGTATTGATGTCGATTTACACCTTCAAAGCTATCTCGTAATTTGTGTTGACTTTATAATGAAGGTTGTTAGTAACTTTAATGTTTATGAGGTGATGGGGACGAAATATTTTTTCTGGGCGTTACTTTTATATCCTTTACAATTACGAATTACTGAAGAACCCTTTTCAAAGAAAGCAAGAATTATAAAGGCATTCTATAGGCTCCCATTGATCCAGTTATGTATCTACTGGAAGCTTTAGTTTTATATATAACCATATAAACATCATACACTTTGATGTAGGATGCAATACCATTTACAGTTTTCTGTAAAGTCTATGAATAGAACATTTTTATGTATTTACAAAGGTAAATCTGTTTTCAACAACAGCGTTAATAATATTTTCGACATAAATGTAAATAAACCCATTAGCAATTTTAAACCATGCTCAATCTTAGATTTCTTTTCCAAATGGTCGTAGTAGTAGATATGGACTTTTTGTGAATGAAATTGGTACTCTCGGCTTTCACACACACACACACATGAAGAGCTACAGCTTAGCGAAGAATCTGAATTATGTCAATCATATTATCTGAATCATAGCAATCATATTATCTGAACCATGGCAATGATATTATCTGGATCATGGCAATCATATTATCTAAATTATGGCAATCAATCATATTCTATCATGACAATACACTCAGAAGCCATTTGCCTGTAGAAAAGCGTTCAGAATCTTATAGTAGATACGGAAGTAAACCAGGGTTTTCTGCAGTGTAGTTGAAAACTTTTACTTCTATGTCATCGCAGTCGCTTTTACCAGCAGCACATAGAGTTACCAATAGTTTTCATGTTTTCATCCTTCGCGTACCTTAACGATCTCAATGCTGCTTAAATTTTGATATTTTGGCGCGAGCGTATGTTTTCAGAATAGTACATTGATTGAGCTTTTATTTTGGTATGTTTTCTATAATATTTTTATTGTTCTAACAAAAATCAACTTCGATTTTAACTTTTTCGTTTTTGAACAAAAAGCAATACTTCTTATTTTTCGAATTGGTTTAGAGCATCCTTCTTCATATTCTTTTAACTTTATTATTTACTGAACAAACCAAGTAGAATTGGAAAATTTCCACAAGATGAAGTGTGTCGTGAAGTGTGTCGTAAAGTGTGTCGTAAAGTGGCGTAGTGATAAAGTATTTTCCTCGGTAACGGATTTATATATAGGCCAAGTGGGGTCGGGTCTAGGGCCTCGCAATTTTTATTTTAAGTTTGCAGGGCACTGGTAGTTTGGGTTTTATCTAAGTTTAAGCACATCAATCCAGTCTTGTTTATTTGTAAATGTCCGAGAAATTTTCAATATTAATAAACCTGAATATTGCAGATGAATTTTATGAAAAAGCTTTTAATTTTTGACTAAATATTGCTAGGGCCAAAATTTTTAAGGGCCTCCTCTATATTTCTAGCCTTGCCCCTACAAAAAAAAAATTGTTTAAAGTCCAATAATAGCCTAAGAGCTTTCCGTTTTCTTCCATTGTTTCTAAGTTTGATTTCCCAGATCGCAGAGTTTCGGACTCTTCAAAACACCCCACGTTCTGGCATAATACGACTGTACCTGTCTTTTTGCCGTAAAATATGAATAAATTGAAATCAAAATTTTTAACTGCAGGCTCGAAGATGTAGTTTTGTAAGGGCTGTCATTATTTAGAAATATACTACAATTGTCATACAAATGCTATAGAAATCGTTAGTAAATTATAGCTGTCTGAACACATATTTTATAACAATGGCATTGTGTATAACTGGCAATTACTTTTCACAAAGAAAAAACACAAAATTAAGAACAAAAATAATATAATATTTGATTATAGTGTACAGATTTTCAAAAGATTTATGCATACGTAAAATATACACTTTTTTTTTTGTTTGAGATTACTTTTTCGATTTTACTCCTTTTGATGATTAGATGAGAATGGAAATATCGTTAACGTTATCGAAGGATATATATACAAATATTATTAAATAAATGATATACACGAAATATAATATACGACAATGTGTGTGAACGATATATATGAAGGATATATATACGAGTATTACTAATTGAATGCCCGCTACATGCGTGCATACCGTTCCTTGAATAAATTAATGAGCGATTTTGTCAATCTCTCGTGAACAAGCAGACTCGATTTAATTTGACGACACTGCGCAGTTATTTTACAAAAAGACTTGTTCAGTGATCTGGTCATGAACGATTTGGTATATCGCTACTATGCATATCATTTAGTAAATGAACTATGTCCATAATTTAGTAAGTGAGCTATGTACATAATTTAATAAGTGAACTATATACATAAGTTAATAAATGAAATATGTACACAATTTAATAAACGAGTTATGTACATAATTTGATGAATGAGCCATGTACATATTTAATAAATGAGCTATGTACATAAATTAGTAAGTAATCTATGCGTATGATTTAATAATTTTATTTAATTTAATAAACGAGTGATATACATAATTTAACAAATGAGTCATGTACATAATTTAATAAATGAGTTATGTACATAAATTAATAAATAATCTATGCATATAATTTAATAAAAATTTATTGGAATACTTCTTTAATTTATATTCTGAAATTATATTTACTATCAAAATAACACTCAAAAATCAAATTTTCTGTTCGTCCCGATTCGTCAGATATTGTTCGTTCACGAAAAGAAAACAAATAACAGAATGTGACGTCACAGAAGAGGAGGACTACAATTTCAGAATTGGCTTTTTGGTGAACGTTTGTCAGCGCCAAAAAATCGAGTTCTGAAATTGGAGTCCTCCTCCTCTGCTGTAATGGGATAGGCCGTTTGTGACGTCACCTCCCGTTATTTCCAACTGTTCCATCGGACTTCTTTTCGTGAACGAACAGTACTTATAATGTAGCTTCAATATTCTCTAAAATGAAAATTTTCAGGATTTCCGATGAGCATGTTTGTTGTAATTTTGTGATTATGTCCATCGTATATTAATGATCGTTGCCACAATTTGAAATAATGTGCTTTGTGTCTCAATGTTGTATATTTTATAAATTTAATGCTTTCACGTTTAAATTCAACATTTTTGTCGGGGGTCTATTTTTTTTTCGTATTCATTCATTTCATGTCGACGCAAAAAAATTTTCCCATAAAAATACCCATTTAACCTGGAAATAAAATTTTTATAATATATCTCGATTATATAACTATAAATCCATATTTTTATAAACACTATTACAAAATAGGGTGAATAAATATTATGACTGACGAAAAATAAAATCTATTCATAATCATATCACTGCAAATTTTATATAAATATTTAGAGTACAAATATTGAAAGAGCGAAAAGTATTCTAAACATAGATAGTTTTTAACATTAAAAGGTATATGAGTATTTAAACAAAAACAGTGATAAAGAAAAAGTGCATAATGATTCAGCTTTAAAGAAAATCATAAATTAATGGCACACATATTAGAGAGATTAGGACAGATAAGAACAAAGTGAAGATGAGATAATGAAGTTATTCTTCATTTTTTTGGTATGGGTCTGGAGCGATTTATACAAAGGTAATTACGAGAGATCAAGATCGTAGCCAGTACATAATTTCGGGGGTTCCACAATTTTTACACCATGTAGCAATACATTCACAGCATTAAAGGCTGTACACAAGTCTCATTAAAAATTTAGTTTGGGGGGGCGGACCGGTCTCTAAGATCCGCCCTTTGGATACTGATATGTGCGAGATCCTCCATGTGTAACTTAAATATATGTTGTTTTGTAACATATATATATTGTTGAAGTATAATGCAAAGTACTACGAAGGAAATTCACATTCGAAAGTTTAATAATGATTGGTAAAACAGCAAAATAAGTACCCAAGTTTTGGGTCGCGTCAGCAGCAGTCCATCAGAAGTAATCCTTTACTTTAATGAAAGACTGTTGCCAACGGGTCCGAAAGCTTAGGCATCCCTTTCGCTATTTTGCTAGTGTTTAACCTCTCGTATGTAAACACATATTGTTAATATAGATGTAAAATGGCGCCACATGTGAAAGCAAAAATAAAATTTGATTTGATTAATACCAAAAAGGAACTCCTAATGCCCCGTTATTGAACGTTTGACTCCTGTTCGGAGGTTGTTCCTAGATTCGGGGTAGGTTCCCTAACCCCTAAGAGGTTAAAGTTCCTCTGAAAACTGCAGGTTCCGGCGCAGTATGACCCTTCTTATCCTTTTTGCCACCCACGTATATTTAGCTCAAACTAGAGCTTTATTGTTTTTGGAGAAAAAGAGGCGCCGTCCTCATCCTGGATTCGAACCAGGGTCCCCGCGTTGAGCCCGCGGTGTCTTGACCTACTAGACGAATGAGGACAAGAACAAACGCATTTTTCTCCGTATATTAGGATGTAAGATATTATTACCCTTCACAGGGATAACACAATTACCAAATAATTATATAATAATTTTTTTTGTCACCTACGTGTATTTAGCTCGAACTGGATCTATTTTGTTTATGGAGAAAAAGAGGCGCCGTCCTCATCCTGGATTCGAAACAAGGTTCTCGCGTTGTCTTGATCTATTAGACGAAAGAGGACAAGAACAAACGCATATGAACAAAAGCTCCATATATAAGGATGTAAGATATTATTACCCTTCACAGGGATAACACAATTGCCAAACAATGGTCAACACAGAAAAGCCTCCGGGGCGAGACTTTTGTGAGTTTTTCGTGGGGGAATTTATTATACAATATTTTTTTTTTGCCACCCACGAAATTCCCCTACGAAAAATGGTCAACACACAAAGCCATCGGGACGAGTTTTTTGTGGGGGAATTTATTATACAATAATTTTTAACACCTATGTGTAAATAAGCTCAAACTAGAACTTTTTTATTTAGGGAAAAAACAGACGTCGTCCCCCTACTGGATTCGAATCAAGATCCCTCCGTTGAGCCCGGAGCGTCATGACCACTAGACGAACGAGGACAGGAACAACGCTCTCTTTCTCCGTATATAAGGATGTCCGTATATTAAGAATATTATTAAAAATAAATTAAAAACTCACAAAAAACTCGCCCCGGTGGCTTTGTGTGTTGACCATTATTTGGCAATTGTGTTATCCCTGAGAAGGGTAATAATATCTTACATCCTTATGCATACGGAGAAAGAGAGCGTTGTTTCTGCCCTTGGTCGCCTAGCGGTTAAGGCACTCCGAGCTCAACGGAGGGACCCTGGTTCGAATCCAGGATAGGACGACGTCTCTTTTTCTCCTAAACAAAAAACAGCTCTAGTTTGAGCTTATTTCTACGTGGGTGTTGAAAATTATTATATAACTAAACTAAAATATTAATAAAGTTTATTAAAGTTTTATCTTCTAGTTTTGTCGTGCATTACAGAGAATACCTTTATAGGCAAGTATTATTCAATGCGTTTATCGAAAACTTTTCGTAATTGTGTCAATCAAATAAAAATTTATAAAGCATAAAAATTGTGAATAAAACTTCTGCTTCGTATTTTATATTAGCAACTATTTAAATATTTTGTAAAATATTATTTTAACTACTTTTGTTCTCTTATCTTTATGTAATACATTAATTTTATCAGAAAGGACAAAGTATATGTCTAAAATTAAATTACAATGGCGCAAGCATTATTCTGACTTTAAAAGAATGTCATTTGTGAGGCGTTTTTTCAGTAACTCGTTAACCATAACAAATT